>JAHZTW010000001.1:462588075-462719059 GCA_020283515.1 Alliaria petiolata | reverse complement strand
TGCTAGAGTGTCTATCCAATCATTACTTGACACGTAAGCTTAGTTAACTATTTTGTGTTGGCGCGCTCCTAACTTTTTTAACACGTAAGGGATCCAATAATAAACGTACACGTGTCATTAAGCCGTCAACCTATTTATCTCCCGAAAGTTTCACGACTTCTTCAAATAGAAGTTATCCATAAATTGGGACTACAACCATAATTTTCGTTTTGTAATCAAATTTGATAATCTTTTTAATTTATTACTAATAATAATAATATACTTTCTCAAACTAAATCTCTATTAAGAAATGATAGCCACAGGCCCACATAATGTAAGTGTAAGCCCAAGTTCAAATCGTTGGTTGTAAACTTGTAAGTACAACAAAAAACGGCTACTCTAACCCAAAAGCAAAAAAAAAGAATACAGAGGCCAAAAAACCCAACATATTTATGCAATATTCTCTTGCAACCAAATTACATTTTTCGATAAATAATTTCTTAGCCGCGATAAAATTAAAAATATCACGAATAATTCACTAAATTAAATTATTTTATTTCTGCTATTAGTGAATTTAGTGTGATGCCAAAACAAATGTATATATGCAAGAGGTGAGGTGTAGTTTTGGAAGATACTTGACCAATGCTTTATGCTTAACCACTCCATTTATTTATCACGCAGACACAACAATTATGTATAGATAGATAGAGAAACATATGAAAGAACATGTTCTAACTAATTCCAGTGTTGTTTTTTTCAGTGAAGCAGAATCAAAGTAGAATAACAAAAGGATAACAACAAAACAGGCAAACCAACCCTAATGGCGGCCCCTTGGTGTTTGACTCGCTTTCAATATATTTTTTCAAAACTAAATAATTGACAAAGGTGTAATATTAATGATATAATTTATTATACTATATGAATATTAATTTAACATATTAAAATATTATATTTAGTTTGATTAGTCTTAAAAAAACATTTTGTTGGATCGTGATATATATATATAATAGAAGCCTAATTCGTCTTCAAGAGCAAAGATATGGTAAACACAAAATATAAATTATTGAGACAAAAAAAGAAAATATATAATAATTATAAAAGACAAACGACGTGTGATATCTTTCTTTTTTCTTTTTGAAATTCAACGTCCTTTAATATATACCAAAAAGAGTGTTTGTAGCAAATGGAAGGCAAGCAAGAAATGGAATCTTGGTCCGAAGGAGAGAGAAGCTCTCGATGCAAAGCCACTGGTTCAGGGCAACCGTGAGGACTACGTAGAGATAACGCTTGACATGCGAGACGAGAGCATCAGCACACTGAGGCTGGAAAAGAATAAGCCGATGGCGATTCTTCGGTCGGTTGTTTCGGGGAGGCTAAAAACGGTGGTTAAGTCGTTGTCGTTCGCTTCACGCCGGCTCGACCGGAGTAAGTCCGGTGCTATGTTTGCACTTCGAGGTTTGAGGTTCATAGCCAAAAACGACGCCGTTGGCGGAGGCTGGGATGAAGTTGAAAAGAGATTCGATGAGTTGGCCGTTGAAGGGAAGCTCCCTAAATCTAAATTTGGACATTGCATAGGTAATCTCGCTATAGTTTTTGCTTTTCATTTGAATTAGTGTTTTAGATTTTTTTTTTTTTTTTTTTTAACACAAGAGTAATGATTTGTATTCTTTTCGCAACCCACTTTTTGTAATTTCAGTGACCAAAAACTCAATTTATTTATTATTATTATTATTTTAAAATCCATATAATTTCTTATTATTACATTTACCATAATTTACAAAATTTGTGGAAAGAGAGATCGAATAAAAAAAAAAATTACTTTGAATAAAATAGGAATGGCTGAATCGAGCGAATTTGTGAACGAGCTTTTCGAGGCGTTGGTCCGAAGGAGAGGAACTACGTCATCGTCGATCACCAAAACTGAATTATTCGACTTCTGGGAGCAGATCACGGGCAACAGTTTTGATGCTAGACTGCAAATCTTTTTTGATATGTAAGTATGGTTCTACGTGTTTTTGTTTTTTGACGACATCTTTATTTCTACGTGTTAGTTATTTATACGTGTTTATGTTACTAGGGTGGACAAAAATTTGGACGGTCGTATTACGGGAGAAGAGGTTAAGGAGGTGAAGAATAATTTAATAGCGATAACTATCGATCTCAATTTCGTTACGCGCGCTGCTTATACAATATAATATTAAAACCGAAGTATTGTTGCGGCTTATTTGTGGGTTTGTAGATAATTGCTTTAAGTGCTTCGGCTAACCAACTTTCAAAGATTCAAGAAAAGGTAGACGAATACGCTGCCTTGATCATGGAAGAACTTGATCGCGACAACCTCGGATATATCGAGGTTCGTTGTCCAATATGTAATGGGTTAGACTTGATTAACAATCATTTAATGATAACTTTAGCCAAGTTTCTTTGAGTAAACTCAAAATATTTACCAGGAGAACTACAGTAGTAGATTTTTATTTGATTACTATTTTTGGGGGGTATTTTTCAATATAAAAAGTAAATAAGAAAAAAATATGTGAGAATGTGTTGCTTGTTAAACATGGAGAGAAAACAGTATTTTTAAGCCTAGGTTAAGTCTTCTATTTATTGACCAACTATATGCGATCAATCATTTTAACTACCATGTCAACTCTAACCAACAAACCATGATCACAACTGTCTAAAAATATTTTATAAATCTTTAGCACACTAGAAACCTGACATAATGCATTTATTTGAGCTATGGTTGTTTGCAGTTATACAACTTGGAAACCTTGCTTCTCCAAGTTCCTAGCCAATCGAACAACAATCCATCATCAGCGAACAAACGTGCCCTCAACAAGATGCTGAGCGAGAAGCTCATACCAACAAAAGAGAGGAACCCGGCGAAAAGATTAGCTAGAAATATATCATACTTCTTCTTGGAAAATTGGAAAAGGATTTGGGTGTTAACATTGTGGATATCCATTTGCATCGCTCTCTTCGCTTGGAAATTTCTCCAATATAAACGCAGAGCCGTGTTCGAGGTGATGGGTTACTGTGTTTCCGTGGCCAAAGGAAGTGCAGAGACTTTGAAATTCAACATGGCTCTCATTCTCTTGCCTGTTTGTAGGAACACTATCACTTGGCTAAGGACCAAGTCCAAGCTTGGGTCCGTTGTTCCATTTGATGACAATATCAATTTCCACAAGGTAATGTTGCTTGTCAACCATGGAGTGTGTCATTTTTTTTTCACAACCATTTTGCAATAATTTGATGACAAAATCAAATGTGTTTTTTTGCCTAGAAGAATTCAAACAAAGTAGTGTACCGTTTATTATAACAGTTGCTTTATGCTTATTCTTTATGTCCATGCAGGTTATCGCACTTGGGATCGCTATTGGAATTGGCTTACATGCCATATCTCATCTGGCATGCGATTTTCCGCGCCTGCTGCATGCAAAATACGTAGAGTTTGAGCCAGTGAAGAAGTTTTTCGGAGACGAGAGGCCGCACAATTACTGGTGGTTCGTGAAAGGGACAGATGGGTGGACCGGAGTAACTATGGTGGTTCTAATGGTAGTGGCCTACGTCTTGGCCCAGTCGTGGTTCAGACGCAACCGGGCCAAGCTACCAAAAACGTTGAAACGGTTGACCGGTTTCAACGCGTTTTGGTACTCACACCATTTATTTGTCATCGTTTTTGTGCTTCTCATCGTTCACGGCTATTTTATTTACCTCTCCAAGGAATGGTACCAAAAAACGGTACGTAGCAAAATTCTTACATCTTAGCTAATTACGATATTTTAAAACAATCTTACATAATTCTAATTAAAAATGAACTTTCAATGGAAACACCGGTTTGTCTGTGTCTTTATTTTCGCTGGACAGACGTGGATGTATCTGGCTGTTCCAACGATATTGTATGCGTGTGAAAGATTGATTCGTTTATTTAGATCAGGTTCCAAGGCGGTAAAGATTTTGAAGGTAATATTATCTCAATATCGCAATTAATTTGTAAGTTCTACATTTTTAGTGTTTACGAATTTTAATAATCAAACAAGTATTCAAATCATAATTATTTGTCCAAGACCATGAATTATATCCCGTCTAGTCTAGATATTAGCTATCGTCTGACTAGATAATACATCCTACAAAAGAATTTTTTTTTTTTTTTTTTTTTGGGTTGACATCAGAAAGCAAATTCAATTAAAATGAATATCCAGGTTGCAGTATATCCAGGAAATGTACTTTCACTTTACATGTCAAAGCCTAAAGGGTTCAAGTACACAAGTGGACAGTACATATATGTTAACTGTTCCGACGTCTCACCATTACAATGGTAATTACCAAAATTTGTTGGACATATATATAATCATGAAAGAAATTCAAATATATTATTTTGGTAATTTAACCTCTATTCAATATTGTTTGTATAGGCATCCTTTTTCAATTACTTCGGCTTCCGGAGACGATTTCCTCAGCATTCATATCCGTACCCTCGGCGATTGGACATCGCAACTCAAATCCTTATTTTCGAAGGTTATTTTTCATCGACCTTCATGATTTCACATATATATTATAGATATATACTTGATTATAGTTTGTTTCATTATGACCTTCATGATTATCATTATAGTTTGTTTAATAATTTTACTTATCAAAAAACATAGGTTTGTCAACCTCCGTCAACAGGTCAAAGTGGTCTCTTCGTAGCTGGGGCTGACATAGGTCAGGCCAATAACATAACCAGGTATTCTTGATTTATTTGTTCGTGAAATACGATTATATATATATATATATATATGGCAAATATTGAAGCTTATTGCTAATAATTTGCATTGAAAGGTTCCCGAGGCTCTTGATTGATGGTCCATACGGTGCACCGGCACAAGATTATCGAAACTACGATGTATTGCTTCTGGTAGGTCTAGGGATTGGAGCGACCCCGTTAATTAGCATACTCAGGGACGTCCTTAACAACATCAAGAACCAGAAATCCATCGAAGAAGGCACTAACCACAGTGTCCGTAGATTAAGCAACACAAAACGAGCTTATTTCTACTGGGTAACAAGGGAGCAGGGATCTTTGGAATGGTTCAGTGAGGTCATGAACGAGGTATATATAGTCAATATTATTTTTGAATAATGTTTTTATTCACGGAATTAATTAACTAAAAAAAATGAAATAAAAGGTAGCCGAGTATGATAGTGAGGGGATCATTGAGCTACATAATTACTGCACGAGCGTGTATGAGGAAGGAGACGCGAGATCAGCGCTAATCACGATGTTGCAGTCATTGCACCACGCCAAGAACGGCATTGACATCGTGTCGGGTACTCGGGTCCGAACCCATTTCGCCCGACCCGATTGGCGCAGCGTCTTCAAACACGTCGCTGTGAACCACGTCAATCAACGAGTTGGTATGTCATCATTTACATTACAACAGTTTCATAACTATCTATAGGAGATTTCTCGTAGAATCTTTGTAGAAGTAATCAATTTTACCTATGATTTTGTTTCAAGGGGTTTTCTACTGCGGTAAATCATGCATCATAGAAGCGTTGAAGAGATTGGCTCAAGATTTCTCTAGGAAAACTACGACCAAGTTTGACTTCCACAAGGAAAATTTTTAAATTTCAAATATCATCAATCATTAATATTTTTATAACACTATTGATATATTGCCTAAAACTTACCTAGCTACCGGTTGTATAATTATAACTACCTTCTCTTTGAAAGCATTTACACAAAGTATAAAAAATAAGTCCATTCTCAAACCAAATAATAAATTTAACAAATAAAACAAAAGCAAAACATGTCGTCAAGCTGATATTTTTAATAACCATTTCGAAGGGGTTCCAAATTCAAAAGTTGAGACTACAACTTGAACTGTTCTATAATGTTAAGATGAGAAAGAAGATGACTTAGGCGTAGTAATTTAAGCTTGCTTTTTTCTTGGCTTGTACTTGAATTATTCCTTCATTGAAATCCTCATGGTTCACCTGCAAAACACCCACCACATTCATCATTTCTTCCTCACCATCCATTCCACAAGTTTAACAATGAGATTAGATATATGCATGATACCTCGGTTGCATCCCGGCGCAGAGCAAGCATGCCCGCTTCAACACACACTGCTTTGAGTTGAGCTCCATTGAAATCATCAGTTGATCGAGCAAGCTCTTCAAAATTGACATCTGCATTCACATTCATTTTCCTCGAATGTATCTGCAACCCCCATCACCAGACATTATGCAAAAAACAAAACATTAACCAAGACAAGTTATTCGCAGAATACATAGGATTTAAACCTCTCACATTCAAGACATGGTTAAGTGCGTCAACCTTCTCTAATTTTAGCTTTAAAACGGAAATAAGTAAAAAAAAAAGAACTGAAAAAGATCCAGTTAGGATACAAAACCTGTATGATCCTGGCTCTTGCTTCTTCAGTGGGGTGCGGAAACTCAATTTTACGATCCAAACGACCAGAACGCAAAAGGGCAGGATCTAGTATATCAGCACGATTTGTCGCCGCAATAACCTAGGTTTGTAAATTTTATGAGTTTATCACGCCTTTCACTGAATAAATAAACGCTTGCAAGGGTAATATATGGGCGAACCTTGATGCGGTCGTCGCTACTGAATCCATCAAGCTGGTTGAGCAGCTCCAACATTGTCCTCTGCACCTCACGGTCTCCACTAACTTCGCTGTAAACCCATGAAAAAAAAAGCCAGCATTAATCATCGGAAAGAAAAATCAAATGATGCCTAGATATATCAAATAGTTATGATACAACACTAGATAGAAGAGATACCTATCAAAACGCTTTGTTCCTATTGCGTCAATCTCATCTATGAATATAATACAAGGGGATTTCTCTTTTGCAAGCAGGAAAGCATCACGGACAAGTTTTGCTCCATCTCCGATGAACATCTATATGTAAGTCAAACAAAAAGTTATTTCCATTCGGTTCATAATTTCACAGGAAGAAGATCAAATTTTAGTTAAGATTACACTGGTTTAATACCTGAACAAGTTGTGGCCCTGCCAGTTTCAGGAAAGTTGCATTTGTCTGTGCTGCACAGGCTCGAGCCATCAGCGTCTTTCCGGTTCCAGGAGGACCATACAAGAGTACACCTTTGGGTGGACGGATACCCAACTTCTCGAACTGCTCTTTATGAGTCATTGGCAACACAATGGCTTCCACAAGTTCTTGTATCTGTTCAATGATACCAACGTCAAATCATGTACCACATATACTAAAAAACCAAGGAATCACAAAATAGGAGAGTCATCAACTAGCCTGCTTCTCTAATCCCCCAATATCATTGTAGTCTTCCGTAGGCTTTTCGTCAACCTCCATTGCCTTTACTCTTGAATCATACTCAGACGGGAGAGTATCAAGAATCAAGTAGCTGTCTTTGTTGACGCCAACCAAGTCCCCAGGCTTCAATGTATCAGGATCAACAAGTCCAACGACCGGAAGAAAAATGGTCTGAAAAGCACAATCCATGAGATCTTTACACAAAGACACACATTGACTACGTGTTCCTTTATCACTAGTTCTGAAAATGTCTCGCCAAGGGTAATAAGAGAATCTGAAACTTCACCTGACGAGTTGATGTTTTTAGAACAATGCATTTTCCCTTCCTCTGAGAGTCCAGATCGATATTCGCTCCATCTTCCTCTGCATCATCCTCTGGACTCATCTCAAGAATCTAGAAAGCCCAAATACTCGATCAGATCATAATTACATCATTACCCATAAACGTTGGATGTAAAATGTCTGAACTACTACCGTTGAGACAGTATAACACTACTACTTATCAAAACCATAGTTTAGCTAAAAACTCATATTGGGTCACTCGACAAAAGGAATGAAATACCAAAGCCAACAGTCACTGAAAGTACCTCAACGATATTGCCGACTAAGTAAGGAAGCTGCTTGTTTAGCTTAATCTTCTCCTGGTTCTCCTTGATTTTCTCCTTCACTGATTCCAAATCAAGGTTTGTCCTCTGCATTTCTTCCTATACAAATCAACGTATTTGGAGAAAAGGACATCAAAATTCTGGTGAATTTAATCCAATGAGCAAAAGACCAGCAAATGTCCTCTAATCGTTTTCTAATCCCCAAAAAAATGGCTTAGCGGGAATTTCGTTTATCTTTGACTAGAAGGATCAAAAGTGGGATACGAAATACGAGTTCTCGTTGCACTCAGATACTATTGCAGCTCTGACAACAGAAAGAATCCAATGAGATTCAGAAGCCTAAAACCCCTAATCAAAGTCTCGCTAATCAGATTAAGTCAATAGCGATATTGGAAAGAGGAAATTTTAGTAGTTCCGACTAGCGTTAAAAAAAGAATAAAGGATAGAGAGAAAGAGAGAGGCTGACCTTGAGGATGCGACTCTCGTTGGCTAAGAGACGAGAAGCTCTCACGATGTCATCTGTAGTCATGGAAGCTAGCTGGTCTTCCTCGAAGCTCGAATCCTCCGCCATCGCCGTCGACGTTGCCATCTCCCAATCAGTCTGAGTGTTCAAGAGTACGAGAGTTGAGAGATCTCAGAAGAAATAGCAAATTGACGACTCTGGCTTTTGGGCGAAGAAACAACTCTACTTTGGTTTTGTTATATAGCTTTAATATTATCACATCAATAGACTATCAACAAGTCCGATGTCGTCCAGCGGTTAGGATATCTGGCTTTCACCCAGGAGACCCGGGTTCGATTCCCGGCATCGGAGCTTTTATGCTTTTTTTTTCTTTACATTTTAAAGCGGTGTAAAATGTCGTTCAATCACAAGTAACATCGGGACTATATAGGATCATTACATGCAACTTGACTGGGAGATTACTCAGTGAGTGGAACCAAAGTCATATTTCCGCTAATCCCTGTCTTACCAACGTTTATCGTTCAGAATGTTACTAATATTACGCTAAAGGCACTATCTTATTTATTTAGTTTTAAAAAAGTTTATAATGAATCCGATTGCTACTCAATCTGGTCAGATCGATAATATAAATTTTAAAAAGCTTACAAACAAAAAGTGTTGACAAAAGAAGGCAAGTATGAAGATTGTATTTACTTTGGCTTGTGAGAGAGCTAACGAACAATCACATTACAAATTTATCACAGTTTTCAGCATCTTCTTAATATGATTCGCCTAATCGAATGATTCAAATTTACCAAGTGGTTCGAAACAAGACAGTCGCGGCCAAGTGAATTTGATCAGTCTTTAATCCTATAATATTGTTCTCCATTGAGTGATTGAGCTGACCTGCAAATGAGGAGAGTTGAAGCAAACAATATCAAGATTCAAATTGTTACGGGCAGTCTTAGAAAAAGAAAAGGTACCGACTTTTTCCAATTCATAAGATTTTCAAATGATCTGATATAAGATTTGCAGATAATTTAGAATAAATGATCAGATTGCTAGATGTAAACTTCTTCTGCTTCCCCTCTAACAGCATAACCAGGTTGTAAAGCTGTGACGAGAGAATATTTTAGCTAGCTTCTCATTACCAACCAAGTAATACAGTATTTCCCTATTCTTAAAATATTCATGTCTGAAGAGTAGTGATGAAGAGTTAAGCGTGTACCTTACACTGATTTGAGGCAAGAGAACTTGAACTAGACTCGTTCTACGCTTCTAATCCCAGCGTTCTTGTCGAATTCATCTGAGGGAACAACGTCCGCAATAATCTTTTCTTGACCACGCCATAGAATCTGGTGAAAATGATACAAAGTTTTGTGTCAGTCCAACAGAGACCAAGTGATGAAAAAAATCCTATGACAAATAGTAACTTTCTGATCGAAACAATAGAAATCACGATGAATTAAGAATTGGTAGTGTGATTGCCATCTAATGACGATGAATTAGCTCAATCGCTTACCACGTTCATATGAAAATCAGCATAGCAATTTACAGTGCCTACACTTACCCTGTCAATGACTCCAAATTCTTTAGCTTTTGGTGCATCCATGTAATATGGCCTTCTCATCACGTTAGCTACGGTCTCCACGGACTAAATAACACATTAGAACGGTCTTTAATCAGCCATAAAATCTTTCCATTTAAAGTTATGAAGCGAAAGAAATGATTTCCACTCACATTCCCAGTGTGCTTAGATAGTAGTTCGACAAGTATGTCCCTGTTTGTTATAACCTGCAATTGCAACCAGGAACGAGGGAGATGTATTGAAACTCAGTTTCCTCAATTCAAGGTTAAAATTCTGAGCCAAATGCTTAAGTGAGAGTTCTGTGTCCAAAATGATCGATGTAACATGAATATAGGGATGAATGTATTAGCAAAAACATCATGAAAAAAATCTCAGTTGAAATCATTTTTCCAGGACACAAAGTGTGCGGAGGGAACATCAAACCTCTTTGGCACGAATCAGGACATCACTAGCAGGCATCAACCCAGAAGAAGGCACACGAGGTTGCTGGATCATTGCTGTCATATATTGAATCAAACATTTGAGAGTCTCTGATTATCAAGAGTGAGCAATCTAGTTGACCAGAATGCACACATAGTTTACCTTTGGCATGTGGCATCATAAACCGTTTACCCTTTGTGCCCGCTGAAAGTAACAGACATGCCTGACCTATGGCTGCTCCCACACAGACTGTATGTACCTGCACAAATAAGAACCAATCTGCTCACACAAAAACACTTCGGAGACCAAAAAAATAATCTTGATAGCTGTTAAAGTGACCTGAGTAGTTTCCTTTATCACGGCTAATTACTTATATGTTTGCAACGTTACCTCGTTTTTAAGTTGCATCAAAGAATCATAGATCGCAAAACCTTCTGATTCCATTCCAACCTGTTCAATGACCATTGTGCAACGAAGTTAGAAATGCCGAGAAAAAGGGTCTAAATCATTCACAAAGTGTGTAAAAATTCACCGTCTCGCCATCGTCACGAGTGGTCCCTGTGGAGTTGATGTAAATGTATATGGGTTCCTTGGGATCCAGCCACTGAAGATACATTAGCTCTGCGACAACCAGCTCTGTCACCGCCGGCACCAGCTGAAAACAAAATCAGCCAGCACCACAACATCAGTCTACAGAGTCCCCACCAAAAATCCACAAGAATCCGCAGAACTTACAGGCATTCCAATGTAAACAATTCTCCCGTCAAGAAGCATAGAGGGCAAGTCTGGTGGAGGAGTTCTTGGTCTGTGCTCGTTATAAGCCACGGATCTTTCAACCTAATTTCAACCAATATATTCTGTCAGCAGATATGAATCAGTGAATCAAATGATGTAGATACTATGAAGCTCATGAAATCACACTATTGCTTAGTCGATTTGGAATATCCCACCTTAACACTTCCAAATTCATGAAAATCTCGAATTCTCCATCTTTCAATATTAAGCCCATAGATATGAGCATATGCAGGTTAAATTTTACATATATGTGCACAGGAAATAACGAAATTAAGGCAGTCTGTGTGTACGAACTAGAGGTAAGATACTTGACGATTTAACTAAAAGCAACCCACCCTAGAATCCATCATATAGGGATCGAAAGTGGACGAGATGAGCTCACCTGAGCAGGAGAAGACATGAGCTGAGGGGAATCGAAGATGTCAAGATACGGTGGTGTATCAGAGTTTACCGGCCGATTGAGAAGTTTTTCCGGAGATTTCGCGGCAACGGAAGCGAGCGTCGAAAGAAAAGGATCGTTCGGGTTCATGGGAGGCATAGGGATTTTGGCAGCGGCTTTGGCGCGAAAGGTATAGCGAAAGCTCTTCAGGTTTCTTCTCCCGGATGAATTCAAAGACACAGAAGGATGATGAGAAGAAATAGAAGAAGTGGGTGGAAGCAGAGAATTCATTGATGCTTGTAAGCAAGATGCCATGGTCAAAGAGCTCTTGGGGACGAAAGCTCGCGAAAATGGACTGGTTGGAGAATGGAAACCAGAGGATTTGGCGATGCTTTGGGCGGAGGAGAGAACAAATAATGGGTTCGGTTTTCGGGTTGACCCGATTTTTCAAGTTCCGGGTGATATGCGTGTAGCCCGAGTCCCGTCTTGGTTACTCAGGCCCAGGAACAGGCCCAGTTTCAATAGGCGTAGACTATGTAAAATTTAGGATTTTATCTAGAAGTTTACAATTTGTGTACTTAATTTGTTAATTTAAAAAAAAACTTAAATACTTTTGTAATTTTTATGGAATAAAGTAGTTTACTTTTTAAAACTTCATGGATCGATCTCTAAAAACAATTTTTTTATCAAACAGATGATTTATAGGACTCGTCGTATAATCGATGATAGGAAAGAAATATTTGAAAATCATCCATCATAATCTAAAAGATAAAGTACGACGCAACGCAAGTATCTCACCAGAATACTTTAATACCTTAATCAACATCTTCATGACCATAGTTTTAAACAACAGCATATAGAGAATACACTAGAATGATTAAAGATTAATTTGTTTTAAAGGCTGTTCTATTTTTCTGTAAAATATTATATTAGCATTAGATATTATTTTTCGACCCTTAGCTCCGCCACCGGGGTCACCAGTATTCCTTTTCAATAAGATCTCACCTGTAAAACAAAAATTTGTTATAGGTTAAGTGAAGATGACATGATAACACAAAACAAAGGGAAATTATTGCTAGGACCTAGACACACTTCGACCCTCAATTTTCTGGTCTTTCTCATGGTTTTTTTGTTCATTTGGTGTTGATGGAAGAGCAAACGATGTATGATAAAGGTTCTTGAGAGCAGCTACTTATTTAAGCAAGGTTCAGTTTTTAGACTTACGGGTGAAACTGGAGAATTTGATCTAGATCTTGATCGTGACCTGCAGCAAGAAAAAAAAAACCCTTGTAAGTGTGGCATCGCAGCAAAGCAATTTACCGACCATCTCCCAACTGTTCTGGGGAGCTCAAATGTTAGCCTAGAGAAGAACTAAACATAGATTCAGCATTGGCAACCAAAGAAAAAGTTGGGGAATCAGTGGACTCGTAGTCCAAATGTTGCGATCAGACCCTACAGCTGATACGCGCTGAGTACCAGACCAGACCAAATAACAGAGGTTCAAGTTCATGCTAATCCAGCTTTGTAATTCCAGTCCAAGGATCCATCTAGATGACCCATCAAGTCCCTAAGATCCAATCCCAGCTCGCTGCAGTGAGCCAGATCTAGAAAACAAACAAGGCAATACAGTTGTAATCACCGTATATGATCAGGGACGGACCTCAGAAATCCAGATTCATATCTTTACCATTCCAATAGAAAATAAATTATCACAAAAGAGAGCTTCTAGCTGAGTTTTCTCAAAATTATAAAAGAGAAAAAGTCAGATAAGGTAAGCGTGGTCAGTATTAAATTCTGTCGCTGGACAAAGTTGAGAAGTAAAGCTTATCTAAAGGAAAACATGTAGAAGAAAATGACTCTAAGAGAAAGGACACAAGAGATCATTCCAGAAGACATGGCTCGGTATTGGTTCGAATGAGAATACTGCAACATGTCATTTGGCTAAGAAATCACGGGGACAGCTCTCTCAAGATCTTCAAATGTTAAAAAAAGGAAAAATTTTTTGGAGTTGTAAGGAATGAAATGGAACCATCCTCCGGAGAACCCAATGAATGAAGTTACTTCCCCCCCATACCAGAGTTTGTGTGACACAGAAACCATCTAAATAGGTTAATCACGACTATCAGGTCATATAATTCATGGGAAGAAGATCAAGTGGAAATTGACTAGTCCCACCAACATATGGCTACGCGGGGAAAAGGGTCAAACAAAGTCAACTGTGTGTGAAAACAACAGAAGGTCCTTTGTTGCAAGTGATTAAGTCAGTGAGGAGTTCATATGCATGAAGACTAGGATTTCATACATAGGAAGTTACAAACATATATGTAATCATGATACAAAAGTAACACCCATACCTTGAGACAGAGCTATACGGCGTTGGAGAACGAGAAAGGGACCGTGAACGTGGGGAAACAGATCTAACAGGTGTCACACTGCATTGCATTTTGAAAGTCAGTCAATAATCATAAATAAGTTTCAGTAGTAACCATCCCTTTTATGCTTTAGTTTCATGGAAAAAAAAATTAAAACTGACCTTCTGCTCCTGCTACTATAGCTATAGCTTCGACCACGGCTTCGACTCCTGCTTCTATAGCTTCTAGCATAATATGGGCTGCGACTCACACTCCTCGACTCATATTCTCTCACCTGAACAGTAAAATTAGAGATGACTGCATATCCATCTGTTGATTAACAAAATCAAAGTAGGCAATACCGCATACCCGTATATAAGCTCTAGAGAAAGCATTTCGAAACTCAGTGTCATCAAGCTTCCTGATCTGTTAAAACAAAAATTGAAGGGAATATCAAAGATCCAATCCAATGTTGGCCTCGAAGATGTTAATTTCAGCATGGCGCGCTAGGTAACCAAATAAACCAGTGCCACCATCTAAGGCATAAAGCTGGAAACATATTCGTTGCAAAGATATACAACTTACCGCGTAAGTCATATCATCATAGTTGCTATAATCAACAACCCCAGACATGCCTACAAAAAAAATGTTAGATGTGAGTCTTGCAGTTTGGATGGCTACAAACCAACATAAACACCTGAATCATGAATCATATCTATTCTCCTCCACAAAGACTTGATCACTATTCACTAATACACCTATGAGAAGCTTATTAAAAGTACTATAGAATGTCTACTCACCTCCACGGTCACGAAAAACTTCAGAAAAGCAGACATCTCCAGCTTTGCGCATGTGATCCTAATCGCACATATAGGGGGAATAAACAACAATTCAGAAAAATTAGATCCAACATTCAGAAAACGCTGCATAGTGTCCCTTACCTTAAGGTCCTGCCACGACGCAGACGGTGGCAATCCCGTCACAAGCACTGTATGTTTACAAAATAAAAGGCAGTAAAATGAGTTTTTCTTTTTTTTTGAATCAACAATTTATAACGGAGAATAATAGAATTGAGAAAGACTATACAAACCACGATAGTCGGACCGCCTCGAAGGTGCACGGCTCCCACTGTAGCTGCTGCTGTACCTGTCCACTGATGATGAACCTCTACGACCACCATGTGCAATCTCAACCTAAAAATGTCACACACTTCATAAGAAACCTATATATCACACAAAGATAACGTCTTCATAAGAAATTGGAGAAAAAGAATCAATGCGTTAACTAACCCGTAATCGACAACCATCAAAATCATATCCATCACGCCCATGAATTGCATCCTCTGCATCACGAGGATCTTCAAACTGCATCAATAAAGACTCTTGGTCATTAAAATAAGCGATTTTTTTTTTATAAAATAAAATTCCACTAACAAGCGAGAATCAAAAATACCTCGACAAAGGCATAACCAGGAGGTCTCGGTGGAATCTTCAAATCGATGTCCACAATTGGTCCATACTGCAACGACGATACATAAGCGACGCTCGATCTCAAATCAGTAAAACTAAGTCATCCCAAATCAAATATTGCTGAGAGTAGGGCAAATCCTAATGAATTCGAACATACAACTATATAGAGAAAAAAAATATGTTATAAGAAGAAAAGATTATCAAACCTTGTAGAAGAGATCTTCAACCTCTCTCATGCGAACATCCCCAGGCAAATTCCCAACGTAGATCGTACGACTCCATCGCCTACTCATCTGAAACCTCAAAGTAGAACAAAATTTACGAAAACAATGTTAAATGGAAAAATCGGGATAGATTTTTAATCCCTACAAAAACAGAAAACAAAACAAAAAACTCACATTCGCTGCAGAGAGGGATTACGATTACGAACGAAGAGGATCGAGAAAGCCTTGGACTGTTCTAGAAAGAATGACAAGTGCCGTTCATTTTTCTTCGGAAGGGAAGCGAGTTTTTAAACGCAAGTGTTATTATTATCTGGTCTTCTTCTGCCGCCGCGTGTAAAAGTGGTATCCTGTAAGCCGTTCGATCGAAGCTCTTGAGAATGATGATGGAGATTTTTTCGGCCCATGAATGAATTTTATCTTAAATCCTAAAAAATGGGTCTCACTCTCTCGGGCTAATCGAATCAGGCCTGAACCAAGTTCGGGTTTCGTTTCCTAGGTTTCGTGAAACACAGTCGTTTTGGTACAAAGGGGGGCACTAGATCGGAGCACTTGGGATTTTTGTTCGAGAGAAACATTCTCTCGGCTCCATTACCTCTCAAATCTCAAATCGCCGTTTATCTCGCCGTCCAGGCCATTTCACCGTCACTCATCTCACGTGACACTGTCGCCGATCTCTCTCAGTGCGTAAGCTCCTCTTGATGTTTATGTTTTAACTTGATCTTCTTTTTCCTAATGGATTTTTGTGCGATATCCTGTCCAATTCTGGTCGAGTCATCAAGTTTGGTTCTGTTTACGTGATTTTCTCTCAGATTTCAAATTTAGTTTGCTCAAATCAGCTGCGAGGTAGCGGCTGCATTTATATGTATTCCATGTTTATTTATAGCATTGGCGCTTACTTACAACTTCCAATGTTCACTTGCAGGAAACAAAGCATAGTCAGTGTCGAGCCTTCTCGTAAACTTACCAAAGAAAATACCTTTCCTCGAACATGTTCAAAAAGTAAAAATCTCTAGTTTCGTTCTACTTTTTCTTATTAACTATTTTTCATATTTCTTTCATCTTATGTTTTGTTTTTTCCGTGAACTTCCGTCCTTTTTGTTGTTTTTACTAGTCAATTTAGTATGTGATGGGTCTCTTTAGTGTCGATTTTCAATAATTAGTTTCTAGAGATTTAGGCTTTGACTAGAATTCGATTAAGAGGCCTGGTTCCGATCACAGTTACATACCAGTCAATCGATCTTTTTATGAAGACATTAGCTTGTGAGTGATGCAACGAGTTCTACTGTAGGTAGCCGTTTTATAGTTATAATTGTTCATCACAATTTGTGTATGTGATGGTAATGTGGATGCTTTGTTCCTTTATTGTCTAATGTCTATTAGTTACTTGTAGACCACATCGTTGGTACGTAGGCTTCTGATACAGTTGCTCAGAATAGTCTTGGTAGGGGAAGCTTGGTTGTTATTGTTTCTTCAAGTTTGAAGGTTGTGATTTCCCAAAAGCAAACATCTTGAAGTTGTTAGGTTATAATCTTTTTAGAGGGTTTTGGTATGAAATTCAATAAGATTGTGTGATTTTTTTTCTAGTGTTGCTCTTTATTGGACCACCTTAAACTCTCAAATGTCTCGGAGTTTGTGTTTATCCATCTTCCGAAGCATGCTTAGTTGCTTACACCTTGTCACCTTCCTATCGAGTCTTTGTATAAAGTCTATTTCTCTACTGCAGTCAAGATTAAGTGGTCTTCTGTTTTTATATGAGTCTTTTGCTTGGACATGCCTTTAGATCTATTTGCTATACCATTATGTCTACGATGGTGTTATTTATGTTCACTATTTTTATCTTAGGTTTTCATTGGAGGAGATTTCATCACAAAACCAAGTAAAGGCATCTGTTCAACGTAGGATTCGCCAGAGTATTCAAGATGAGGTTTGCCTGTTGTTTAAATTGTCTTTTATCCCGTCTTAAACTTTTTTATGATTTTGTGTAGTTTGTTGGATATAAAGATGTTTGTGTAATGTTGCAGTACCCGGGACTTGAAACAGTGGTGGAGGATCTACTTCCCAAAAAGTCTCCTCTTATTGTAGTGAAGTGGTTCGTAAAATAAGAAACTCATATATCAGGGCTATGTTTTCTGAATTTTCTTTTACCACTTCCTATATCTTACAGTACATTCCTGACTATATCTCTCATGCAGCCCAAACCATTTGACCCTAGTTGTTGTCAACAGTGTTCCCCTCTTCTTCTGTATCCGTGATGGGCCATACATGCCAACACTGCGGCTTCTTCATCAATGTAACCTCGCTCTTTCTTCACACTATCCCTGCTATATGGTCCGTTATCACAGCATAACATATCTGGGTGTTTGTTCTAACAAGTAATATAATCACCTGCTAGTTGTACTGTGGTCTGCAGTAGAAATTACCTGGCACAAATACTGGATATAGGTGAATAGAATGTCTGACACTCAAGCAAGGTCATTGAGTTATTTGGAATTTCCGGGGTTTTGGTTTCTCTAAGTTGTTGTTCCTCTTGCTTTGCTCATGTCACTGAATCATATAAAAGGTCCATGTATAGTTGGTTAGCCATGGACATTAATTTAGTATATGCAGACCCTTATCATAGTGAGAAAGTTTTGGCATTGGCTGTTACCAGAAGAGTAGACTACGTTCTTGAAAACACTGCGTTCCTGTAAACTTCACATAGAATCCAATAGAAAGAAACTTGGATTTTTATCAGTTAGCCGAAAATGTCAATTTGGTACTTAAATGTTTGGAGTTTTGCAGACCCAAATATAATGAAGAGGTTTCAAGTTGATCGAGGTGCCATAAAGTTTGTTCTCTCTGGTGCAAACATAATGTGTCCTGGTCTTACATCCCCTGGAGGCGTCCTGGATGAAGAAGTCGATGCTGAAAGGCCAGTGGTATGAACCAAAATACTCTATTCTGGGGTACTATTTTGTTTGTTTCCGCTGATCTTAAACCATGAATCTGTATTTTTGTAGGCCATATATGCAGAAGGAAAGCAACATGCCTTAGCAATCGGCTTCACCAAAATGTCAGCCAAGGACATGTAAGTTGATTTATTTTATTTTTCTCATGTGGTTTTAAGCCAGCCGAGGTACAGGCTCTGGGCTCCAGTTTCCTCTCTAAGTAACCAATTTTCTGACTTCGTTAATTTCCCTTCGAGACACATCTGCACCAGGATAATTTTTGGCCGCCTATCCTCTGTTTCCTCCTAAACTTACCTTTAATGTGCTAAACTTTTCCTTCTCAGTAGTAATTGAAATGTATGAATCGAGATTTGGTCTCTGTGCCAGTTTAGTAGTTGTGATTTCCGACCCTGAACATCCCTAATTTGGTTTCGTTTTTGTCTGGTAACAGAAAGAGCATCAACAAAGGAATCGGAGTGGACACCATGCATTACCTCAACGACGGTCTCTGGAAGGTACTAATCCCCTCTTTTTTTACTTCTCTAATATTGTCAAGCAGTAGATATTTACTCGATTTTGGAAGAAGACAAAGCAAAAGTTTCTAAAATCTGTATTGGATGTCTGCAGATGGAACGGCTAGATTGAGGACAAAGTCAAAATTGTCATGAGAATCACTGTCGGGGAGAGATATTATGATCTCCTTTTATGTTGTCTAAGCTTATGGGGAGCTTTTGTCCGGATCAACCTTAGCTTTGATTTGATGTGTTTTCAAATATTTTGATGTTTGTTTGATGAGGGAAAATCAACCTTAGCTAAGGTTACAGTTTCTATCTAATTCAGTATTTTGCTATTTCCGCGTAATCAATCAATCGGTACTTTTACGCCTTACTCATACGATCACTAAGCAAGCCCGCACATCCTACTTGACGCCTTACTCATACGATCATTTGTAGCCTAATAAGTTTGTAATTACTAGTTAGTGTTATTATATCATCACCACCCGAAGTTGAAATCGCGTTGAATAATGCATATGCATATCAAAGTTATTGAAGAATACTAGGTGACAACCAAAAAAAACAAAAAATACTAGTTTGGCACATAATTAGGAATAATGTACCTACTAATTAGTTATTAGGTGTTGTATAATAGTACTAGATTCATGTGCTTGCACGATATGACAACATTTTATTTACCAAAATACGCCACCTGTATGCGATTTGGTGACATCGAAAATTCGTTAAGGGCGCGTGTGATGTAAGAATGTCCTCATCCTCGGCTCATGCGAGGTGTAAATGACGACGTTTGCTCACATTATGAACGCAACGTCTTTTCCTTATTTTCCCTATTTCAATATTATCTTCCACTTTATCTACTGTTTTTGCAGATAATTTACATTATTTTTATTCGTTTAATAGGAAATGTTTTTGTGTAATTGTGCAGCTTATGGGGTGATTCACCATGCATGTTACCAAGCAGCAATGGCCCATGGTTATTCGGATGATTGATTACACATAAACAATGCTAAAAACAATTCATAGTTTTCTCCATCACACTCGCACATATTTTTTTTTCTTCACCCAGACTAAACACAATTATCAGCTTGACCCATAATTTGGTACTCATATTAGTGTAGATAGTATTGTGGTTTAGACCTCGGTCCATATATATATATATATATATATACGCTCATCAATCAATTTTGAGCCAAACTAAAGTACACAATGATCTTTTTTTTTTGTCAAACTAAAGTACACAATGATCAGGCCTCACTTTTTGGGGGTTTAATAAGGCCTTACTTCAATCCCATCAATTGCAATCCCACCTTTCAATTGATAGCCTTTAACTTCGGTTAGACTCATAACAACCTCCTTGTCGTCCTCCTCATCACCTTCTCGTCCCGTCTCGAACTCTCCGAGCTCTATCTCCATCCACCCGTCGTCTCTCACCTCCGGCTCCCTCCGACGACTTCCGACAACCTCTTCCTTCTTCCCCATCCTCTCTTCTCTCTGCCCGTAAAACAGCCGCTCCAACTGTTGTTTCTTGTTGTCCAAGCGACTTAGATAAGCTGTCTTTGTTTTCTTTTCACCATTTCCCACTTTTATCGAAGTCTCGGCCGGAACTAGGTCTAGCCCATATGCTCGTCCCGTCACTTTCATAATTAGAAAAGCTCCGTAGTTTGTGTTTGGCGACAAAGCTCCGGTTTGGATTCTCCCGGTTATTTCTAACCAGTCCGTCATTATAAGTTGGACCCCTTCCGAAAATCTGTTGAATTCAAAAATTATATAATAAAATTACTTGTCTACCCTACTTTTTTGAACAAACGATATACTTATTGTATATTTAAAAAACGACCTTGAATCTGATCGACGGCTCCAAGACCAGTAATGTCGTTGCTCGCTCCAAGTTATGGAAAGATCTCTTGCCGATAACACATAGGTTATTTTCCCGGAGAGCCTGTCGATCTTGAAGATCTGAGATTGGAACATACTCTGATTAGAATTTTCTTATTTTGTTTTCACAGAAACCCAAGAAAGTAGTAATAATATAATATACCGAGTGGGAAAAAATATGGAACCTTTCTGCCATTGTCGATGAGAATTGATTCACAGAGACATCGATAGAGCTCCTTCTTGGAAGAGAAACTCCGATGAGTCGATCTAGAGATGACGCGGCTGTAACCGAACGGCAGAAACTTCTCCCAGACGAAATCAGAGTCTCCGGCGATCTGAAAAACTGAGGAGACAGCCGCCGACGAGAATGTGTCGGCCGGAGTTGTGAAGGAGAGGATATTGGCCACGCATGCTTCTGGTAACATCATCTTTCNTCTGGATAAGTTTCGACGAGGTTCACCGAAACTACTCGTCGAAACTTCACCCTGGAGGAAAGTTTCGGCCAGCTACGTCGAAACTTCTGGTCGAAACATCGTCCTGGAGAGAAGTTTCGGTCAGCTACGTCGAAACTTCTGGTCGAAACTTCTTCAGGATTCTTCTTCTCCATCTTTTTGGCAACTTCTTGCTCTTCAAAGTGATGTGCCATTCCTCTCCAACTCCATTGTTGCCTCCACAGCATCCATGTTACCTGATCAAGACTCCAAATGCACCAAAACATGCAAGGACTATGCAAAGACACTCTAGGACTCTAAATGATACAATGCAACACAATGATGCTATATTAAACCCCTAAATGATGAGAAACTTATACTAAATGGATGTTAAAATGATGCAAAATATAGACATATCAACGAACTTCAATGAATGGGTGCAATCGGATTAACAATAACCAAAAATGAATTCTACTTACAACTTGGAAAGCTCTGTTAGTATATTAGCAATTCCCAAACAAAAACACATGTATCAAGGTATATGGTCAGCAAGCATAAGCCAAGAACACAAACCAGGCAAATCTTAAAACAATGGATAAGAATTGGATCTATTCTCTACAAGCATTTGCAAACACTTCTACTATTAATGCTACCTCTCCAATCAATGCCTGGGAAAAGAACACAAAACCAGGCTATCTCGCAGCACACCAGACTAGGGTAAGATAAGAAAACGAGAAACATGCCACCAGATATTATGATTTCTTTCAAGTGGTCACTGAACCTTTGCTTGGTCTTTTTCCTTCCATCGCGTCTTTCTTTTTCTTGCATATTGTGCACAGGAAGGGACCTTCCCATCGCTTAGATGCTGAGGAGATGATAGCACCCTCGTTCCCTGATAGACCTTCAGCAGGAGCTTGGTCTATTTGGCATACAGCACATTTTAGGAGCCCCGTGTCCGCATTCGAGGGAAGATCCTTCCCCAATCTGCATTTCAAACAAAGACTGATAATCAGTATCTGAAGTTCTCACTAAAGTAGCCCTTAAACATGGATAAGATTTTGGCAATATCAATTCCTGGCTACACGGTTACCTATCTGCAAGCACAGCAGAACCTTCTTCAAACAATTCTTCTACAACTCCAACAGAAGAAAGCTTGTTCCCGTTTTTGTTGTTGTTATCCGTATGTTTTTTCCTAGAAAGAAATGAGGTGAATGTGTTCTGCTTCTTTCTAGGCGTTGGAGCCAAGGCAAGTTGATCAGATGGAACTATGTCAACAACTACACAGGTAGTATCATCCTTCAATCCTTTTGTTCGCAATGCTTCCTGAAAAAAACATATGATCCAGAGATTAAGAGGAATCTAGATCGAAGGATGTACACTCCACACAATTTAGTCAATTGGGTTGATGACCAAACCTTAACAACAAGTGTAGCAGCAAGCTCGGCTGATAAACCACGACAAGCTTTGGCAGCCATATCAGAAGACAGTATATCCCATATACCATCTGAAGCTATAATGAGTCTCCCTCCAGCATCTGAAAGCTGAATGTACAGATGAAAAAAAAAAAAAAACATTTTGTTCAGTGTCTAATATAAACATTGATAAAAAAAATGCACCTAATGGGAAGGGGACTTACTTTCACTTGCTTAACATGCGGTATTGGGACAATAAATTCTCCCACATCAGTATCACCAATGGACCTCGAAAGACACAAACCACCAGGCCAGCATCGAAGTGGGCCGACCTAATGCATCATCAGAATGAAAGCACATTAATATCATGGCAAATCCAAAACCTCCCTCGCAGTAACTGAAATTTACTGAACATGACCATACCTCATTGCCACCAAAAACATTGAGCCTTCCGACCTCACCTCCACTGGCAGTTATGCGTTCTCTCTCTTCAACATTCTCTTCTAGCCTGTGATCGACGGTCAGTAGAGAAACCACACCGCCTTGGGTGTCTAATATGCAGCGTGAGTCGCCAACAGAAGCAACAGTGATAGTCCAACCATCAATTAGAACAAAGGTCACCGTTGTTCCAGACGTTTCCCCTGTAAGCACAATAGATTTTAACGGTTATATAGATGCTTGAAAAAAAGAATGTGAAAGTAAAAAAGAATATGAAAGTAAAGGCCTTTAGGCAATGAGCTGACCTTTCTGCTGAAATTCTATGTCGGTTTTCACAAAGCCTGCAACTAGAGCCCTAGGAAGAGCTTGAAGCCACTCTTCCCTGCTTGCGCCTTGAGGAATTGCACTCATCACATTGTCCAGAAGATGTTCCTTAGTATATATGGCAGCTGAGTTACCATTGTGTCCATCAAATATCTTCAGACAAAACCAAAAAAAAAAAAAGGTATTAATGAGAGCTTTGAGTCTAAGAACGCTATGCCACGCCGCGAATGCCCTTACAAAAGAAATCTCAAGAGAAAGAATTACCCCGAAAACTGAAAAAGCCGATGATGGATCACCAGGTATCCTCTCACAATCAGTTTTGATCAAAAAGTAGTCTTCTCCTTTCTTAGCGAGAGCAGCTTGACCATACTTGACTAAAGGTTTCTCTACTTTCTCGCTCCTCAGCTCCCTACCAATCAGGGTTGCAAGAGGAACAAGCGGATGTTTCGTCCTAGATCCTTTTGACGGGCTCATTTTTAGCCTAGGCCTTCAGCATTGGCTGGAAAAAACCTTGTTTCGTCTTAGATCAATCTATTTCCCAAAAAAATCGAGAGCAAAATGGTAAACCTACTTTCCTAGCGCAAATCCCGATTCTAATCCAAAAAATGTGAATTGTGGTGTGTCAAGTCTTTTCAGGCTAGGGTTGATGTGATGTCCGATCGAAAATCAACGTGCGGAATTACTCATACATAAACTCAGTTTGGTGAATGGAACCAAACACATAAGAAAATTTAGAGGAAAACCCTAATCTACGGAATTTTGAAATCTCCAGCATTTGGCTATCTTTAGAGATGCAGAAAGATATATTAAAAGTAGAAAAGCGAACAAAGCAACAGCAAAATCAGTAAAAGAACACTATACAGAGGCTTTCGCCAGTCAGAACCAGGCCTGATACTCACCAAAGAGAAATCTCAGTAACATACACAATAGATCTAGCAGAGAAGTTGGCTCATAGAAAAATGCTGAGTTCCTCGCCGCTTCTCCGGGGAGAATCTCGGAGCCGGGCAATCGAGTGGAGAAATAACTAGCCTGGAACCGCGTGAAAAGAAAGAAGATTATAAACAGAAGAGAGACAAAGTTGCAGGCAGAGAGAGTTTGTGATTTCTTCTCCGATTGGGGAAGAAAAAAGCGACGCGGGTGTTAGAGAGACAGCTAATTTTATTAAGAAAGTGACGGAAATACCCCTAAAAAGTGCAATTCTTCTAGGTGAAACAATCCTCGACACTTTTCAATTTTTTGTTTGACTATTTTACTTGTAGCAGTTTTACATCCCATCATCCATCGAGTCAAACTGCCACCCAATTAAAAAGAATTCGGTTCTGATTAAAGTAGCTTTACAAATTCTAACGTCTTGTTAAATTGCGACGTTTACAAACCATTTGCGAAAATTATTTAGAATGAGATAAGATACTTAGCCTTTGTGAAACAGGAAAATTATGAATAGATGATACTACATAGTACATACCTTTGAGGTTTTTTGGTTTGGAGCGAACTACAGTACAACTTTTTTTATAAACACAAAAGTGGCGGTGAGTAGAAGATACCTTTGTGTCGAGAAGTAGCATACAATATATCAACAACCAGTTACAAGAAAGAAAAAGAAAAAGAAAAAACAAGAAAACCCATATAATGAACAAAGTTTTGTTGAATATATTCATTCTAGAATTGCCACCCAAATCAAACAAAAACAAATCCAAGTATATTCAACCAATGTATGGTGGTTCATACGTATTCTACTCTTCGTATACGGCGTGTATATATATTATATACGGCCACATATGAATGGGCCCGCCAAAACCAAACAAAAAACGACCAAAACGTTTATAATCCCTTCCTTTGATTATTACTTGGGATTTTGTCTCTTCTTCACAACTACTGTACTGTTATGCCTTGAGGAAGTTTGTCCTGGTGAATTAATTGCCCCAAGCGATAGTCTCCTCGTAGGCGCCGGAATAAGCGAAGGTATCATACTCCTGATCATCAACACATTAGCCAACAAAAAAAATACACGAAAACAAAACAATCCAATCGTTTGTTTATAAAAAAATAATGAATAAAAAACTTACTTGGTCTCAGCAACTCTATTGGTTTTTGTTTGACTCTTCTTTGGCTTAGTTGAAGAGCCATTAGAGGCTGCTCTAGGCATATTCACTTGAACATTCAACTGCCACATCAAGTTACTCTCGGAGCAATCGCTTGTGGCGGTTTCGTCAGACTCATTCGCTTCTTCTTCGAATGGAATCTTCCTCACCTCCTCAAATCCTTTATCTATAGTGTTGCACTTATTATTGCCTACACCTCGTGATGGTTCACGTTTCAACCTAGACAATCGCTTATCAAGCGGTGTATGTGATCTGCTTTCAGGTTTGTTACTACGTGTGATTTCGTCCTCGTGTTTATCAACCCATTCACTGCCTGACATAAATTCCATTTCCTCCTCTTTCCCATCTATCGACGGGCTTTTCCATGACGGTGAACCAACTAGTCCTTGTAAGTCAACGCTGGATGCAGAGTCGCTTTGACCCTGCAAGCAATTTCACTGTACATTATGAAGTGATCACTGCAACAAAAGTATCCGCGAGTTTGGTTTGTGTGAATCGTGTGATTGGCGCGTGAGTGTTTTTTCGTTCCCTTTTACCTCAATGCTGTTGACATCATCAACCTGTGATGGCTTATGTTTGGTTTGGAACTGTCTTGTGTTTGCTGATTTAGAGAATGACGAAGAAACTCCAAGCTACTTCCTTCTTAGGAGTTTATCAGGTGTAAGCGGTCTTGGGAGCTGCGTTTGATCTGCCTCGCTCTCCTTTCTCGCCAGCGCAAGTTTCAAACTAGCAATCTGAAAGCAAATAACAAAGATAACTGATTCGGACAATGTATTTTGAAAGAAAACAAATAATGAAGAATGAAATGTATTGGAGAAAATGACCTGTTCTTTGAGTTCCTTGACCTCAGAAGTGTCTCTATTGACACGAGCAGCACCGAGTTCAACAGTGGCCACCCTCTCTGCAAATTTCAGGGTGCTGAGTGTTTCTCCCAGAGTATCTAGTTCAGGGCTGATGTGAATAAACATGAGCGTTTTCGCTTGTCGTCCTGCACAAACAACAGATATCCATTGTTTTAACTTGTAAGAAAGGAATAAATGGAACAAAATGTAGAATCATAAACGGAAACCGTTCTAGCAATTGGAGGTTGGCTACAAAAGATGAAGTTGCATAAATGTTATCGGCGTCTAGATTCAGATTGAACTAGCACTTGAGTATCACTGATTACCTAACGCGTCCTGGAGCAGTTGGGTGAGTTTGCTATTGCGATAAGGGATGTGGTTGTTTTTCTGAGAGAGAGACGCAATCACGTCCCCAAGAGCAGAGAGAGACCTGTTGATGTGTTGTGCCTCTTTCAACCTATCACCAGTGACCTCAGACTTGTCGACCCTTTCACTTCCAGCAAGATCTACCAAATGCATTGAACCCCTTAGAGTGGCTCCTGATGTCAGATCTCTTCCTTGAACGTGTACTGTGAGACAACTGCAAGTAATAAAGTATAAAATACGTAGTAGATTAGTAACAGCTATAAGCTTTCTGGAATTTCATAGGATGTTACAAGTTAGCAAGCAACACATACTTTTCTTAATTGCATGAAAATTAAGAAAACCGTAAAGAAAGTACTTGTGTTGTCAGCTTCTATATGACTGGAGAGTTAATTCCTGTAATATGGCAAAAATCTACCAATGCCAGAATTTAGAGTGACTATTGTAAACAAGAACTCAGTTTATAGAGCAAGTATATGTGCTTATAAGTGAACATAATCTTGATCTCTCTTATGCTATATGTTTCTCATTTCTCTTTCAGTTTTCTTCAAGTTCATATTCTTTTCATTTTCACACAATGACAGCAAAATTATGATTAACAGAAATTGAGTTAATGAAATTTAAATTTTATACAAACAGGAAAAAGGAGAACCTGTGAGAGCGACTGCTGCGGTCATTCATGGCTGTCGCACTGACCGCACGGTTCTTTTGACCAAGATTCATCAAATAAATGACGTCCGAAGTTGTGGAGACTGGAACCAGTGTAGCCTCTGGAACGTTGATTCCATCTTGTGAACTGTTTCGAATCTCTAATGTGTTCACAGGTCAAGGAAAGTGAACAGAAGGATCATGCAAGAAGCATTAGGCATTTTCTAAAGAATTGCAGGGGTTTTAGAAGACAAGTCTTAGAAAAGGATATCGGCTGGTTTGGCCATTAGTGGCAAGGAGATCTCGGACTTGCTCGTTGTAGATTTCAAGCATCTGGACTGAAATGTTATATGAAAACGTTTCTTTTCTCACACTTGACAGATGAAATAGATCACTCAATGCTCTGTAGTTTACTCCTAAGCTCTCTTCCGTCAGTTCATTTGGCCCCATCTGATTATTTTTTCATAAGTAAATTATTAATGAGGATACCATTGTTTCCACATGCAAATTTTGAAAAGTCATTGCAATAAAGTTGAATACGTAGAGAAATTTACCATGGTGAAAGTTTTTCCGGATCCTGTTTGGCCGTAAGCAAATATGCAAACATTATAACCGTCAAGAACAGACCGGATAAGAGGTTGAGTGTCTGCAAACACCGCCTCTACAAAATTGAAAGTTGTAAGACGTTCATTTTCTAGGAGAAAATGCATAAATAACAAAAATTCAGTAAGTAGCACATAGATGCATCTTGATCATTATTTCCACGCTGACATCATTTCTTGATGAATCCACATGAACAATTTGGATGAGTGAAGAAAAATTCTTTTGGCTTCAGTGTTTGTTTCCATATTGATAGAAGGATAAAGAAAGGCGAGAAAATTACCTTGAGATGCTGAAGGGCCAAACACTTTGTTGAAGGTGAATGACTTTCGACCTTCTTTTCCATACTTCAAAGGTGTCGCAATTGATATAGTTGACTCCTCTATTTGATCCACTGTAGTTAAGACACTTGTTTGCCCAGGCAAGAACGGTCTCACTCGACAATAAACCCTTATGCTCCCTGTTATAATATTCGTTAGTCTTGATATTGCAAATCCTAGTAACTGTATCTATCAGTCTCGAACAATATTTATACAACTCTAACTCCTTAAAACCTTCAGAATCTGTATCTGAGTCATATAAGTAATCTCATCTCAATACAATTTATTTTAGGTAGTTGAATTTAGGATTCCTTCCAACTCCTTCACACAATTTTTTTGGCTGTGTAGTTTGGTGGTTGTAGCATGATGGATTGTTGTATTTGACACTTTATCGTTAACTATTAGACATTTTACCTTTGAGGTCTTGGACTTGATTGTAAAGTTTCCGGTTTTCTTCAAGAACTCTTTGGTATCCTGTAGCTGCATAAGCAAGTCCATGCAAATGCTCGCCTAACCCAAGAAAAACGAAATAACAGTTAGATTCTTTAATAACAATGGTAAAAGTACTACGGATTTTACTGGAACAGCTATTAATTAGACAGTGGTTTCGATCACAATTGAATAAAAACACATACTATACTCATCCTTGGTAACCTGAGACTCTCTAGCTACAAGTCCAAATTTTGTTCCAGGGTAGATTCTCACCTAAGCTTGTAAACTCTTGCTGGTATT
Organism: Alliaria petiolata; assembly: GCA_020283515.1. Classification (NCBI taxonomy): domain Eukaryota; kingdom Viridiplantae; phylum Streptophyta; class Magnoliopsida; order Brassicales; family Brassicaceae; genus Alliaria; species Alliaria petiolata. Next base: position 462,689,973 of record JAHZTW010000001.1, on the reverse strand, counting down.
TCATCTGCAAGAGACTGAGACCCACTTTTACAGCCTTTAGATCGTGTTTCAGTTCCTGAAAACACATATATGTGTATTCCACCTTAGTAATTAATCACTGAATACAAAGTTTTGATAAAAGAAACAGGATGCTATGTACATCTTTTATATATGTTCAATCGAGTTATACCTCAGTATGAGTTTGCTGTCTGTCGATTATCATTTGTTGCTTTTCGGCCTTGTCTTTTGAAATTACATAGACGTCACAGTCTTGTATTTTTGATTCTTCGACATTATCATCTTGTGAAGCTTTTATATTGTTGTTTACCATTTTTGTCACTTTTTCTTCTCCGTACTGAGAAAACATGTAATGTATAAACTAGTTGGACATATAATACACTGATAGATCAACAGATCCATAAAGAGTACTATGCCTAAATGGATAACAAGATCACCACTTTCAAGTTTGCTGCAATTACAAAAGACAGTGTACTCTCAACATACCGAATCATCACTTAGCATCTCCTCTTTGCCTGAAATAGTTCTCTCAAGATCGCCAAGGTCATGCTTATCTTTGTTTCCAGCGCTCATCTGAAGCTAAATAATTGCATATTCAAGATGAAAAGTCTAAAAAATGTGGAAGAGAAACCTGTTCTTGATACAGCTTAGATAACTACAATTGCTTACCAATTCGTTCTGTGTAGCCAATCTACGTTCATATTCTACCATGACTGTTTTCAGCATATCTTCCACAATCTGGAAGTAAACAAGAGCAGGTGAGTATTAATCTAAAACCGGCATTTCAAAAGAATAAATATCATTTGGTAAGTTTGCAGTTGATTAAGATAAAGAATAGTGGGAAGGTAGTTAATGCTTACACCGGGAATTTCTTCTTGCTTCCTACCAGAGAAAACCGCTCGGACAATGGCATCTATTGAACTGACAGTTCCCTAAAAAAGCTAAAATGTAATTTTAAACTTTAAACAATATATATTAGGGATTATATTAGGAATTGTGTATCAGCTCACTAACTCCATTTTTGGTATTAGAATCAGATTGATCAAAAAGAGGTTGTTCGCTGGCTTGAGCGTTAGAAGGGCTACTTGTGATCGCATCCACAGGTGCTTCTGAGTCTTTGCGCTTGTATTGTTTTGCGATCCCGAACGTGGTTGGTTTCGAATTCACAATGTATCTCCATGAACCGCTTCCACCGCTCTGCTTCCACTCGCGATATGACTTGAGAGCCAAAACACACTCCACAATTCTTGCGGATTTACCTCCCTGAGAACACATCAAGCACAAAACATAATGTAAAGCTAATGTAAATTAGTTCCCACATTCTGAAATTTGGACAGCTATCTAGCTTGGTACTGCGAGTTGTTCTAATTGCTAAAATGCTAATCGTTAGAAAATTCAAATGCTACTTAACCCAAATTATGGAACGAGATTGCAAATGACGTGGAAAGAAAAAACAGTTTTTTTTTAGCTCATATCATTGCTTTTCCAACACTGATGATGGTCACCACGTCCCCACCACGTCTGTGTCTCCAATTTATTGTACCAAATGATAAAAACATTGCTCGTTTATAAGTATGAAAGCGACCGTTTTAGCTTTGTCTAGGTAGCCCCTCCGGCAAGGTAGGTCAATCTGCCTCGAATAACTATGATTATAATTGATTTGAACCTATCATACTAGCTAGCATGAAGCCTACTTTTGTAGCGACATCACTACTAGGCATCATCTGTCAAACTAGTTACCATAATCCTCCGTGATAGGATTTATCTATTAACCCAATTCGTCAGACAAAATAGTCTTGTGTTCTTATTAAGCTGTGCATAAGCTTCTTATATGTTGTGATTTTGTTCCAATACCTTTTCAAAATCGGAGACTTCGAATGTGGGAATACCCATTTCCTCCACGACCACAAGAAAGTTTCGAAGGTTCTCAAAGTACTGAAATGCAGATAGAGCCGCACCGTCTTGATTAACAAGAGGATCATTTGGAGCTTCAACGACCTGTAAGTTTTGTAGCAACAGAATCAAGATTGAGATCATCAGGACAGATGTTCCTAATGACTAAAACATCGGAATTAAAATATTAATTTCTGATTCTCCTAAAAATATTACACAAAATGGTACTAATCATGCTTGCACAACTTTATCTGAGCAGGCCTAATGGTTTCAAAAAGTCTTTACAAAAGTTTAGCTTAAATATAACCTATATATTTATATTCCTCCATAACAATATTCTCTAATAAAGTATAATTCATCTTGAAGGAAAACATATATGCACATACGAGTAAGTAGGTGAGACATACTTTTGGTACAGCACCAGGTTTAACTCTGTTGAGGACATTGCAGAGCAAAATTCCACTTCTCAATGCAATTCTGAAATCGTCCTCTGAAGGATCTGCCGGCAAATCTCTTCCTCCAACGACACCAAGTGTGTTTCTTAGCCATCTTGCTGCTTCGTACCTTTTCAAGTCTGAAGGATCTGCTGGAAAATCTCTTCCTCCAGCTACACCAATTATGTTTTTTGTTCTCATAAATGATGTGTATTAAGTGATTATGAAATGTAGAAGCCGAAGAACATCTAGAGATTAAAGGTTTCTGACAGACGGAACGATGGTTAAGCATTTTATATGTTTCATGATGATCTAGGAGAAGCAAGTTACGTCAATATCTAATTCGATCAAGTAAGAAGCTCATGATAGTATCATACTTCCCTTTAAGAAATCTATGCTCGAGAATGACAGAAATCATGATCATATAGCCTTTTTTCCTAATAGTTTAGAAATCGTAACAACAAATTTTGGTCAAACGAGAAGCTCAAGTAGTATTTGGATACAGAGAATAAGATTGGTCATCCTAAATATATGTATTCCGTCCCAGATTCTCTGATTCGATTATCAATTACGAACCCTAATTTCAGAAATCCGCATTCAGAAAATTCCGAATCAAAATGAACCAAAAAGGAAAGGGAAAACGAAAGAAACAGGGGGAATTGAGGAGCGTACAAGTTTCATCGGCATGTTTCGAGCTCGAATCCACACCAACGCTAACTCGCAGGTTTTGTTGTTTAAGAAAATCCTTCAGAATCGATGCCAAACAGAGTCGCGAATCTTGTTGCTCCGTCGCCATTGAAAGAGGACAAGAAACGATCAATGCTTTTTAGCTTGATCAACAAGATACCTGTATAATTCCAAATGCAACTCCCAAATTTCGACTCGAGAATCTCACAACCAAAAATTTGAATTCTGCGCTTGAAACAGATTTTTTTTTTTTTCCCCCAATATCGAACAAACAAAGAAAATCAAAGCTGGGTAGATACAAGGATATTCACTTATGAGTGGAACATTGCTCAGATTTATAAGGAAGATAAAGAAAGTGAGAGAAATTGAGAAGAAATAGTTGACCCTCTCCTCTTTATTTTTCGTTTTATGAAAATAAAACAACAGAAAAGAAGAAGAAGAAGAAGAANCTCTTTATTTTTCGTTTTATGAAAATAAAACAACAGAAAAGAAGAAGAAGAAGAAGAAGAGCGAGGCATGAACCCAGAGGCTCCGAGTCTCCTGGGTTTCTATAGATGGACAATTTCAATTAAAAAAAATAAAAATCAATTTTGAATTTTTATTTATTGTTAATTACTACTTTTTTAATATATGTACGAACTTATAGCTGGTGAAAAGATATTTAGCTAAAGAATTTATATTCCGTATATTTAGTTTCAGCCATCTCTACCAGGTTCAATAATGGTAATAATAAATTTCTGTTCTCCAAATGTTTTAACAAAATTTAACCTGTAGCAATTAAAGTTCATAATTGATCTTTGTATTCAAATTATTTGCACTAATGTCATTGTTTTATCATAATCTAGGTTCAAATCTAAGGACAGTAGTGTATGTGTGTATGTTAATTATATACGACAAAAACATATAATTATTAATTAGACATTATAGTAATTTTTTATTACGATTTTAATTGGTCAATAGGAGTTTTCTAAAGTTCAATATGTTTATAAAGTTTGAATATGAGTTATGTGACATGCCTAGTAGTAGTACAAACTCTAAATAAGATACAGAAACTTTAAAGAAAGACTTAATTATAAGTTTATGTCTACAGTCGATATACAGAGCATTTTGTTAGAGGGCTAATCGTGAACTTAACTTTATCACCATAAGGGTATAATCAACTTAAATCCCATGCAGCGCGGTTTCCTTCATATTAAAAAAAAAGGAAAATAAATTCTAAATATTAGGATAAAAAGGGCTATTATTAACTCTTTTGGTTGGACAACTAAAGAGAAGAATATCTATAAGCTACTTTGAATAACTTTTTTCCCCTTGCGTTTAGAGGTGTTTTAAACTTTTAAAAGCCAATAAACATGATATCATGATTAGATTAGTTTTATAACCAGAAATAATTGAAGGTCAGCATGAAAATTTATTTAAAATTTATGCAAATAACTAAGACATAATTCGTTCAACAAAAAAATAAGATATTAGGAAATATAAACGAAAAAAAGTTTTGCTGATGATGATCGTAACCACATCTTTTGAAAACGACCCTTTTAGTTATCCATTTCATTGAAAGTTATATATTTAAATTTCCTGTTATACTCTCTTTTTTATTTGTCAATAATATTCAATTTATTCTTTGTGATATAGATATTGAACATGATACCAACTCATTCAGAAAACGAGTGAGCATATAATTTATTTTAAAATGTTGAGAGTATTACACATAAGATATTGGAAAAAACATACACGTATTACCACGAAGTTATCTATCGTATAATAATGGATATATAATTGAAAAACTTAGTTTCTGGGTTAGTTTAATTAGCACCAGTTGGTAAATAGTTGCAAGAAGGTACGTGATGGATGCAACGGGCCGTGAATGCAATAAAAGAGATAGAGTTCATTTTTACATCAAATTTATGCGTGTTGTACGTTGACTTTTTGTGGGTGGTCAAATTGTACGTTGATTATTTTTGAAAACAATCGAATGTAATCAGATAGATAGAACATATGTGATCAAACTGATGATCACTATGATGCCTACGGATGAAGAGAGATGGAAAATTGTTCAGTTAGCACAGTCTCACATAAAATTTATGAGAGAATAATTAATTTGTTAGGTGGAAAATTTTGTTGACACTAAATATGTATTCTCTCTGTTTTATAATAAAAATCATTTGGAGAAAATGTATCTGCAATTTATATGAATGTATTAAATTCAAAACACATTCAGATACATCCAGTTACATTGTAAATATATTTTCTCTAAATTACACTTATTATGAAACGGAAAGAGTATATATCAACAACTGAAGAAACATGATTTGGAGTAAGATATTATTGAATTTGTACGTGTCTTGGTTTTTAAAGATGTATAATTTATAAAGATATTATTGGAGCACACATTTGAGATATTGTTTGGTAACAAACCTTTAACTATTTATTGTGATAATCAAGTTGTAATCTTATAATTTAAAGATGATAAAATATTTAATGAATCCAAATATTTGGACATTAAAACAAGATGTTAAAAGAGTAAGGTTTGTCATTGAACACATAGACATCGGTGTGTTGACAAAAACAAAAAAAAGACATTGATGTTATAGTACAAAATATTAACAAAAATACCACCTCCAACAACTTTTTCAGAAGCATCTTGGAATTACGCTTTCAGATTATGATAAGGAGCCTATCTTTGCAATTCATTTGAGCTCTTGTGATTTCTACATCGTTCAAGAAGATCTCTTCGCTACAATTAATGAACGTAGATATTTTACTAATCTTACTCTACTATTATATCCAGTGATTCATCATGACATTTTAGAATTTTAGAACTCATGTAAACTATGCTTTATACAATTAATATTAAGCTCGGTGAGGGAACACCAACACTATTTTTTATAGTATATAATGCGTGAGCTGCCCGAAATTTCAAACGCGGATTGAATAGTCAAGGCACGAAACGTTTGCGTCTTACCAAACGCGATAACGTTGATGTATCTTATAATATAATTGAAAGGAAATGGTAGACTTTTGAAAACGAAAGATTATTGAATGTAAATTTTTGAAAAATCAATATCGTATTAAACTCAATAAGGTCCTTGGTAATCGGAATCAGTATTTGGCTGCTATAATAAGACACTTTCAAGATCGACATTTAATTTTCGAAGGCTGGTGATTTTTTTTTTCATTGTATTTCTTTCCATTTCATTGTTGTTGTTGAATATTCACCATATGTTTGACTTACACCACTTGCTCCGGACATTATAATTAAATTTTTATTCTTTTTTATTTTGTAGTAATGGTATCCATTTCTTTTTTCTCAAGAAATTGAGAATGATTCTACCATTGCCACTACTATCATGATGAAAACAAAGGAGTTGACGTTGACCGGATGAAATCCGTATAAATAGAGGTTATAGGGAATTAGGGATCATATCATATGTAACACAACCGCATTTCGTGCTTTTTAATTTTAAGTGATAATAACATAACAGATAAATAATACGGAGATGCCCAAACTCATGAAACTAATGCCTCACCTGTTACTACTATTGGTACTAGCGATTCATGCGCACACCTCTGTCTCAGCCGTCCATCTCAAACCCAATTCCATCACAGGAATTGACATAGATTTCCCGGTTTGGCGGCGAGAGCTTCGAAGCGGAGGTGGTGGCAGCGGCGGAGGTGGAGGTGGTGGCGGTGGAGGAGGACGTGGTGGTGGAGGCGGCAGCAGCGGTCGAGGCGGTAGCAGAGGACGAGGTAGCGGTGGCGGTGGGGCTGGGAACGGAGGATCTTCTAATAGCGGTAGCGGTGGCGGCGGCAGCGGAGGAAATGGTAACAGTGGTGGTAGCAACGGTGGCGGCCGTTCTGTAGGAAGCGGCGGTGACTGCCTCAAACACCGTGGTCTCATCGGTACTCTATTATCTATCGTCTTCGTAAGCTGTTTGATTTCTTATACGTTAAAAGAGTAATTAAATGTTTTTTTTTCATAACTGTATTTTGTATATAGAATCTGACGACGATGTCTTTAGTGCTAAAGTTTGATTTATTGTACAGTTGTAACGTATCGTGTTTCTAGTATTCTTTTGTATTTCTAAATCTAATAATAGCAAGTGCATTGCAAAGATAAAAAAAAAAAACTCTTAACCGATCACGACCAGTTGAAAAACAAAGCAAATCATAGGCTCATAGCACACGATATATAACAGATTCAGAAGAAAACATCGATACGATAATTAAATACGTCGGACATACTTAATTTTAATAAATTAAGGTTTAAAGGGTTTTTAAATTCGAGTTATAATGGAATGTTTTGGAAGACACAGGCAAGTGCAAGTTTTGTTCTATGATCTGAATCTTGAACGCACGACCGAATAATTCGAAGCAAAAATAAAATAAAATAAAACTTGGTGGCCTTCTAATTAATTGAAATACTTAACAAAAAATGACAACGATGCAAAAGGAACACAAAAGAGAGAGAAGAAATGAAGGGTCTTTAGTGTAAAATACACACATCCATAAAAGTCTTATAAAAGGTGTTTAATGTTTTAAAAACGTCTATGCAAATTAACCCAGGAACAAAAACTAATAATTAGCGATTGGATTCAATCTTTTTTTTTTTATAGCAATACTGTGTAATTCCAATTGCATTCCAACAAATTGACCAAAGAAGGAGATCGGCGATGAACTCCAATTTGCAGTCAAATCATGTATCATCGCAGCTTTTCACCTCCATTGACATGGGAACAAACTCTTTCAAGCTTCTTATAGTCCACGCAGATCCTTCTGGAAGATCTTTCGTTCCCGTCGAGAGACTCAAAGAACCAGTGGTGTTGTCCCGCGAATCTCCAACCTCGATTTCGTCTCAATCTCAGGCTCGCGCTCTCCAATCTCTACAGAAATTCAAAAGTTTGCTCCTCTCGCACAACGTCTCCGGTGACCGGATCCGGTGCGTCGCCACGGAAGCCCTACGGCAGGCAGAGAATCAGAAACAGTTCGTGGAGACGGTGTTCGAGGATCTCGGTCTACAGGTCGATGTGCTTTCCGGCGAAGAGGAAGCGAGGTTAGTTTATCTAGGCGTGCTTCAGTTTCTACCGGTATTTGAGAAATCCGTCTTGTGTATCGATATAGGAGGTGGGTCTACTGAGTTTGTGGTGGGTAAGCGTGGTGATGTGAAGCTTGCTGTTTCTTTGAAGCTAGGTCATGTTAATTTGACACAAATGTTCATGAAAAATGGTACCGGATTGACGGAGATGAGAGACCATATCCGTCATGCGATTGATGAGTCTGGCTTAGCAGATAAATTGAAAGAATCGGAGGGCCTTGAGGTGGTTGTGGGATCTTCGGGAACTATACGAGCTATTGAGAATGCTGTTTTTAGTGGCTATGGAACTGATTTACCTCAATTCAGTCTCGAGGGGTATAAGAGGGATTGGAGATTTGGTAGAAGAGAACTGAGCAGCGTTGTGGAGCAGCTATGCAGTGAAGGAGATGAAGAGCATACCCGGAGAGAAGGCTTTTTCAATAGAAGATCAGAGTTCATTGTCGCTGGGGCGGTACTGTTGCAGGAAATATTCAATGCTCTCGGTATCGAGGAGATGGAGGTATCAGAGTATGCATTGGCAGAGGGTGTGATTGCTGATTCTCTGGCCAAAGCATTTGATGGAATATATGATTTGAATGCTAATGCGAGGTGGCGATCAGTCATGAGGCTTGCCACACGACTCAACGGAAAAAAGCGAATGAATCATGCGATACACTGTGCCAACATCGCCAAGGTATTTTCTAACCGCAACCTTAACAAGCAATCTATTTGTGAAATTTCATGAAGATTGTGGCTCTTTATTATATCTTTTGAGTAGGGCTTTCTACTCTGGGTATCTCTTTCGATATTTAGGGCAGTTTTTGACTTTACCTCCCTTTTTTCTTCTTAATGTGAGCTGATGCTCAATGGTTTCAAATTCCATCTTTTTGCTCTGCACACTGGTCATGTTCTTGATTCTACATATTTGATAGGACAGTGATTTTCCAGGAGATCTTTGTAGGTTTGAGGAAATGCAATGATTTTAACGTCATGTTAGATGATAAGGATCTTGAGTATCTTGAAGCTGCTTGTTTCTTACACAATATCGGAACCATCACAGGGAAAAAGGGATATCATAAGCAGTCTTCTCATATCATCAAGGTTAGTTCATCCAACTCTGTAAAAAAAAAATACTATTACACTGAACATTGCACTTTTTAAAGCTGGGAGCAATTCACAAAAGCTTATCAACAAGAGTAATCTATATTTCTGTTTTAAACCTTTTTGTAGGTTTTCAGTGTCTACTATTAACCTCATTGTTATTAATAGTTTTTTCTTTCGTAGAATGGGGATCATCTCCATAGCTACACCGCTGAGGAAGTCGAGGTAGGGTACCTATTCCTCTAGAAGGAGGAACTTGTCTTGAATTTACTGTTTCCCTGATTCCGTTCATGTGATTTTCAGCTTATAGCAATGCTTACGAGATACCAAAGAAAGAAGTTTCCCAAGATTGATCGTGCACCTCTTAAGGACTTCACTGCGAAGGTATTGTGTCTCATATTTCAGTTTTGCAAACTACGTTTAACCTGTTGATGTGGTTGTTATGATTCATCCTTGTTCTGTCTGTTTCAGGCAAAGCGAAAGTTCATAATCATGTGTTTAATTGTACGATTATCTGTCATACTTCAACGGAGTGATAATATGGATCTCCAAGAAGTTGAATTTCTTGAATCTGCTGTGAGCTTCAAACTTGTAAGTTACATTTTTTCTTTCTCATTCTATCTCCTTACCAGTCCATTGTCTTAGTGACGAGGAATTTCTGATCACTACATTTTTCATGTGCATTAAGTAAATGACTACCTTATCCACGTGCATTTAGTATAATCAACGAGGGTGAGCAGTGAAATGCTTCAAAAAAATCATATTAAAGATTATTAGTTTCACCTGTGTCAGTATGACGCCACAAGATCCTTAGTCATCAAGAAATGATTTTCATGAATATGATTACTTTAGTTAACCCACCGAATAACCTATTTGTGGATCATCTTTCTTAAGACATTCAAACTAAAGCATACACTGAGTAAACCCATAGAATAACCATTTCAAGCTCTAAAAATCATTCAGTTGTACCTCGGTATGTTGATCACCACTTGGTCAATAAGATTGAATCTCGTGAAAGTTTCTAACTTGCTAGTCAATTTCCTTGCTGGTCCTAGAATGGATGTTTCCATCTTAACTGATCAGCTCAACATCATCAGCTCGATCCTTATGTCTTGGCTTCGCTATGTTTTTTTACAGGTGCTTAAACAACAAAACCAGGAATCCTTCTTGATTGGTTCTCAAGATCAAGTAAACAAAAACTCTGATGCAATACGACTGGAGGAAGAAGTTGGGCATTTTAAAAGGGTAAAGTTTCAGTACCCCCAATATTAAATTTGCAATGAACTGTCCAGCTATCTGCAGGTCTCTATAATTGATCAGAGGCAGTAACAGAGACAAAAACTGCTAACTAAAACAAAAGGAAGCCCAAACAGTGAAAATAACAAAAAAAACTTTAAAACTAAACGGAGGAGACTCTAATAGCTAAAAAATATAAACGATCTTTGATGTTTGTGGCCAAAGTCTCCATGTGTAACTTTCTGGTAGTCTTTTGCCTTGAATTTGGCAGCTATTCAAGAAGGAAATGTTGGTTATTTTTCCTTTCTGAAAAATCAATCAGACGGGTTTCTTAGCTTTACGTGTCATTGCCTCATCGGTATTAAACTGAAGCTTTCGCAGGTACTGTTGTATAATATTTGAAGCTTTCTGAAAATTTTGGGCATTAAAGATCAAAAGCAAGTTGTATAATAAAACCCCAGACATCTTTATCCAGAGAGTTCTTCATTATGATTGTTTCCCTGGAGTTTTTAATCGATTGCAGGCAGTCTAATTCCTGAAGTCGAAAACGTCAGGTGGTCTTCCCTTAGTGTTTCTCATCAGTCTCTGGAATCAGAGAAAGAAGAGTAACTCTCTCCAGTGGTAGATAAGTTTTTCCCTTTGATGGCCTGAGACGGTGAGCAAAAAAGTCAAAAGAGACGCTGCATCTACGAACATCGTCGTATTGCTGACCTAACCTCTGTATATTTTGGTGATCTTCTTTCATAGCTCTTGATTCTACTGGAAGCAATACTAGACGCCCTTAGCTTGGTCTTGTACCGGATGTTTAACCTACTACATTGCTTGTTTGTTTTTTACTTGTATTTTTTTTTCTTTCTTTTCTTAAATCCATCCATAATTAAGATGATTTATTTTTGTTTGGTAATCAAACCAAGAAATAAAAAAGGGTTTTTCTTTTAAATATTTTTTTAAATCAAACGTAGAAATTAAATTTAACCGCCACGAACCGAGAAATTGGCGCTAAGGCCTTGGCTTTGTTTCATTCAAAATCGAAACTAACGATAGCGGATGGGTGCAGAGAGGTTTAATGGAAATCGAGCGGAAGCTGCTGCGTCTTCTCCATGGCCACAGTACTCGAACCCGTTTACCCGAAATCCACGCCCATCTCCTCCGCCACTTCCTTCACGGCTCCAATCTCCTTCTCGCCCACTTTATCTCCATCTGCGGATCCCTCCGCTACTCTGATTACGCCTCCCGCGTCTTTTCCCACATCCAGAACCCTAACGTTCTCGTCTTCAACGCCATCATCAAATGCTACTCCCTCGTCGGTCTTCCTCTTCAATCTCTCTCTTTCTTCTCTTCCATGAAATCCCGCGGCATTTGGGCTGACGAGTATACCTACGCGCCTTTGCTCAAATCCTGTTCGTCTCTTCCTGATTTGCGGTTCGGGATATGCTTTCACGGCGAGTTTATTAGATCTGGGCTCCACCGGCTTGGGTCGATACGGATCGGGGTGGTGGAGCTGTACGCTTCCGGTGGGAGGATGGGCGATGCCCAGAAAGTGTTCGAAGAAATGCCTGAGAGAAACGTTGTCGTCTGGAACCTAATGATTCGCGGCTTCTGCGATTCTGGAGACGTTGAAAGAGGTCTTAGTTTGTTCCGGCAGATGAGCGAAAGGAGCATCGTGTCGTGGAATTCGATGATATCGAGCTTGTCCAAATGTGGCAGAGACCGTGAGGCTCTGGAGCTTTTCTGCGAAATGATTGATCAAGGTTTCGATCCAGATGAGGCGACTGTGGTCACAGTCTTGCCAATCTCTGCATCTCTCGGAGTTTTGGATACCGGAAAATGGATTCATTCTACTGCGGAATCAAAGGGTCTGGTTAAGGATTTCATCACCGTGGGAAACGCTTTGGTAGATTTCTACTGCAAAAGCGGTGACCTGGAGACAGCGACAGGGATATTCAGAAATATGCAGCGGAGAAACGTTGTCTCATGGAACACAATGATATCAGGATCAGCTGTGAACGGAAAGGGAGAATCCGGGATTGGCTTGTTCGATGATATGATCGAGGAAGGGGAAGTAGCTCCAAATGAAGCGACATTTGTAGGGGTTTTGGCATGCTGCTCGTACACAGGCAGGGTCGAGAAAGGAGAGGAGTTGTTTGGTTTGATGATGGAAAAATTCAAACTTGAGCCAAGCACCGAGCATTACGGTGCGATGGTTGATCTCGTGAGCAGGAGTGGGCGGGTCAGAGAGGCGTTTGAGTTTCTCAAAAGTATGCCCGTTAACGCTAATGCAGCAATGTGGGGGTCGCTGCTCAGTGCGTGTCGCAGTCACGGAGATGTAAAGCTAGCAGAGGTTGCAGCCATGGAGTTAGTGAGGATCGAGCCAGGGAATTCAGGGAATTATGTGTTGTTATCTAATTTGTATGCAGAGGAAGGGAGATGGGAAGATGTCGAAAAGATAAGAACATTGATGAAGAAGAAATCACTCAGAAAATCTGCAGGCCAAAGCACCATTTGCGATGTACAATTCTGACAACAAGTAGCCGGTTTTTCGATAGAGACCGTTCTGCTGCGCTGGCGTGACACTGCCGTGAGCTTTCTGCTAAATACCAGATCAAGAATCTTGGAACTGATAGCGAATGAAGATGTAATTCTGTATGACTGAACACTCTTTAGTAGCAAATATACAAGACCATCGTGAATTGGAAATTTTTGTGTCTTTATATTTTTTTTATGTTGAATCTTGTTTGCTTCTGTTTGGTCATTGTTTTTGGCGGAAATGATTTTAGTTTGAAGAAATAAAAACAAGAGTTTTACTTTTAGGATGAAGAATGGTTCGGATTTGTTTCGCAAACGATATACTACCAAAAGTGCAATTGAATTAGGCCATGGAGATCATAAAGAATTACTACTACCACCATCTACGGTTTGATTAAACAAATGAACGTGAGTGTACTCGAATAGTATAATGCACAAGACGTTCATCGACTAAATATTAAAACTTAAAAGGAACCAGAGGGGAATAGTTTAATGTCTTTTCAAAGAGGAAAAATGAGATGTCTCCTCTTTCATAAAACCGTGAAGATGCTGCCTGGTTTCCTTCTTACTTGATGTAGTAAGATAGCCATTTAAAGCCCTCACCATATCCCATTTTGCGGACGATGCTGCACATGAAGACCTCAAGTGGACGAACACCAGTCTCTCCAAGACTCACATTGCCTTTACCGGTTGTGAAATTGGTGAGACCCAAGTGATACTTCAACTCATCTTCTGAGGCTGCATAAGGAATATCAATCTTGTTCCCAAGAATAAGAAAGGGGACATTTGCCAAGGCTTCATCTGATAGAAGAGCGTCTAGCTCTCTTTTTGACTCCACAAATCTCTCCTTGTCGTAAGCATCCACTAGGTACACAACAGCGTCAACCTTTACGCACACACACAACAAGGAGGTTCTATCAGCAAAGACAGATTCACTCGCACCAGGGATAGATTTCTACTTACACAAAATGTGCATAATCTTCAGATTTTGGTTCCAAGCTTATGCAATCAATTTGGTTAAACTTAAGCAAGAGTTTCTTCTATCAGCAAAGAGGCTACCAATTCTCTAAACTAAACATTTCTCTGCGTTCAATATTCCCTATGTATCAGCAATGCATAAGCAAGATTATCACTTTCGCATTGAACCGGATCTAAGAAACACAAAGCATGTCTCTAGTTATGGTTGTGTTGTGATGCAAAGAGGGATCTTTAACCTTGGCATAGTAGTCTTTCCAGACCCTACGGGCAATCTGATGGCCTCCCAAGTCAAAGGCCTTGAACTTGATTTTTCCAATGCTCAGTTCCTCAGATGTGGGATGCTGTGTTGGCTGGTGCTGAACTAATCTCTGCAAACACATCACACCACACAACAAATCGAGATTGTAAGCATGATTGATTCACCTTTTGCTTGCAAATGTTTTTTTATAGATGTCTGAACACAGAATCGGCTGCAAGGAAAACCTATTGATTACAACAAGTATCCCCACTACCCCCAAGTTTCTCAGTAATACAATTTGCCAGGAAACGAGACGAGGAGAGATAATCTCCAAATTCAAACAATAAAAAAGAGAGTGAAATCTACATAAGAATGGAGGAGCGAAGAAAATTCACCTCGTCTTTGAGCATGTGAAGCAAAGTAGTTTTCCCGGCATTGTCGAGCCCTAGAAACAAGATCTTCGCCTCTTTCTGCCACAAACCTAACGTGGCCAGGATTCCATAGAACCAATCGAACAAAAACATGACGTCGTCTTCCTCCTCAGATCTGATCAGAAACAAACAGTGGAGTAGCAAAGTTTCACGATCTTCGTATCAACAACTATCGGATATAAAATCTCAAACGCATGCCCCCGAAAGAAATACTAAAGCTCTTGAGAGAAGAGAAAAAAAATCGAGAGAGAGATGAAGAAGAACCAAAATCAACAACCCAAGGTTTTGTTGATCTGACGAGGGAGAGAGAGATATGATTAATATGTAACATTTATACAAAAAGACGGGAAAAAACAAATAAACACGTGGAGAAAGGGGAGCTGGTGAATTGATGTGGAGCGTCTTAATTGGTAGTCATCGTTGTCGTTGACGTCATTCGAACCACCGTGAACCGTCCGATCCAAGAATCAACGGTTGCGCTTTGTTTTATTACGTTAGTGTTGTTGGACCCTTTAATATTGTCCCACGCTGGGGTAGGTGAGAGAGCCCAAAGAAAAGAAGGTTGACAAACGAAATTAATGGCATGTGAGAGTTTAGTTCGACGACATCATTTTTCGAATCTCAATTATCTCAGAGGAAGGGAGGTGGGAAGATGTAGAAGAGATAAAGAACATTTATGAAGAAGAAGATCACCATTAGAGCCGGTTTTCCGATAGAGACCGTTGTGCTTTTTTCGTGAGTCGCTCCTCCGTGGGTTTACTGCTAAATACCAGATGAAGAATCTAGGAACTGATAGCGAATGAACATTTAATTTCTGTAATGTCTGGATGTGGCGAGTCTCAAGAGCTCTCTTAATTAAGATAACAAGACAAGAGTTGTTAGAAGACTAAGCCATGGGCTATAGGAGAGAGAGGGACTCTTGAGCAAACCCTGTGTTCTTATGCTGTAATCGGTGATGTTGATCAATATAGTGCTCTATTCTTATCACATTCCTCAACCGGAAGAAGATGAGAAGATTGGATAACGACGATTAATGATTTACTTGTCTCTTGGATGAAGATGACGATCGATCCCAGAGCTGGTGACGAATATCTCTCATGATGATTTGTGGGAACACATCCGGAAGCTGGTTTCTGTTTCCAGTGGACCACGGAACCAGAAGGTGAAGGGCTGATCTTGCGGTTTGCCAACAGCATGGTACGACAGTGGAAGCGTATTGCAGAAAACTCAACAAAATTTGTGATAACGTTAAATGTTACCGACCCCTTCGAACGTGAAGTGTGGAAAGTGTGTGACACAACATGAAAAAGACAGAGAAGATGACATGGTGCAACATTTAAACAATAAAAAGAGAGTGAAATCTATAGAAGGATGAGCCAAGAAAACTCAACTCGTCTTTGAGCATGTGAAGCTAATTAGTTTTTCCGGCATTGTCGAGCTCCACAAACAAGATCTTCGCCTCTTTCCAGGATTCCATTGAACAAAAACATGGCGTCGTATTCCTCAGATCTGAAAAGAAACAACCAGCAGAGTAGCAAGATTTCACCATCTTCGCATCAACTATCGGAGATCGAATCTCAAACGCATTCCCCAAAGGAATCCGAAAGCTCTTCAGCGAAAAAAAAAATCGAGAGAGGGATAAAGAAGAACCAAAAACAACAACTCAAGGTTTTGTTGATCTAACGAGGAAGAGAGAGATGAATTTTGTTATTTTCATCACTGTGAAAACGTTTCAGGTAGATTAACGAAATCGGAATAAAAGTAATTAGTTCATACAAACATCAATCCAATAATGCATCTAAACCAGCTGCAAATTTTCTGTAAAACATTCTATTTACAGTAGCGATCGGCCTTCTTCTTGACACGATCTTCGAGAGCCTCTCCCACGGATTCGAAGTTTGATTTCGGAATGTAACCGAACTTCTTTGCCTCCACGGGAAATAGCTCATCGTACTTCTTCTTCTTCGCGGCGTCAATAGAGTAGATGTCGTCTCCAGCGGCGGCGGCGGTGGAACTGGCAGAACCGTCGGGAGCCATAACTTCGACCCCGGCACCGTCGAGCTTTTCCTTGTTCTTCTTGTGCTTCTTCTTCTTCTTTTCGATCGACTTCCTCGTGGCTAGATCCCCACCTTTGAACGCTAGCCTTCCTCCCTTAGCCCTCTCGTAAGGATCCGACATAGCTTTTACTAGCTTAGATTCAGCTTGATTAGGGTTATCGAAACCGAGAGGGCGAGAGAGACGATTAATATTATACCAGAAAGGGGAAAATAAATAAATAAACACGTGGAAGATGGGGAGCTGGTGAATTGATGTGGAGCCATAATCCAGATATGGTTTATTGGGCCAATGATGAGCTTTGTTATTAGGGTACCCGTTAAGCCCAGTTACATTTGTAAGATGTTTCAGCTTTGTCTTCTTCCTTGTAATCGAATTTCAGATTTAAATGGAGTTGAATATCCAGAGAAGTTGTGTGATTTCACGGCGAATTTGGGCAGAGGTGGTAAAGTCGCTTCCGTTTTCGATTGTATTTCAGAACCAAACGAATCAAAGGTAATTCCATGGAATTAATATTAAAAAAACACTTAGATTAAACTTGGAAGTTATACATTCTTCATTCACTCGTTCTAAAATATGCAACCAAACCAAACAACCATCGAGGACAACAAAATATTATCAAGATCTAAGCCCGTTCACCTCTGATTCTTCTAGCGAGCTGGATGTCTTTAGGCATTATCGTAACCCTCTTGGCGTGAATAGCACAGAGATTGGTGTCCTCGAAGAGCCCAACGAGGTAAGCCTCAGCAGCTTCCTGAAGAGCGGCAACGGCGCTGCTCTGGAAACGAAGATCCGTCTTGAAGTCCTGAGCAATCTCTCTCACAAGCCTCTGGAAAGGAAGTTTACGGATCAGAAGTTCAGTGCTCTTCTGGTACTTCCTGATCTCCCTCAGAGCCACCGTTCCTGGTCTGAATCTGTGCGGCTTCTTCACACCTCCGGTCGCCGGAGCTGATTTCCTCGCCGCTTTTGTCGCCAGCTGCTTCCTCGGTGCCTTGCCTCCGGTCGATTTCCTTGCCGTCTGCTTGGTACGAGCCATCACGAGAACGAGATAAAAAAAAAACTGGTTGATTTTCTCGGGAAGATTGAAAGAAAGTTGAGATCTGAATTGTGAATTTGTTTCGACGGAGAAAGGGCTATATTTATGGTCCGGGAATAACAAGAAGCGCGAAAAATATTTCGCTTTTAGCATTTTAGCATTTTAGCGGCACTAGATCTGGATCGTTCGTTTGGTTTTAATCGACGAACATAAGGGGCTTTATATCACGATCCGCGTGAAACTTTAAAAGCCGTAGATTAGTATAAATCCTACGGACACATTTCACTCCTTCCTATTGCCGATCCATGTGAAAGTACATCGACCAATAAGAAACGATTTTAGTCAAAGACATTTGTGCCCTCTCTTCCCACTAAAAAATAAAATACTCTCGAACGCCCCCCCCTCCCCCCCCATTCTCAATCTGTAATCTAGTAGTATCAAACTAGCTCGCTAGAGTATTGTAATGTAATAATCATTATGTAAAATTGTAAAGTGTTCATCAATGACTATAGAGCTAAAGTTTCAAACTTTTTTTAATTAAGAAGAATTAAACGAAGGAAGCATGAATATGTTCTTCACATGTGAAGTCAATCCAGAGTATAACCATGTGGAAATTGATTGTGAAGTTGAGACATTCTACGTTTCTAGCTCTGTGGTCACCAAGTCTATTGTCTATGCAATTCTGCTAGTCGATTGAAAGTATGTAAGACATTCTACGTCTGTACCGGCTCTTTCCAAAAGTCTACAAAGGAAAATTTTCCACAATTTTTCTTCTTTTCTTAATAGGAACTAGGAACTACGTACTCGTTGGATTATGTGACTCGATTGTCTGTATTCACTGACATGAAGAGTATGGAATTCTCAAAAGGATGGAGAATAATAATAAACACCATAATCCAATTTTGGTTGACTTTGTGTGCAGAGAAACAAGAGTAGAGAAAGAGACGTAAGTGCAAAATGTCTATGGTTTTCTTTTTTTTTCAGTCTAAAAACTTATATCATTGTATCCCCAGTCCCACACATTTGCCCCTTTTTTTTAATTCTGCTAAAAAACTTGTTCTACCTTCAACAATCTAGATGCTAAAATACTTCAAAAGAAAAGGATAAAACAATAAAGAGACTCGAAAACTTTGGTCTTCAATCTTCAACCTCCTTTCACTTACAGCTCATCCTGCAAATCAAAATCACCAAGTATAACCATCAACTCAATTAAAACAACAAAATATGGATGAGGTGAATTCTTCAAAGTGACACACTGTGGCAAGTGTTTTGTTTCTTAACATACATGAGCGGTGGCGTCTTTCTCTGAGGTTTCCTCGCTAACATCTTCTGATTTGGCCTCGGTCTTAGATTCAGTATCAGATTCATCTCCTTCATCGTCCTCTGCTTCATCTTCACCCTGGAAGCAATTCATACACAGTGATATAAGGACCTTGGTAGAAACAAAGAAAATACTCTGAAATCTTGATAAATTACAAATGACTTACATCAGATTCTGCAGGAGCGTCCTTGGATTCCTGTAACAACATAGAAAAACGGGGATGTCCCCTTTGTTTAGAGATTCTCATGAATTATGATAACAAATTAGAAGAGATATTTGGTTGGGAAAGTGTTACCTCTTCCTCTTTCTTCTTCTCAATCTCATCGAAAGCTGCTTTCTCTGCCTGCAATACGAGATTAGATTGGCTATTCTGATCAGTAACCAGAAACAAACAGTTGTGTTCATGGAGATGGGGTATCTTATAAACGTACATCCTTGAGCTTGCCCCATGTTTCATCTGCCAACTTCTTGGCGTGGTCTGGGTCATCACAGATCAAAACATTGTCGAACAATGATCCTGATTTCACCTGAAAGAGAGTGATAATGTGTTTTAGTAGGGATTCACGGGACTAAAACAGATCTCGGAAGACAAGATGTTTCATTGACAAGATCTATTACCTGCCATAATTCGATTCCAACATACTTCAGCTTGGGGAAGACATAGAGCTCTGGGTCATCCTTGAAGTCTGCATGAAATCAGTTAAATTAGGAACGGTAATTTTTTTGATAGAATGTCTTGGACAGCTCATTTTTCATGCGAGTCTACTATGCAAGCAAATAGAAAACCGTACTAAATGTGTCAACAAATATTGATTACTAAACGTGTCAAATTGGTGTGAACTTGGGTTCAATGATAGAGAAAACTAGAAAAAGAAAAACAGATTAGTTACAAATGATACTTCAGCATTTGAGCTTTTACGAATCCTAAGATAGCCACCTACTTAACTGAGAGAAATTATATTCGTTAGAGATTTGCAGGCATACCAGAAACCATTAAAAATTATAAACAGAAGTAGACAGTTTCAGAACCACAAACAACATGTATATTATGCAACATGAAAAATATGGACAAAGGAAATAAGTAGGCCACAGAGAGTAAAAACTTACCAGGGTTGTCAATCATTGGAGCCTCCCACATGCCCTTGTAGTTGGGGTTCTTAATTTGCTACAGAAAAAACATGACAACCTTGAGAGGAAGAAAAGGGTTTGATGATTAGGTTATATATACTTTCTGACGGCGAGATTGACAAACCTTGGGCTTCCATTCACCCATGTACTCAGGGTTGGGAATGGTCGGGGCAGTCCACTCACCATCTTCTTCATCATCCCAGTCCTCAGGCTAAGAGAAAGGTCACAAAGGAAAATCAGCAAATACATAACACGGCAAGATATTTTAGATTTTGAACCAACTATAGACAAGGTAGGAACCTTATTCGCATTGGTATCTGGGATCTCCTTTGGGATGTCATCGTATCCGTCAGGTTTCTTGTCTTCAGGGTCAGAAATGTACTCTTGCTCGTCCCAGTCCTCCGGCTATAACAAAAAAGAGGCTCAATTTTATGTTGGATAATATGACAGGTTTAATAAACCAATTTGATCAGAAGGTCAAATTGCATGAGATTTGGTCTGGTTTGTTCTTGCTCAGTCTACAATTGAGATATAAGTAGTTGGTTCTCAGTTTAGTCCGGTTGTCCATAAGTCATCAAATACCTTCTTGGCGCTGGGGTCCTTGATCTTCTTAGGTGGGAGAAGATCCCAGTCAGAGTACACGCTACCAGTTTGCTTCTCAACATTGTCAATGAGAATGCTGTAAGTAGCATCTGGGCGGAGGATGAATGTGTACACATGGGTGAGCTGGTCAGTTTCACAAGGAACATCCTTCTTGATCAGGTGGTTGGCTTCGTTGTAGGTAAGGATAGCATGCACTTTTTTCGTGCTGTAGCCACAGATATCGGGACCAAACATGATGCTGCAGGTGAAAAGCAGATGTGTGTTAATTTTAAATATTGATGTCAGTTAACGTGAATATAGTGACAGAGTCTTATAGAAAACGAGATGAGATAGGAAATATGCCTGTATGGGGTGTCTCCACCAAATTTCTTCTGGTCAACATCTCCACTGAGCAGCTTCATGTAGCCACCACCACAGTCAAGCTTTTGCTCGTGCTTGACTGAGAACTGGAAGACTAAGGTTTTGTCCTTGTTACTGAATTCAGGGAACTCAGCTGAAATGGCGTAGAATCTATAGTCCTCGCTGGTCTGGATACCTGCAAGAAAATGATAGTTTCAACAAAGCATTAACAAAAAGTAGATACATGTGGGGAACCAGAACCAATGAATCATGAGTCCGTAACTAGCTCTGAGGACTGAATAAATACCTTTATCGTTAGCATCACCAGACCAATTTCCCGAAGTGTGGTTCCACTCCCCAGCAGTGTTGTCATCTTTCTTCCACTCAGATTTAACCCATCTGCTCTCCCATCCATCTTTAGAAACGGAGACAGAGAAGAAAAAAAAGGTAACAAATCAAGACAGACATCAGACAAGAAGAATCCCAAGATTATATATTAAGTTCAGAACATCAAGACGAAATCCACGAATTCTACAAACGAGGTATTGGTTAGAGTATATATTCTTTCGCGTTTCAAAACAGAAATGACGACCAAACAAACTCATGAGTATGCTTCATTGAACAAGATTTCTTCCACATAATACCGCAAATGATACGACCAATCCCCTGATAATATAAAACCGTCAAGTCTAAGCGCAAAACTAACAATGATTGCACCTAAAGCTTAGATTAAAACCCGCAAGGAATAATATGTGAGCTATCATCTCAGAGTTCATCAATCGTTAAATCCTTGCTATCGTGATCGCCGAAGTATCTCCACCAAGAGTATTGCCAACCAAAAGTTGGCGGCCATATCATAGGATCTCCGATTAGAAAGAACTTCGAATTAACGAACCCCAGAAAAATCAGAATCCAAAAATTCATAGATCCGTAATAATCCTGATCGAGCATTTTAAAATGATCGTATCCGATGAAAACGAGGATATCGTTGCATGATCGAAAATGGATCCTTAACTCGCAGCATTATCACATGTAAACTCAAATTGATGAAGACATCGCAATCCGAATACGAACAAACTCATCACTGTATCCTAAGAGTGTGGAAATGCGGATAGAGAGATGTAGACAAGAGAGAGAAAAAAAGAGTACGTACCATCAAAGCGCTCCTCGAAGATAACTGCGGCGGAAGTGATCGCGACGAGACCGATAAGAATCAAAGAGACGAGGCTAGGGATTAATTTCGCCATTGCTAATACTCAGATTGGAGCTTCCCCGTGAGATCAGAAGATGATGTATAAGACCTGGAGTATATATATACCACGAGGAGCTGCTGCAAGTGAAAGAAGCTCTCATGGATTTCAGACTTTCGCCACGTTGTAAATCTGCAGCCACGTAATCCAATCAATAATGAACACGTCAGACACGTTTGTCATTAGGAATGACATGGCGCTACGGTATTGGATGAAACGGCGAAAGAACGGTGGGAACCTTAAGCGAAATTATCGACACGTGGATAAATATTAGCGACCGATGATTTTTAACTAAAATAAAGAAGTGTGCTTTTCTCGTGGGGCCGATAACAAAAGAAGAAGCAGATCTCTCGGGTGTTTTCGTAAAAACACCGATTGGTTGGTTGGATTGAAACGTGATCACCACCGTTGGATTTTAACTGATTTTTTTTAATCTAGACAATTCTAAAAGCGTGGGCCGAGGAAAACACTGGTGTGTGTATTTCATTATACATTAATCAGGACTTTGGGCCGATAACTTTTAGCTGCGTTGATGGTTCTTCTTCGTGTGAAGATTAGCGTAAAAGCTACTCAAAATCTGACTTCGGGGCCGATTGGTAAGGACTGTGATTGTAAGCTGTGACTGTAGACTTTTAGCTGTAGAGATTTTGGCTTTTAAAACTGTGACTGTTACTTTATTTTTTTTTTAAAGTCTGATTGTTAACCAAAGCTGTAGAAGCTGTGACTTATTTAATTATTAGCATAAAGAATTAATACAAAGTCTATAAAACTTATTTAAAACGAAATACAAAAACTCATAAATAAAATATGGTTTGGCTATCAATAATAAAAAAAAATGTACATGAGTTAATATAACATATTAAACATATAAAATTGGAAAAGAAAATTATACATTACCTTACGAGAGGAAGATGATGTTGCCATCTGTGTAAATACAAAATGTTTCAATTAATAAAATATAATACAAACAAAAATAATAACTAGAAATAAAAACTATCCAAAGCGCAAGATGATGAGAAACATATGTAAGTTATTGTACCTTTTGGATTTGCAAGTTTTAAGAAAATTCACTTTCGATCTCAATGTATTTATAATGTTTAGTGATCTTCTTAAAATAGTATTTGGTTATTTTTTTCTTTTAATTTTGAATTTTTTTTTTGACTAAGAATTTGGAACTAATAACTTTGTCTTACTAGATTTTGGGGATAAAATTATTATTATTAAACAATCAGTTTGACCAAGTACTATTTATTTGTGTTAGTTAATTAAAAAATAATATAAAAAATCTAAAAGCACCGAAATATGATAAGGAAAGAGAGAGAAAAGTGTGAAAAGTGGATAAAAGATGGCTGTAGGAAAAACCAAAAAAGCAAGAAGAAAAAAACAAAAATGGCTTTTAAGGCTGTTAAATATTTTAAAGCCTTAAAAGTGTGATTGGTTATTTTTTGACTGTAAAAGCTGTGAAAAATCTTACAGCCTTAACAGCCAAACGCCAATCACCCCTTCAATTAATAATGACAATGGCTCACAGCAGCAAACTTTTAAAACAAAAAGTATGAACTACTTTTATAACCTCCATTGTAGAATACACAATTTGTAACCTCAATGAAAGAATCCGCTAAAGATGAGAGACTTCTTTTAGCACCCAATCGATGAGAAAACGTTATGATCAAAACATTGGAGATTTTTAGAGTTTTAATCACAGGACTTGAAAAAAATAAAGTTTAGCTACAGTTGTGCTATGTTAATTGTGAATGTCCTGAAACTGATGAAGAAGTTTCTTATATGTTGTGCAGTTGTGCTATGTTAATTGTGAATGTCCTGGAAGTTTAGCTACACCTCTAACATCCATCAGTTTTCGAAATCTCTGGGCATCTGTAAATCTTCCGATACCGCAAAAGATGTTAGACATAAGCACATAGTCTCCTCCGTGGCTTCTCTCCAACTCCATTAGCTTCTTAGTGACCCTCTCAGCCATTTCAGGATCGTCATAAACGCTACACGCTCCAAGCAGCATTCTCCAAACCACAGCCTTTTCGTCGGTAGGAATCTCCAAAGCGATCTTCTCTGCTTCTTCTAATCGTCCTTTTCTTCTGAGCATATCGACTAGGCATCCATAGTGCTTCACATCCGGTGTGATCTTGTATTTGTTTACCATCTTGTTGAAAAACTCTAGAAATTCTTCGTCTGCTAAGCCTCCATGGCTACAAGCGTTCAAAACGCTGATCATGGTCACTCTGTTCGGGTTCAATCCGAATCTTTCCATGTCTTTGAACATACTGACCGCTTCTTTGCCCATTCCGTGCATTGCAAACGCCGAGATCATCGTCGTCCATGATACCAGATTCTTTCTTTCGTTCGGAATCTCCAAGAAAAACTTCAATGCGCTTTGGATACAGCCACATTTTGCATAAGCGTCGATGAGAGAGTTTGTCACACGGATGTCACATGGAACAAACCCTCTTTTCCCAGCATAAGCATGAACCGACCCGCACATTCTTTGGTCTCCAAAGTTCCAAACAGCTGGGAGGATCGCGAGAATGGTGATCTCGTTGGGATTGATCGCGTCGCAAGCAACCATCTTCGAGAACAAGAGTATAGCTTCCTTTGGTTTATTTACTCGTGCATACCCATCAATGATAGTGGTCCAAGACACGACCGTCCGATTCGGCATCTTCTCCAAAAAGGAAAGAGCTTTTCCGAACTCTCCCAAATTAGTCAGGCCAGTGATCATCACATTCCACGTTACCGGATTTCTGTCAGGCATTTCGTCAAACACTTTGTAAGCATCAACTCTGTTTCCAGCGACTAGATACATACCGACCAAAGCTGTCTGCACGTAGACATGAAATTCAAAACCCAGTTTTAGCGTCAAACCATGGAGTCCGATTCCCAGTAGTAAAGACGGGAACCGCGGATTCGAAGTCGCTTTCAGGAGAAAGAGGTAAGTGAAACTATCGAAAGGAGGCAGTCTCTGATGGTAATCAGAGAGGAAATGGAGCTGTTGGAGTTGGTCGTAGAGGAAGTAAGCCCGAAGAGGGGTTTCGCCCAGAGAATAGCATCGAAGCAGAGGATTGAATAGAAAAAGCTTCCCAGAGTCTTGCTTCCGATGAAGGAGAAGAAGCCCAGAAGTGGTGAAGTGAGCGTGGAGCTGGTGGATGATTCTAGGGTTTGATTCATTTTTGTGAAGGAGAGAATGAAGGTGTTGAATGGAGATGTTGTTCTCGCGATGCTTACTTTCAGAAAGCAAAGTCGAATAAGTACAAGAATGCTTGATAGTGTAAGAGCGAAGAGCGATGATGGATCTGCATGAAGAAAACAAGAACATAATTTGCCCACAAATCTAGCAATTAGCAAATCTCAGTGGATACCATTTGGTTTGGTATCTTATTGCTCTCAATAGTCACATAGAAAATTAGGCAACGATATTTTATTGACTTAAATCTCTGAGTCAGTTACATGATGATTTTAAAAAAGAATTTGCAGCTAATCCTCCTCTAAAAAGTAAAACCTTTGATTTTACCAACAAAAACCCAAGCCAACCCAGTTACATACATCATTACTCATTTGGCTTGGCTGCTCCAGGATTCCTACCAAACTGGATTATCATTGGTTTTCCTTTGAACACAAAACCATTTACAAGATTCTGCAAAGATCACAAACAACATATCCGTCACTTTCATATATATATATATATATATATATATATAGTATTCAGACTCAAATCGACATTTACACAGAGCAAGAAAGTGTTAAGGATTATAACCAGAGCACGATGTGCGACCTCAACAGATGGAAATGTCAAAAAAGCTTGCCCTCTCATCCTTCCTTCCTGTAATTTTATTAATTCTCACATTAAATCATATTCATAAGCAACAAGATTTGTAATAATCCAATGCAAGTTTAAGGCTATGAAAGTCCATAGACTCACTCACCTGCATCAGCCTCACACCAAGACTGGATTTAGCTGCTTCGATGCTTCCAAATTGTGACCCTACATGAGTGCCAATATTTAGATATGAATTGACTTCCAGAAAGGCAAGGTATAAGCCGGTAACAACTCTTAAATTAACGACTCTAGATTTATTTATTTTACTAGCAGAGCTACATCTTACCAAATATGTAATAGAAATCATCAATAATAACATCTTTGGCAAGGTTTTTGATATACAGCACAAGCGACGGATTCCCAGCTGTGTAGTTCTGCACACAATAAAAGCAAAAAGCATTTTTCTCTCAGTGAACAACGATTAAGCAGTAAATACCTTTTCATGCATACAGAACCCCCAGTAACAAGTATTCATAGCCAATGAGACATATTACATTTTCCGTACCAGAGAAAAGGCTGGAACTTGATAGTCAGGCTCACATCATTACAAAAATTATTCTCAATACAAACATATTATAACCCGAACCTAGTATCAATACCTTGAACATAGGCAGTGAAAGAATATCCTGCGGGGGTAACCTTCCTTTCTCCAGCTCCTCTAAAGTCGCAAAGGGTTTCAAATTTGAAACTTCTTCTCCGGGTTCGTCTGCAGGGCCTTCATTCTGACTATCCTCTTTATACTCATCTTGAACAACTTTTGGGATAATCTTGATCTATCGGCATAGACCTTACAAATATCAGCACAACTACAAAGCGTAATGATTGAAAGGCAACTATGGATAATAGGATACCTGCATAACATGTTTATTCTTTTTTATTCGAGGGATCTCTTTTGGGGTCAAAGACGAGGGTTTCACTCCAACAGTCTCATGTGGCACATCCTTGTCCATACCAGGACCAACAAGAGTTTCATGTCTAGCACGCTTCCTTCCCGATTTTGATGTACCTGTATCCTAAACATAATACCATCACAACAATTCTTACCCAAGTACTCAATAACAATCAAATATAAAGAGTAGAGAAAACACTAATAAATTCCAAGGACACATTTGCATCTGATTATCACACAGGTTCACTAAGCAAAACAGAGAAAGAAACAACCAAAATGAGCTTTAGCATGACGCCATTTGACTAAATTCGTAAAATGCAGACATGGCATGACGAGTCATACCTCATCAGATTCCATCTCTGACTCGCTACTAGATTGATGCTCCAACTCAGTTGGTTGAGGGGCTACTTTAGGTAGAGGTGGTGTGGGCAGGGCCAGGCGAAAAGGAGGTGGGAGATTCATTTTGTTCATCAGATGCAGCACCTGTGATCGAGAGGTCTAAGATTACATTTCTTGTTCTTTTCTGCACTCCACTATAGTTGATATCTACATATCATAATTGGGGGAAAAAAAAAACTTAAATCCACCGGTCATACACAGTGACAGTAGAGCTAACCTGGGTGTATAAAGGTGGGACAGCGATAAGGGCATTAGTAATGTTGGCTAATATATTTGCATCGGGTGGTGGGTAAGCATATCTGCAAGATGAACCCAATTCAAACATATAAACATCTGAAGTTGGCAAAATGATTAGAAGAATTCTGATTCCCTTGGATCACGAAACATGCACAACTTTAGTGAGGAAAGTTGATATTTTGTTGTTACATTGTGTTTTAGAAAGATGAGGAGAGAAACCCACACATATACCGATGTTTTTTAAATGTGTGATACGAAATGGAAACAAATCTAAAAGAGTATGAGCAGTAAAACTTACTGCAGGTGAGGAGGAAACGGATAGTTTATGCCGAGTTTTGGAGCTATGGGTTCACCAGCAAGTAGCTGCCCAGATTTTGAATCATTGTTGCTGCTAACTGTAGAGAATGAGTATTGTTGACCATCTTTCCCAGGTTCTTCAATTTGACGAGACTTCTTGCTCTCATTAGGTTTACTGGCTCTCTGTACTTGTAGAACCTTGCCAAGAAACCTCAGCCTACCCAACCATTAAATGAGAAAACAGCTCAATCATTGGCTTCATTATCAAAAAAAAAAAAAAAAAGAAAAAAAAACTGAGCAGATTAGTTCCAGCATATTAATGGAAGATGAGTAATTCCAGTGGAAGAAACTAGTACCCATTTAATTGACGATGTGCTTGAGAAGCAAAAGCTTCATTCTTGAAATCCACAAATGCAGCATTTCTCAATCTGTGGCAAATATTATATGCCAAGTTAGACTAATTTGACATTCAATTTCTTCTTCGCGAGTAAAGAACCGTGTTGTATTCCTAAACATTCCAAGAAATCTTGCAGCTTATGAACAAAACTATGAAACCTTTCGGTCTCCAATATCTTGTACAAAAACCCATAATCTCCTAAACCTTCTAAGCGATGTGAATTTCCAAGTAAATCGAAAGAAACGGTTGCTGGAAATATACCTCCCACCGGAGCAAGGACGAACTGCAGAAGCTCCGTACTGAGAAAAGCGCCGAGAGACGATATCATGAGGAATTCCATCAGGAAGATGCCGAACCAGAAGAGTTACCGCCGTCGGCTCTGCAACCTGAGATTCAAATTGCGTCGTCGGGAGGTTCACGACTGGCTCCGATGCCGTCGTATGTGCAGCCATTATAGCTCGAAACGGAACTCGGAACGATGACAGGGTTCACTGCTTCTATTTTTTTTCCCCGAGTTTTTTGTGGTTTTTTTTTTTTGTAATAAATTGATTTGCGAGAGACTAAACCGGACTAGATTCTGGACTCGATGATTGAACCAGTCAGGCCAGGAGCC
The DNA here is from genome assembly GCA_020283515.1 of Alliaria petiolata. Taxonomy (NCBI): domain Eukaryota; kingdom Viridiplantae; phylum Streptophyta; class Magnoliopsida; order Brassicales; family Brassicaceae; genus Alliaria; species Alliaria petiolata. The sequence continues at coordinate 462,660,985 of JAHZTW010000001.1, read as the reverse complement.
CGTATATTAGATGAAACGACACCGAATTGGAGGTGGGTTGGAGGCATTCGCAAGAGGGGGGGGATGAATGAACCAAATCCAATACGACGCTTTTTAAAAATTAATGCCTGTAGGCCTTTCCATCTGTGTGGCCCATTAAAAAAAAAGAGAGCTCTTCTCTACGACGTTCGTATAGCATTTATACGGTTAAACATCATTCATTGTTCTGTAACAAAAATTGGTAACATTTATTTTATTTTTCAAGAATTGGAAAGATTTTGTTTTTTCTAAATTTTCAGTAGATATTTTATTATTTTTGATAATCATTTTACAATAAAAGTGGTAATGTAACATGAGGACAAATTCTAATAATTTTGAAAAAGAAGAAGAATTAAACTGTGTGAGATGGACAATGCAAATTCAGTAAAACAAGAAGATAGACTTGATAGTGAGGGAACATGACTATAACAGGTTGCTTGACCAAATATACTTCCTTTTATCTGTTTTCAAACACTAACATCGGCAACAAAAATTGTAAGTACATATATTTAACTGAATTATCAATTCTTGGCAATATTAAGAATAATGTCCTTTTTTTTTTTTTGAAAACGGAATATGTCCATTTCATTAGAAGATAATATCTTCTTGGCGTGTGCCTCCCACACACTTCTTATGGCTCTCCTTATTTTCTTTTGATATACTTCCTCAAATTCTCAAATTCTTCACGCAACAATTATCTCTCTGTTTACAGAAAGAATAAAACTTCTATCTTTTTTTTTAGCTTTTAGGAATTGTACGAAAATAACAGATATAGAATCTGTTTACTACAGACAAATGATTCCAATTGGAAAGTGTTATTTGGGAAATATGATAAATGATTAATTAGTGTCATCTTGAAGAGGAGATAAAAAAAAAAATTGTAATGTATGATCGTGTATGTAATAAAGTTGGCCGCCGAGTTAATGCAAGAGGCACTAAATGCATACATCGAATATGTTTTTTTGCATAAGAAATACAGACGGTGTGTCATTTTCATAAAAGAATATTGAAATTTTCAAGTTGGCGCGTGTCTTTTTATCCCTCTTATTATTCGTAAATTCGTCTCACATGGATTCCAATTTCATCTGTACGTTTTTTGTCAACGTATTCCATATATGTTACTATCGTAGAATTCCTAAAAGCTAAAGCAAGATAAGTTTTTAAAAAAATTCTTTCTTTGGTAGGCCAAAAAACTGATTGCGTGAAGAATTTGAAACAGAAATCACGAAGCAAATCGAAAGGAGAGCCGTAAGAAATGTGTGGAAGACACACGCCACGAAGATAATATCTTCTTCCGAAGTTCGCATATTCTTAAAATATTGAAGGGTAAATTCAGTTTGATATTTGTGTTAATTCTTCTTCTTCTTTTTTTTTGTTGCTAATATTGATGTATAAAAGAGGCAAAAAGAAGTATACTTGGTCAAGCAACGTACCGTGCATTGGTTAGTTTACGTTTTTTTCTTTCTCAAATGTTAGTGATCAGTGACACTTTTTTGTGTTGTCGTAATATGTAAGTAACATTTGAATTCCAAACGCGTCTTAATGAAAAAAAATTTAGGAGCCCTAAAAACGAAATCTAAATTATAATCGGCCTTAAATAGGGTTTTAATATTAAAGATAGATAGATTATCACCTAAACAAAATAATCTATCTATCTGTAATATTAAAAGTTGCAGCATAGTTTTTTAAAGCACTTCTATTGGTTGGTCTCTTAATAAAATATTTCAACATAGAATAAAATAAATAAAATAATGATAAAGTTGGTCGAGTATTTTAACATAAAAAACCCAAAAAAAAACAAAAATATAATGATAAAGTAAAAAAGAAAGAGAAAGGAAGAGAGAGAGATAAAGCTGTCCCTAAACCTTGTAGAAACGTTTTTCACTTTTTTAAAAAATGTTATTATTTTATTAGCTCAGTTTTTTTATATTTAAATTTTAATGGTATTATTAAATTATATTAATATAATATGTTTAGATATCCAAGTTTGAGATACTCAACCAATGGAGATGCTTTAATTAGATATCTATGTTGTATATTAAAAAAAAAAAAACCATCCAAATAAATCAACGACGGGAAGAATTGTTTTATTTGAACCATCATAATTAATAGTACGTATTCAGTTGATGTGGACCCCACCTTACCACGATAAATATCCATCCCTCGAAACAGTTCACACCACCCGAGAAACACAATATCTTAAGAAAAAGAAAATAAACCAGAGATTTTTTCGCTTTTCTTTTTTCCTTTCGAAAAAAAAACAACCTCATAGTCTCGACATGGATTGCCAAGACGAGCAACTGGTGAAAACAATATGCGATCTCTACGAAAAGATCTCAAAGCTGGAGAGCCTGAAACCATCCGAAGATGTCAACATTCTCTTCGAGCAGCTCGTTTCCACATGCATCCCACCAAACCCTAACATCGACGTCACCAAGATGTGCGACACAGTCCAAGAGATTCGACAAAAACTCATCAAGCTCTGTGGCGAAGCCGAAGGTCACTTAGAACATCATTTCTCGTCTATCTTGACCTCTTTTCAATACAACCCACTACACCATTTAAACCTTTTCCCTTATTACAACAACTATATAAAACTCGGGAAGCTCGAATTCGATCTCCTCACACAAAACCTAGACGGCTTTGTCCCAAAGACTATAGCTTTCGTTGGATCTGGTCCTCTTCCTCTCACTTCCATCGTTCTTGCTTCATCCCATCTCAAAGACACAGTCTTTCACAACTTTGACATCGACCCATCAGCGAACTCGCTCGCTTCTCTTCTGGTTTCCTCTGATTCAGACATCTCTCAGCGCATGTTCTTCCACACCGTTGATATAATGGATGTGACAGAGAGCTTGAAGAGCTTCGATGTTGTGTTTCTAGCTGCTCTTGTTGGGATGAACAAGGAGGAGAAAGTTAGAGTGATCGAGCATCTTCAGAAACACATGGCTCCTGGTGCTGTCCTCATGCTGAGGAGTGCTCATGGCCCGAGAGCGTTTCTTTATCCGATCGTTGAGCCGTGTGATCTTCAGGGGTTCGAGGTTTTGTCTGTCTATCACCCGACAGATGATGTTATCAACTCCGTGGTGATCTCGAAAAAGCTCCCTGTTGTTTCGACTGGGAATGTTGGTGGGCACTCGTGCTTGCTCATGCCCTGCAACTGTTCCAAGATCCACGCGATAATGAACAAGAAGAAGAAGAACATGATGATCGAGGAGTTCGGAGCCATGGAAGAACAGTTTTCTTAAGAGGACGTCGTTTCGTAATTCGCTATGTATCTTAATTATGATTTGTGTCTTTGTATTGTGTGCTGGTGTCTTTTTCTACATTTTTCTCTGGTTTGTCTTTGTTATAAAAGCGTTATCCATGATCCATCCGTCTCGATTACTGTGGCTATTCAAGCGATTCTCTATCATGGAGAATATGATTGTAAGTAAGATCAGTTGCAGGACCGGCCCTGAACCAAGCCAAATGAGGCAATGGGTTTGCCCTCCAAATTCATTTTAGGAATTTTGTTTTAATGTATATGTATATAATCACTAATATTTTATGGTTTTTTTAATATGGATCTAGCAAAAAATATATAAATGAGTTCAAATTATAAAATCCACTAAACTAAAGAAAAAAAACCTTTTTTAAATATATAATAATTTTTTTATGACATATAATATTAGTCCCGTTATATAATTGGTTTCAAGCCCCCGAAATTTCAGGGCCGGCCGTGATCAGTTGTACAGTTATGTTATTTATTTTGAGCTAAATGAAGCATTCAATATTCTCATTACGGATTGCCCCAATAATATCATTTAGAAGATGATTGTGTGCGCTTGGACCACCACAGTTGATCAATTTTGGTAATCCACGCTCTTTATCTCTATCACATCGACGAATTTAGAGACTTCTCTACAAGAGAAAGTGTAGTTTTCAGAAAGCCCAATTTAACTATGCCAATTTTGTGTTACCCGTCCTGATTCTCAATATGGACATCCCAAAACGGAAAACAATAGTATTAAGTTAAAACATTGGACTTGGGCTAATAAATAATTTTAGACCCGGTAGAACTGTGAGGCCCGACCCGTTTTTACATTTGTTTCTTGAGCCGAAGAGATTTCGTCCAAACATCAGATCGTCTTGCGTTGCGTACTTGGAGCTACTATATCTGTGGCTGTTTATAGAAAATCTTTATCATCGAGAAGATGACTGTAAGTCGGATCAACCTTTCAATCGCTCTACGGTTTTTTTCTTCCTGGGGTTTGATGTTTGATCGTCAATTTTTTGGGGTGTTTCTTTTGTTTTTTTTCTTTCTCTGACAGTTTACGATTCCGATTGAGAACGGGAATGGAGTGAAAAATGCCGAGGCTGATTCCCAACGAACTCTGTAAAAACCTCTCCTTAGGGTTCTCGTCTCTGATATAATTTGGGATTTGCTTTTCATTTTTTCAAGGTTTTTTTTTTCCCGTTAGGTACCCGTACGTTACTGGAACCTCAGTGGTTGCTATCAAGTACAAAGATGGGATTTTAATGGCTTCTGATATGGGAGGTATGCTCTTTGCCTAGTTTCAGCTCTCTAGTTGTTCCATAAAGCAAATTACTTTAGGTTTTGCTTTTTCATGTATGCTTCATTGTTCACAAGAGTGCTTGCAATACTAGTTTTGTAAATTTATATGAGCTTGGTTACTTGTTTCATCTTACTCGGTCAGTGTTTATTCATTGAATGTATCTTTCTGGTGAGAGGTATTTGACTTAGTTAACTATAACCTTAACCCCAATATGAAATAGTGTAAGACTTTCTCTGCCGAATGGGACAACAAATTGGATAATATGCCTGAGTATGCCTCAGCTTCGCTCTCTTCTAAAGTTCCAACCGTTTCTGTGTGATCCTGATTTCCTGGATTTTTTGCTCTAATCAAGCTCTCAACCTTTTGCTGATCTGCAGGCTCATATGGATCCACCTTAAGGTACAAGAACATTGAGAGAATGAAGGCTATCGGTAAGCATTCTCTTCTTGGTGCCAGTGGCGAAATCAGTGACTTCCAAGAAATTTTGCGTTATCTCGATGAGCTCATGTAAGAATGTGTTTGATATAATGTCTCTTTCCCCTTGTTAACCGTTCCTTCTTTAGCCCTTGATTTGAAATCTTGTTGGTTTTCAGGCTGAATGATAACATGTGGGATGATGGTAATTCCTTGGGGCCAAAAGAGGTTCACAACTATCTGACCCGAGTTATGTATAATCGTCGGAACAAGTTCAACCCATTATGGAACACTCTCGTGCTTGGAGGTGTAAAGAATGGGGAGAAGTACCTTGGAATGGTAACGCCTAAGATTTTTGTTCTTGTTGTTGCAAATTTGAACTTCTTAATGAATGTAACAGTTGTTTATTTGGATACTGTGATGATCTCTAGGTGTCAATGATTGGTGTTAGTTTTGAGGACAACCATGTTGCCACCGGGTTTGGGAATCACCTAGCGAGGCCGATTCTTCGTGACGAATGGCGTGAGGACCTCAGTTTTGAAGAGGGTGTGAAGCTACTGGAGAAATGTATGCGTGTACTTTTGTACCGTGACAGATCTGCTATCAACAAGCTTCAGGTGTGTTTTTAATTTCGTTGTTGCGACTCCATTGAATTGAGAAGCAGATCATTGAACAGACCCGTTCTATGGGAATAACTTTGCAGATAGCAAAGATGACAGAGGAAGGCGTGACGGTCTCCGAGCCATACTCGTTAAAGACATTTTGGGAATTCTCGGCGTTCACAAACCCAACAGTTGGTGCAGAAGGCTCCTGGTATTAACTGAAAAACAAGTTATATGGAGATCTCCAAGACAGATGTTTCCTTTGCGTGATGTTGTTCAACGGTTTACACTGCAATTGATGATGAATGAATCCCTCCCTGATTTAGATCTAAAATGCTTTATGAATATTTTCTTCTTGCTCGTTTTGGATGGTTTTAATCTTTTTACTTCCCCCTTTGGGTTCAAACGAGGAAAAGCTTACGGTGGACACATAGGCTAATTTCGAAACTTTATGCCAACGAAAAAAAGGTACAGAACAATCACATGTAATAATTAAACCAAGGCGAAAAAAACCAAAAGGTTTATGAAAATTTTGAAAACAAACACCGGTAATAAGGGCAAAAGTGGTATTATACTGTAACAGCTCGGCCTCGCTGTTTCTCTCTCGGTCGATTGGCGGAGATATATAAACTGCTCTCTCCCTTCATCTTCTTTTGTTTCTAAATAGTCACATTCTAACGCAAGAGAGAGAGTAGAGAGACTCGTAGCTTTGCATATCTCCTAGATCGATTCTAATCTGAATTCTCGTCGACGCCGATAATCTGAATCTGCCTGGTTGTTTGCGAGGAGTGAGGAAGACGAAGATATTGTTGTGGTTTTGCCTATTTACAGTTTTTATAAATCTCTGGTCTAATCGGATTTGATGGTGGATTCTCTGTTTCCGAGCATCGAAACCACAGGTGACGACGCGTCTCCGGAGTCGAGACTGAAAAAGCGGAGGATATCGGAGGCTGCGGATGAGGCAGAGACAGAGGCGCGACGGATCAACGAAGAAAGCTTGAAGAGGTGGAGAACGAATCGTGTGCAGCAGATCTACGCTTGCAAGCTCGTCGAAGCTCTGCGCCGAGTTCGTCAGAGATCCAACGATGACGGTAAAGTCTCCGGAGCAGCGCGAGAGATACGTGAGTCGGCGGATCGATTTCTGGCCGCGTCGGCTCGCGGCACGACTCGGTGGAGCAGGGCGATCTTAGCGAGTCGCTTCCGAGAGAGGATGAAGAAACACAGAAAAGCGAAGTCTTACGGAAATTGCAAATCGAGAAAAGCTACGACGGAGACGAAGCGGGTTAGATTACCGCCGGTTGAGAGAAAACTGAAGATACTCGGCCGGTTGGTTCCCGGTTGCCGGAAAGTCTCCGTACCGAACCTTTTAGATGAGGCGACGGATTACATCGCGGCTCTAGAGATGCAGGTCCGAGCCATGGAGGCTCTCGCCGAACTTCTAGCCGCCGCCGCACCACGGACGACGTTGACCCGACCCTAACGGCGGCAGTTAGTTTGTCAGTTAATATTAGCTTTTTAACCTTTTTACCCCTTCATTTGGCTGAATCTTTTTTTTTTTCCTCTGTTTGTCTACGCGATTTTAATTTATTAAATTCATGTATTTTATATTTGTATACATCACTTTTTTCATCTGTATCCATTTTTATCTTCTTTATTTTTCTAGAATCAAAATTTTATCTTAAAAAGCAAAGGCAACTAATCTCGATTAATACACATAATAAAGCCATTAAAAGATAATTTTATATTACAAAGGAAAAAAAGATAGGAGAAGAATAAAAGTTTTATATTAATTGCAACTTGAAGCAATTCAAAAATGGAGCATGTGCGTGGGTGGCCTAACGTGTGAAGAACACCCACCTTAATTTTGGGGCCAATGGACTCCATGTGATTCTCAAAGACTTTTCCAGCGTTGAAGTTTATGCAATACTGATTGATGTCAAAAAAGTGTATTTTGCTCATAATGCCCCCCACAGTCAAAAATAATTTACTTCTTCCATAATATAGTTGAAAGTCAATATTACAAAATATTTCACCAAACAATAAGTGTAGCGCATAATACGACTCTTGAAGATTCAGTAGAATCGACATATAAAGATTGAGATTATTGGTACTATAATACAAGTTAGTGTAAAGTAAGTTGTCAGAAGAACGTATCAAAAAAAAAAAAAAAAAAAGTTGTCAGAAGAAATCCACTAGGGAGTAAGTAAAAATTGAAAGAAGTGTGAAGAAGCAAAAGGACCACAAAAAAAGGGCACCAAAAAGAAGGGGAAACAATAAGATTTGAGAAATATGAGTCTGGAGGAACATCTTTCTTCCCTCTTTAAGACTCCCCACGTGTGTCCCTTCTTTTTACACCCAATGTGTCTTTCTCTTTTGCATTCACACTTTTTATTTTATCAAATTCATGGCAACATGTTTGTGGGTCATTGTGTCTTATTTTTATTTTATTTTTCATTTTCAGAAAAAAAAGAGTTACAAGATTTCTCACAAATATTTTTGTTTTGAAACCTTTATGGATTAATTTTGTCCATGTTTCTCAGCTTCGTTTAATTTGCTGAGTTTTTTAGACTCTTGAATCAAAAACCAATTGGCGGCGATACATCATGGTCTATGTCTATTGTATGTTATTATAGGTCTTGAATCATATAGTTCCTAACAAATTTAAAAGAGCGATTCAGATGAATTTATATAAGTTTGACCACGATACAGCATATTATCAAAAAGAAAACCACGATAGTGCATCCAAATTTTATCCATTGACATTTGATATAGTTTATTGATATTAGCGTATTCACATGATACTGTTTCGCACAGAAAAGGGGAATTAATAGATTGAGGAAAATAAATAGTATATATATGTATATATATAAATGCATCGAATGATAGCTACAAAACAAAACAAAAGAAAAAAAGAAAGGGGGAAACGTGGAGTTGGCCATATGTGGCTAAAGGGGTAGACCCAATGTGATCACATGCAACCATGTGACTCCAATTATGAACCTCATATACGAATGTGGCCGAGGAGATGCCAAATTTTGAAGAGTGATCTCCCTCTCTCTCCCTTTCACCTCCTTCTAACCAAAAAACAAAAATTTACATTATATCATTCATAATTATTAGTTGGCAGAAAAAAATCATAATTATCTTTTCACCTACCTTGTTTTCACTACTATATACTTGATATTTCCTCCAATATTAGAGGATAATGTCACCTAGAAACGAGTTTTTGTTGATGAGAAAAAACAAAGCATCTTAAAAATTCCATATGTTTTTTCATAATTTTTTTTTGTTTGGCTAGAAAATGTCCAAGATTAAGACACTGTAGAAATGATAAATGTTTATTTCTCTATGTGAAAAAACACTTGTTAATATTTAGCTAAAAGCAATAAAAAATTGTAAGAATGCAATAATACAACTGATCATAAAATATTGAATAAATTTTTTGCATAATTTTTTTAAAAATTAAAATATCTTGTATGAAGGAACGGGAGAGAATACGATATTTATCGTTATATTTGTATTGAATAGACGATAACTTTAAGCATTCATAAATCACATTATTTATAACAACATCTTGAAATCAAATGTCCCAATCTTATACGTACGATTTATATATGATCTTGGGACAACCCACCTTACATAAAAGAATCGTGTTAATTTACTGCATCTTTGATTAGTATCTGGCTACCTGAGAAAGCCCCATATAAAATTTAAGTAGTTTGATCGATTACATAATTAAGATTTTGTGAGGATTCTATAAGGTTTTTTGTCCTCACAAAAATCTAATGGGAATCCGTAAACTGACACGAAAGAGGAAAAGGAAAACCGAAAATACAACCGGTTGAACCGGCGGAAATAACCGAATCCTCAAACTGGATGGTTAAGTAGTGGAAACAATATGGGTCCTAGGACGAGAGAGAAGCAAACAAAACTCTTTTTGGACAAATTTTTACTTCAACAAGTTTCTCATCCATATCTTTTTTTTCTTCTCACATAAAACTATACATATACGTTTCTTGAGTGAAAGACTTCTGCGTCGTGTAATGAGATGGAACACGTGGCAAAACAGCATGCACTGGCACATGTCTTCGGCAGAGAGATTTCGTTGTCTTTCAACTGTGCTCGTGTTTTTCTACATTTCCGCACGTGGTCACAAGTCAACCATATCCACTTAACTCACACGTCATAAAATATTGTTTTTATGTCACTATCTCCTCCATACATAGATAGAATAGAACCTCTTATTTTTTTAGCCATTAGTTTGAATATTATCGTTATGAATTTTGCTTCCAGTCACGTCTTAGAATTACGTCAAACAAATTCACTCTTTATTGATTCATCCCGACTTCGATGAACATGAAGAAAGCGAACCAAGAAAAGAGCATACAGATAAAAAATCCACAGACTTTTATTCGTAGTACGAAGACTGTAATTCGTAACAATTCTCGACCGTGTGTCTTTCATTTCATCAGACTAATCTAAAAAATTTGTTAAAAAATAGGAATTTTAACCATTAATTTAAACCGTCTAAAAATCATATAACAAATTAACAATGAGTTATATGATGAAATTTGATTTGCTGGCCTTGATTAACATACAAGTTTTCAACCATGAAAACTGCTACTAGAACGCAACCATTTGATTTGGGTTATTATTTATATTTAACTGGTTATTTCCATTGATCGCAAGTTTGTATGTAACTCAAACACATTACTAGAAATCATGTGTGTTGTATCATTTATTTTATTTGTTAATATCATTTATTGATTGATGCAAATTCAGTTGCATCATTTAATTAATTGACCTTCGAAGTGGTGATTCTAATCATTTACATCAGTATTATTTAATTAATAATATGTATTATTTGTAATAAATGATATTAATATTTTGTATCATTTAAAATAAATGATATTAGTATTTTGCCTCAATTAGAATAAATGATATTAAAATTTGCATCAGTTAGAATAAATGATATTAAAATTTGCATCAGTTAGAATAAATGATATTAAAGTTTACATCAGTTAATATAATTGAGGTAAATATTTGCATCAATTAATATAAATAATGTTAATATTTGTCTCGATTATAACAATTGATGTTATATATTTATATGCTATATTTTAGTTGATACTATATAAATTATAAATAATTAATATTAAAATTCATGTAAATTTTAAAATTTATGTTAGTTTTTATAATATTATCAATTAGAGATAACTAATCATTTTGTATTTATTATTCTAAGGAATATATGTAAATACATATGTAAGATTTAACATATAAAAAAATATAGTGTTGATTTTTTATAGAGTAGAAGACTAGTACTCTTCATCTTTCTTTAGCAATGTGGGACAAATAGTTGTTTAGTTAAAATTTTGTTTGCATTACTTTTTAATGTCAATTTTTAATAAGTGATTCAACATAGAGTCATTTTTTTTTGACAATTTATAAGTGATGCTATCTATTTTTTTTTATTAATGGATGCTAATTAAGTTAGTATTAATATCAATTATTTTAATTAATGCTAATCAAGTTAGTAATAGTATCAATTATTTTTATTTGATGCTTAATTTTTTTAATTGATGCTAATCAAGTTAGTATTATTATCAATTTTATTTAATTGATATTAATCAAGTTAGTATTAGTATCAATTGTTTTAACTGATGCTAATCAATTTAATATTAATATCAATTAAAAGAATTGATGCAAAATTATATATTTAATGTCAATTTTTAATAAGTGATTCTAAATAGTATCAATTATTTTAATGACACTTTATAAGTGACTAGATTAGGATCCGCGTTTACGCAGGTTTGTAATAACAAAATTTTAAACCCGTTAAAATAATTTTTTAATAAAATAGAAAACAAAATCTGATCACTACTTTAAAAAAATATATATTAAAAACACAAAATCGAAATATAAGAGTTGTTTATTTATTTTAATTATCATATATTTTCAATTAAAATATTCAAAACACATAATCTTATGCGGATCTAAGCAACATTAACCCTACTTTTTTTTGTAGTTCAGACACTTTATCAATTATCTTTTTTTATTCTGCTTCATTAAAAACTTGGGTCCTATTCTAGTATAGTATATATATATATATATATATATATATATATATTATATAAAATTATATAATTATAATTGATCTACGATCGATCGACAAACCCGAAAACCCAATAACCCGATAGACTGTTTTACTGTCCGGATCGGATTTCAAATATTGCAAAGTAGTTATCTCTTTTGTAGAAATTGGAACTTTAATTTTTTCTATATTTTAGTTTTTTTTATATAAGAAAAAATATTTCTATTATTATTAAATAATGAAAATAAAGATGATAACATGATGACGCATCCATGTTATAATAGTGTTATTCATATAAGTTCTTTAATAATCACTATAAATATTTTAACGGGTTTTAAATTTTATTTTAAATTGAAATATAAGCAAAATCTAGAATAGGATCCGTGTTTATGCGGATTTACAATAACAAAATTTTAAACCCGTTAAAATGTTTTTTTTAAAATAGAAAACAAAATCGGATCACTACTTAAAAAAATATATATTAAAAACACAAAATCGAAACCTAAGAGTTATTTATTTATTTTAATTCTCATATGTTTTCAATTAAAATATTCAAAATATTGTTGCGGATCCTAAGCAACATTAACCCTATGTCTTTTGTAGTTCACACACTTTATCAACTATCTTTTTCTGTTCTGCTGCGTTAAAAACTTGTGTATGCAATTCGAATTATTCGAGTATGTTAACGATCTCTCCATTAACTCTAAGCAAACAAAGTCTTTCTTTCTCATAAAATGATTTTTTTTTTTTTAAAGAAAACAAAATCGGATCACTACTTTAAAAAATATTTATATTAACACACAAAATCGAAACCTAAGAGTTATTTATTTATTTTCATTCTCATGTGTTTTCAATTTTCGAAACCTAAGAGACATTTATTTATTTTAATTCTCATATGTTTTCAATTAAAATATTCAAAACACAAAATCTGTTGCGAATCCTAAGCAATATTAACCCTACTTCTTTTGTAGTTCACACACTTTATCAACTATCTTTTTTTTTCTGTTCTGCTGCGTGAAAATCTTGGTTATGCAATTGGAGCCATTCAAGTATGTTAAAGATCTTCCCATTAACTCTCTCCAAGTAAACAAAGTCTTTCTTTCTCTTCATAGTCATCTCCCGTATATGATCTCGATCTCTCTGCTCTTTAGAGAAGTTATGCTTCTCAAAACTCGAGTCAAAAACCTCTTATTTACTTTTTTTTTTTAATTCTAATAGATTCTTTTGTTTTATTTTCCTTTTTTTAAATTGAAATATATTTTTATTCTAATAAGATTCTTTTGTTTTATTTTCCTTTTTAGATCCTTTTGTTTTATTTTCTTTTTTTTAGATTTTTCCTTTTATTTTATTTTATTTTTTAACTATGACATGTGTCAAAATCTGATCGATTAACTTGATACGTGTCACGATTATGTTAATTAGTAACTTTGACGCATCCTACTTTATATAATAAGAAAGATGCTATCTACCTTTTTTTCTTGTAGTGCCAAATGGCTGTGTTCTAGTAATATATAGTATTTTGTTGGTTTATTTTAGTGTTGTTATTGTATCAATGTCTGAGCTCAAACCCGGTAATACACATTGAAAAAACAAACTATTAATTTCAGTTTCCAGTTTATCTAGTCCGTAAAAATAATATCAAAAGGATTTGTTTTCCTTCGTCGTCAAACATTGTCAATCATATCCTGAAACTTTTATTTCAAGCTTCAATGGAGAAATACGGAAGCAAGGAACTCCACATTGCATATATCGCTCCTATCTCGTTCAGCCAGTAACCTAATTTGGGATATTAATTAATCAGAGCCTAGGAAAAAAAAAGCGACCGTCGTCGACCTCACTATTTCAGGAACTCTTCCATCTACATGCATGGCTTAAGTTTTATTTAATATTCATGCACTTTTATTTTCACAAAATAAAAATTAACTTATTTCAAAAACAGAAGAAGTTAAGCTTACTTCTTCCTTTTTTTTTTCTTTCCGAATTACCTAATATTTGGATACTGTTATCATGTTTAAAATAAAATTTCCTTTTTAATTATGGAGATAACTTTGTACCTTCTATTTTTTTCCTCAACTTTTAGTTTATATAATAAGATCTTAAATCCTTGTTTATATCGTCTTTTTCCCTTTAAAAAACTCGTCACTAAATCTTTCATAGTCAAACCAAATCAAACAATGAACGAATCAATGTCTACTACTGTTTTCTATGAAAGTGAAGTAAAACTAGCGGAAGAACATTACCAAAGAGGCAATCTCAAAGGAGCCATTCAAATCGTGAATGCCTTAACGTTTGGTTTTCCAAACTCATCTGCGAACCACTGTAAGATCTCACAGACTCTCGTGGCCTATCAAATCCACTGGAGAGTCCTACAACATGATTATACACACTATGCTATCCTGAGAATCTCAAGCCCGTTCTGTAGCCATAAAAACGTCCGGAGAAAGTACGATGACCTCCTGCTTAAGCTTCGTCCTGGCAGAAACAAATCGGTTGCTGCCAAGTCAGCTTTCGAGATCATCAATACCGCATGGAAGGTCCTGTCCGATCCCGAGAGACGAATGGATTACAATATCAAACAAGGATTTAGGAGGAGAATCATATTTCATAAAAATAGACCGCGTCAATCGTGGAGGCAAGAGAACCGCCACTACATTGAGAACAATTTTGATTTTAATTTTGATTCTGATTCTGATTCCGATTCCGACTAGAACTATCGTAGCCATAAAGTTTTTTCATCTATTTGTTGGTGGGATACAAAACCCATCTTTTTTTTAGTTATTTTTTTGGGGTTAAATTTGTGGCTTTTCTTATTCTCGGTATTTCGAAGCTATCAAACACACAAGTAAGCTTGTGACTGGTTTTGAGCTCTGAATAAAATATTTACAATTTTTCTTATCTTTTTAAGTGTTATTTATTTCAGTTATGATTTTTCTTAAGTAAAGGTACAAGCGATTGTCTTTTCTAATTTGAAAATCGAAAGGTGAATTGTTCGATTCGGAAAGCGAAAAGAAAAACACAGAAAATAGGCATGAATATGGGCTTGGTCTTGTGGAGTTGCAACAAACATATCACAAGTCAACACGACCATGTGCCACATACACTTTGGGAACATCAGTACACCCGGATTTATTCTCTGCGTGCAAAAGACCCAAAAGCTAACTTTAAGATACTCTTTGTGAGATGGAAGGGTCCAGATAGCTCCAACAACCAACCAAAACTCCGACCCATACCAAACCCGGATCCGACCCGACAGCACCAGACGACTCGTCCTCCACGATCTCATTCTCCAATTTCAATTCTGCCAAAAGAGAGCGAGAGAGAAGATCCAGACGAAGTGGTTTACGGAAGAGAGAAAGAGAGAGAGTCTAACGAAGATGTCGCTGAGGCCGAGTACACGCGCGGAGCTGAGGAAGAAGATATACAAGACAGGGGTCGATGCCGATGAGGCGAGGCGGAGGAGAGAGGACAATCTCGTCGAGATTAGAAAAAACAAGCGCGAGGACAGTCTCATCAAGAAGCGCCGCGAGGGAATGATGCTCCAGCAGCAGCAGCCTATGGGAACAGGTCTCGACGGCCTCCAGAGCGCTGCCGCCGTTGAGAAACGAGTAAGTCGCTGATCTGAATTTCGAGTATAATCTGGATCCTAGGATTTGATTAGTTAGTAATGGATCTTCGTTTTGATTGTTGAATAAAGCGAGGAGGCTTTGATTGTGTTTTCCCTTCAATTCTAGATCTCAGCTTTATGAAACCAACATTCTTTTCCCCTAAGTTTCGATTGATGCGAAGCTACTTGCAAATCTCCGAGCTCATAATTGACCATCAAGTTTGTCTTGTTTGGTTTCGGGTTTTCTTTTCGTGGATATTTGGGATTGATGGCGGGTCCTTTATGACAACACATCTGATCATGTATGCTGATAAAAAACGTATAGTTTGTTTTCTTTAGATATCTAGTAACTGATCCGCTGATCTTGTTAATGGATTGGATGTTACATTTCTACCCGTGGAGAGATTTTGTTTCCTTGGGGACAACTGTTTGATGCTGTTCATGGGCTTTGACAGTTAGAAGGCATCCCAATGATGGTACAAGGTGTTTATTCTGATGATCCTCAAGCTCAGCTAGAAGCAACAACTCAATTTAGAAAGTTGTTATCTATAGGTAGGTATACATTTTTTTTCCGTTTCAGACCGTTCTCGGGGTATATGTGTGTTATAGACATTTGATGGTTGTTTATAATTTGATGAGCAGAGCGCAGTCCTCCGATTGATGAAGTGATCAAAGCCGGTGTTGTCCCACGTTTTGTGGAGTTTCTTGGAAGGCAAGACCATCCACAACTGCAGGTATGTCTTATACTTCCTACATTTTAGATGTGTCCCTTATCAGTGGCACCTTAAACACTCTAAGAACGGTCTGGTGGCTTACTATAAAGTTCGTTTTCAGTTTGAGGCTGCATGGGCTTTGACCAACGTTGCATCAGGAACATCAGATCATACTCGGGTTGTCATTGAACAGGGGGCGGTACCTATCTTCGTTGAGCTTCTTAGTTCTGCTAGTGATGACGTTCGAGAGCAGGTTTGCCACTAACTAGCTAGATTATTGTAGCTCTCATTTGCTCTTCCATTTTATATTTTGACCAGGATGCATGCCTCCAAGTTCCGTGGCCATATTTGGTTTGTCTGTTGTTTACTTTGATCCAAAATAGTTTTCTTTTTTTTTGTGGTATGAAATTATAGTCAGCCAAGTGCTTCTCTGTAGTTCTGGGTGCTAAAACGTTAATTGCTTCTTACAAACCTTTATATATATATATCCTTTGTAGGCGGTGTGGGCCTTGGGGAATGTTGCTGGAGACTCGCCAAACTGCAGGAATCTCGTTCTCAACTATGGGGCTCTTATACCATTGTTGTCTCAATTAAACGAAAATTCTAAGTTATCCATGCTAAGAAATGCTACATGGACCTTGTCCAACTTTTGTCGTGGTAAACCACCAACACCATTTGAGCAGGTAGGACTACAGAAATGAATTCTCTTTATGTATCTTAGTTTTTCTAGACAGCGTAATTATATATGTTTGGTTGCGTTCCTCACATTACTCAAGAATGATGTTGGTTATTCATATGTTTCAGGTGAAGCCTGCGCTGCCAGTTCTTCGGCAGCTTATCTATCTTAATGATGAAGAAGTTCTCACAGATGCCTGCTGGGCTCTCTCCTACCTTTCAGATGGCCCCAATGATAAGATTCAGGCTGTGATTGAGGCAGATGTCTGTCCACGACTTGTGGAGCTTTTGGGGTTAGTTCCTTTTTGCCTGGCCAGTAGTTGACTTGACATAATTTTTGTTTATTTCTCATCATCTTTAATTTCTCTAGTTTTTTCCTTTGGAAACTTAGTGCTATATAATTTGGTCTTTTTCAATAATGGTGTTGCCATCTTCCAACTTGCGATGCTTTTGAATACCTTTTGGAAATTGAGTGTTGCTGTTCTCACTGCCTCATATTCTTTTTTTTTGTGTGTGTGTGTGTGTACTGACTAATATATATTTCTTCAAGTCATCCATCACCTACGGTTCTCATTCCTGCCCTTCGAACTGTTGGGAACATCGTAACTGGTGATGACTCTCAGACACAGGTATGGTTTATGAAGAACTATTCTTTTTTATTTTTTGGTTTTTTTTTTTTTTTTTTTTTTTTATTGTATGTTTCCTTTTCAGTTTATAATTGATAGTGGCGTACTTCCGCACCTGTATAATTTGCTTACGCAAAATCACAAGAAAAGTATAAAAAAAGAAGCTTGTTGGACTATCTCGAATATTACTGCTGGGAATAAAGTTCAGATAGAGGTATGAGGCCTTTTCTGCTATATTTAATATGTCAAGAAGACAGTTGTTCATATGCTAATGCTATTTCATATTTCTGATTCTGCAAGAAAAATTATTGTAGAAGTTTAGTGGTTTTTAGTTTCTACTCTTTTCTTGAGTTTAAAGCAAAATTTTAATACTTTCTAGTGGACGAGGTGACTTGATTTTAATTGTAATTTGCTATTGCTATATGCCAACATTACTTATTACAGAAAAGATGAGAGTCATCAAAGTTTCAGAGGCTAAAGGCAATTTTCTAATCATTTTATATTATTCAAACAATAGGCTGTGATTGGCGCTGGAATAATCCTTCCTCTTGTGCACTTGCTCCAAAACGCGGAGTTCGATATAAAGAAGGAAGCTGCCTGGGCTATATCCAATGCCACCTCAGGAGGGTCTCACGAGCAGATTCAGTACGTTATCTCTATTCCTAAGCCTAAGCGCATATGCAAACAACTGACTTCACTTCATAGTGTTCACTCTTACAGTCTATATCATCATCTATCTCTATATCAAAGACGCTATAACAGAGTTTTCCATGCAGATATTTGGTGAACCATGGCTGCATCAAACCTCTTTGTGATCTTCTAATCTGCCCTGATCCGAGGATTGTGACGGTGTGCCTCGAGGGGCTTGAAAACATTCTCAAGGTTGGTGAGGCTGACAAGGAGATGGGGTTAAACGGTGGAGTGAATCTCTATGCTCAGATAATAGAAGAATCTGATGGGTTGGACAAAGTCGAAAACCTTCAATCCCATGATAACAACGAGATATATGATAAGGCCGTTAAGATTTTGGAGAGATATTGGGCTGAAGAAGATGAAGAGCAGAATCTGCCAGATGGCGTGGGCGAAAATCCACAGCAGGGCTTCAATTTCGGGAACAACCAGCCCGCTGCTCCGCCTGGTGGATTCAATTTTGGTTGAAATGGGTATAGAACAAATTGAAATCCTTTGGTTTGGGGAACCTCAGATTCATCTTTTGCAACTGTTATTGACATTGCCAGGTTCAAGTTTGGGTTTTTGAGTACTGGTGCAAAAAGGCATTTTCTGTTTCTTTGTGTTGTTGTCCTTCTTCGTCTGAATCATTCTATGATTCTTTATCTTAATATCTTAAAACTCTGGGATAAATCATCTCTAGCGTGGTTACTGGTTTAGGATATATGATCACACTTTGTATTTGTCACTTTTATCGATATGTTGTTATCATAGTTTTTTTTAACTTTTACCTGACAGTAGAAAAATACAAGAAGAAAAGTAATTGGTTGCAAATAGCCTCGTCTTGTTAAATAAAGTCCTCAAACGAATTGGTTAAGAAAAGCTTTAATCTCATCAATATAAGGAGACTTTGTAGGAATGATGTGGCCATAGCCATGCTCAATAATGGTGGCGCAACCATCGTCAAACAGCCCCGACAAATCTGAGCTGGCTTGAGTCACGATCTGTCTGTCTTTTCCAGGCTGGCTTCCGAAAATGTGAAGTGAAGGGCACTTGATCGATCCTTGCTCTTTCTTCTCCAACAATGGCCACGGTGTGAAACCCGAGCACAACACACAGAATCTGAAGTCTATTTCACCTATGAGTTGCTCTTGTTTCCCGCATACAGCTGCAGCCATTGCCGCACCTTGAGAGAATCCGAGAATGCCATCAAAAGGGCCTTTCTCTGCAAAAGCCCTCTTCAAGTATGTCAACGATTTGTCAAAACCTTGGGTTTGATTCTGATACTGCAATGGATCAAACTGGCATTGGGCCACTGTCCAGCCTGTTTCACTCGGTTTGTCAAAATCTGTTGACACCAACCACGCAAACTTCTTGTTGCATGCCCCAGGTTGAGGGGTAGCAGTCTGGTATATGAACTGTAGTTCGTGAGGTGCATCGATAAACACAAGCTCGGCGATGTTCTTCAGTTTCTTTGCAAGTGATCCGGTCCTCCCTTTGAAGCCAGACGCGTTCTGCCTAAAACCATGTAAGCATAAGATCCTTAGCTTCCGTCTTGTATCGTCACCTGCGGAGCATAGAATATGAGACTACAAACCTCAGAAGTGGAATGAAAAGATTCGCGGAACAAGGATAACAATATTTCAGAAAAAATATGATCCGAAAAATGGACAAACAGACCTTACCGTTGGTTTCAGAAGGCTGATTTGAGGTATCAAGGCTCGAAGGGACTTCCCCTTTTCCGTGTTTACGGCACAACTCACACACATAAATATCTCCTTTAACCTGTAACACCACATGATAAATCTAAGATACATAATCCATGTGAAGAAGATCAACAAAAAGTGGTCCCAAGCGCAATACCTGGCAATGATTGCAGACTAATACAAGCATCCGGCATAATCTGCAACGGCAACGTGGAGAATAGTCGTCAAAGGTACTGTTGCAGAGAAGGCAGCTGCCTGTTATATCCTCTTTTGAGCTCCCAACTGAGATCCTTCAAACCAGACATGAAAATAAATATACGTTACTCGGAATTAAAAAAAAAAGAAAGAAGATGGCTTTCCTGGTTGATTACAAGAGAAAGATGCTAGACATATACCGGTGATCAAACACAAAATTCTTCCCTTTGAAAAACCCTCCACTAGGAAACTGTTCAAGGTATCTCTGTATGCCACCATATAGCTGCAAGAAACAAATAACACAAGCTGGAGTCAGCCAAGTTCAGTGACTTGGTATCAAATCCATTGGCTATCCAGGATCTCACCTGAAAAGTATTCTCAAATCCGGCACCTTTAGATCTGATATATGCAGATGCCATCTCACACCTGATTCCGCCAGTGCAGTACCTGATTTTCCCAACACATGAAAAAATTCAGTGATTTGGAGAGTAAATTGGATAAGAAACTGCTCAAGGTATCTCTGCATGTTCAAAGAACTATTTATTCATACATGAGCACGTTTTTGCCCTTCAATTTCTCGGCATTCTGATCAATCCAGGTTGGCAAATCGCTGTACTGCCTGATTTCAGGATCAAGGGTCTCAACATTTTCTGATTCGAATTTTCCAATCCGTGTCTCGTACAGGTTCCTCGCGTCCAGCAAAACAAGTTCCTTGTTCTCAGACATCCCATCTCCATCCGGATGTTCGTCTGAGTTTCAAGAAAACATAATCAGATGAGACACACAGCAAGCAATGAAACAAATAAAAAGAAAACAAAAAAAAATATTACTGGCACTCTGCAGGACCGAATGAAACTCCGCAGCAGAGAGATGTTTTCCAGCATTCGAAATTTCCGGGGATTTTAAGAGAGGGCAATGACTAAAGGTTACTAACTCCTGCAAGTCACAACACAATGACACAATTCTGTCAAAATGCTAGAAAACTATGGAGGTAACCCTTGGTTAATAACATTTGAATGACCTCAACACAATTACAAAACAATTCATCCATCAGATGCATGGACATTTACCGCATTGTAAGACATAAGATCCATTTCAATTTGAGTTTGTTAAATAGATAGATTCAAACCACTCACAACAACTGGAATGCTTTTATTTCCATAATTCCACGCACAGGACTCTTGTGCAAACATGTTCTGTGAACTAGTTAACATACGAACGCTAATTATGTTTGTAAGAGAATAAGGCGACAACCTCAACAACACGGATGGAGAGCGATGTAAACCCACATTCCTGAGAAACTTTGTCATTCAAGGGATGATGGCAAGATGCAAGCTTGAAGTCAGTCCCTTCGAACAAACAATTTGACTTTGCGGCGGCAATATGTTCCTCCAATGCAGTTAATTTCCCACCGACCTAACCAAAATGCAAACTTTTCTGTTATCCCAACCGTATAAACAGAACTCTAGCAAAAGCTTCAAACTTTGGATTCAGATGGATCTTCAATCAAAACAACTAACTGAGCTCAGAACTCAAAAGGGCTTTGACTTTATTGTCTTTCATTCAACTTCAACAACTTACTAGCGATACCTCAACTAGATGGCCAGAGCAAACACAAACCCAATGTTTCCGACTTTCTTTTTCGAATCAACCTCGACCATAACATGATTTCGAGAAAATTATAAATAATACAGCCAAAGCATTCAACATCGGATATGTAGCGAAGGAGATTAGAAGCATACGGTGACATTGACGCCATGAGTGGAGAGCCTGACTCGGCCGAGTAAACCGAGTGAGTTGCAGCTGGATTCATAGAAGGAAACGAGCTCATCTAGATCAGGAACAGAGGTGTACTTGTAATATAGCAATACCCCGTATTGCTCTTCATCTTCAATCCTATGTTTCTCGCCATCGCCACACGAGCTCGTTCCCATTAGGGTTTTTCTTTGTTTTTCAGGGGGAAAGGGAGAGCAAAACGATAAATCTCAGGCTCTGGGCTCCGCCGCGAACGCGACTGGGAAAACCGAATCTAATTAAACCGAATTGCTTAAACCGGAATTTATGTATTTGATTCACGACATTTCAAAACTGCAATCCTTTGTAATTCTATCAAACACCTAACAAAAATCTTAAATCAGACAACATTGCTATTCAAACTTGTACAGCTAAACAAGCTGGAACGACACTTTCTTGAACAAAACACTGGTTTAATGCCATTAGAGATATTGAGAGCAAAAGACATCTAAACCAAAACAGAGAGATACAACTCAATTGATCTTTTTAGCTCTAGATAACAATCAAATGCTGTAATATGCCATTGCACCCATCAGTTTTGTCCTTTCTTCTGTTTGGTCTCAGGGACTAGAGGCTTGATGGCGAGTTTCGGCTTTGTGCTAACGAGCCTATGTGGAAGCACTGAAACAGCAGCTACGTAGGAGCCATTTGGTATTCTAGAGAGCGGTAAGAGTTCCACCAGAACACATAACTGCACAATTTTTTCAACATCAATCTTCAGACTTCTTTATAAACGGGATAATGCAACAAGGTTTTGAATTCTTTTCTATATTTAAGTTACCTGCGGAGATTTGAGATCCACAACTGAATCCGGTACAATGTCTTTCACTCCGGCCGCCACAGTTTCAAAGCATTTGCTGCGGTCCAGCAAAGGACATTGGTCCAGAACCTCTGATGCTTCTTTCTGAATCTTTCCTTTTGTCTCCTCCACACCTCTTCGGTTATACCCAGCTGCAAACTGTATGGTGGTTAATAACTATCGCCATGAATATAACAATATCCTCAACGTGTATATAACAGATACTTGATTATGCAGACACATTTTTCTTTTACCTTCACTGGTTTTGAGAGTGCATTATTGTGTTTATCATCGACAAACCGCTGAACAAGCTTTGATACTGTTTCCCGAAGTTCTTTCTCTGTCAAACCACAAGTAGCTTGAACAGGGAATATCCGATGGCACCAGCTGCATCATTCAAATAATAAATTACTTGTTTTGTCACGAAAACTTTCTTACATCAACGGAAGCTGAAAGACAGTGATGAGAATTTCCTAGCAGAGTGGAAACATTTAATCAAATGACAAAAGGTTAGTTCACTAACTAAACATTCACCAGATTCGTTTATGCATATGCACTGAATTAAGAAGAAACACTTACACTGGTGCCTTCAGGGATCCAGATTCCATAAACTGGAAGATTCTTGACACAATATTTGTTGAATCGAGAGAGTTTTCAACAGGGAAAGTAAAAAGAAGCAAGCCACTCTTTGTCAGCTTAACCAGTGACATGAGAGAATTATGTTCTTCATCGATACTTTCTTTGGCCGATTTGAGATCCTCAACATTTGGATTTTGGCCTAAAGAAGGAAGGCACCAAAAGTAGACAATAAAAAGAAAAGACAAACCAGAATTTGACTACGCTCTTCCGGAAATGAAAGTTACCTGTTTCCTGCAAGACACCATTGTCTAGAGTTACTGTCTTCCTTTCGCCGTCTTCTATCTCTTGTGCACAAAGCTTTCGTCTTTTAGATGCACCAGAAGATTTGAGAACTTCAGCATTCTCCTCACCTATGGGCAATACCTTTCCAAGGATGGACATGACCTCTTTGGTAGCACTTTTTTCCCTTTCTGATTAAGAGGTCGAAATCAGCACACAGTTTTAAACCCCTAAATTCTAAATTCGAGTATCAGAACACACACTTTGAATTTCCCAATCCAACACAGATTCGATATGCCCACAACTCACAAACCTCGGAGACCATTGAGGAATTCGAGAAATTGAGGGGAAAGTAATCAAAACAAAAAAAGAGGAAAATCATACTGATGGTGCAGGTGACGAGGAAGCCGGAATGAGAATGATGAAGCAGAGAAGAGGGAGCTGTGTAATCGAACCGAGGGATGCTTATGATGCTGGCGTGTTGCTCCCATGGAGTCAATGTTTCAGCCTCGTTTCCTCTTTCTCTTTTTTCACTCACAGGCTTTTCTTCAATTGTTCTTCCAACATCGTCCACTTCTTCTGCTGCAGCCATTTTCACTCTCTTATCTCGCTTCTTACCTATCTATTAGGATGTATTTGTTGATTCCAAAGAGTCGGAGAGAGATGGGCAAAAGGACGAAGTACTCAAAGCCTCGACCTTTAGCAGTCTGATGCCTACAATATTGGATTAAGCGGTATAGAAAGTGCGATTGCGTTTTAAGCCCTGTAAAACCCTGAAACGCGACGTTTAGACAACGCACCTTCAAACAGCTAAACCCTGAAGCCCCTACTACTACCAGAGGCGCAGAACAATTGAACATTGTACGAGGTCCGATTCGATCCTCTCAAGAGTCTGTGTATCTGGAAGAGGAGAGAGATGCAGGTACTTGCGCGGAATCTAATTCGAAGGGTATCAAGAACTCAGGTAATGCTCTCAATTCATGTTTTCTCGATGATTTGCCTCTTCCTGTTGTCTTCCTTGTTCGTTCGCGTTTGGGGATTGATATACCAAACGAGTATAGTCTCGTATTGTTCATCACCATACTCTGTTCGTGAAGACTTGTATAGATTTGAGGATTAAAGCTCGAATTTTGGGATCACTCGAAGGGCAAAACAGAAAATTTGCAGATATCTTTGTACCAGAAAGTTTCATCTTTTGAATGAGAATTGTCTCTCTATAAAATTTACAGAAATACTGAGACTTGGTAGAAAGCACTTGAACAGCGAAACTAATTACTTGTGTTTCATCTCTGCGTCCTGTTCGTTTATCTACACTACAACTTAAATATACATTTGGTTTAGGCTAAGAGACATTTTGTCTATGAAATGGGGTTTCAGGTCATCAGTCGCAATGCAGCATATTCAACCCAAAGGGTCGGAGACATTGGTCAGCCAACTCCAGCTTCTCATCCTCATGTAACTCTATTTTGACTATCTTCTCCTCGATTTGCAAATGCTTTATATGCTCTGATGGTTTGCTCTTCCTCATCAGTTAATGGCGGAAGGAGAGGTCACACCAGGAATAAGAATTGAGGAATATATTGGTAGAAGGAAAAAACTTGCGGAGCTTCTTCCTGAGAACAGCTTAGCCATCGTTTCTTCAGCCCCAGTGAAGATGATGACAGACGTTGTTCCCTATACGTTCAGACAAGATGCTGATTATTTGTATCTAACTGGCTGTCAACAACCAGGTGGTGTGGCTGTTTTAAGCGATGTACACGGTTTATGCATGTTCATTCCGGAATCAACTCCTAATGTATGATGATCTATTAGTACATGAATTTCTGTACAGAGAGTAATTCAGATTTCTGTTTGGTGATTTATATATAAGAATTGATCTGTGTTGTAGGACATTGCTTGGCAAGGGGAAGTAGCTGGAGTTGATGCAGCGTCCGAGGTCTTCAAGGCAGAACAAGCATTTCCGATGAGCAAATTACCCAAGGTGACTAATATATACGTGCTAAGTGGCAGCTCTTGTAAAATTTTGCTTTGTTGTTGACTTTGTTACTTCTGTAACGCAATATTTGTTTCACTTATACATTCCTGAATGTACAGATTCTTTCAGACATGATAAGAAATTCTTCGAAAGTGTTTCATAACATTCAAACGGCCTCGCAAAGATACACAAACTTGGATGAGTTTAAAAATTCAGCATCTCTTGGCAAAGTGAAAACTATTTCAAGTTTAACCCACGAGCTGAGGTTAATTAAATCACCTGCGGAACTCAAACTGATGAGAGTGTCTGCATCTATTGCCTGCCAGGTACTCCTGTATTACGAAAAAGGCCATTATTATGCTATTGCCCATGACCTTTCTTGTTTCTATTTAGCTTCTAGTTACAATTGAGATGCTAGAGTCTAAGTGAAAAATTGAGATGGTGGAGAAGTAATGGGACTAATATTGGTTAAAGTTGTTACTTTTGCAGACAATTGTGTGTATACACTGAATTTAATCTTGAGATAATAGCTATTACAGACAATGAGTATATGTAGTAATTTGGATCTTTTCATTGTCAGGGTCTTCTGAAAACAATGCTACATTCGAAAGGGTTTCCCGACGAAGGCATCTTGTCAGCCAAAGTTGAATATGAGTGCCGGGTAAGAGGTGCTCAGCGAATGGCGTAAGTCTTGACATTTCATGCTAGTCCATGAATAAATATGTGATTCCGGGTTTTTTATATTCTCAAAAAAAGTATTCCTTATTCTTCTTGTTCTATTGACAAGAAAAATGTCATGTTTTTTTATTCCTTAGATTCAATCCTGTAGTTGGTGGTGGTCCAAATGCCAGTGTTATCCACTATTCACGAAATGATCAGCGAGTAAGTTTGACGAAACCCTATTCAATTGGTTAATATAGAGATGTTCTTGAAGTCAACATCTTAAATAATCTTCAGATAAATGATGGTGATCTTGTCTTGATGGACATGGGTTGTGAGTTGCATGGTTATGTTAGTGATCTAACTCGGACATGGCCACCTTGCGGAAAATTCAGTTCTCTTCAGGTTCTGTCTCTCATTTTTTTCTTTTTTTCTTCTTTTGTCTGGTAGCTCGATATTCTTCTGTTTTTGTTGTGCTTTACCATTGTTGCTTGGATGATGCAACCGGGAAATAAAAACCTTAAGTACTAAATCATACTCTGATGCCGAAGTTCACTCTTCGAGCTCCTTCCTCAAATTTTCCCTGTTAATTTCTTTTATATTTTATTGAAGATCAAAATATTAATACTTGTGTTTTTCCAGGAAGAGCTATATGATCTTATACTTCAGACAAACAAAGAGTGCATAGAACTATGCAAGCCTGGTACAACTATCCGCCAACTAAACACATATTCGGTATATATAACCTTATCTTAAGCTGAGTCTTTGTTCTTGAGATGTATCAAACACACAACACATACCGTTCATTATCTACAGGTTTTGCCAGGACGTGAAATATATAATTCACTTGTGTGTTTGTTATGGACCAGAGATGTCAAAAATACCATGAGCACTCATCAGCCTTAAACTGAAAAGCTTAATTGGCCAACAAAATGATGTTTTGAACTCAGATGATGCTTTGTGGTCTTGCAGACGGACTTGTTGTGCGATGGACTGATGAAGATGGGAATCTTGAAGAGTCGTAGACTGTATCACCAGCTGAATCCAACCTCCATAGGTATGCGTTATTGAACCTCGGATCACATTATTGGTTTCTCCACCCAATCAAATATCGTAAATTTGCATATTTGGTCGATGAAACCAATACAATCAATGGTTGATTGACGTATAGGTGTTAACATCCTTGTTTAATTGTCGAGCATTATCATGTAACCAAAAAAAAAAAGAAGCAAAAAATATTATCTAACGAAGTTGTCTTGTGATGAATAAAAAGGTCACTACCTTGGGATGGATGTGCATGATTCTTCTGATGTAGGATATGACCGTCCTTTGCAACCCGGTTTTGTAAGTAATGCTAAACTCTTTCGAGTCTTATCACGGTGCAGTTGATAAGAATCTTATAGGCTCGCATCAAATGGACTGGTTTTGGTATGCGAGATATATTTGCTTATAGCAGAAGCCCCGATGTCAATGATGATGGCTGTTTGGACAGGTGATCACGATTGAGCCAGGAGTCTACATTCCATCATCATTCAACTGCCCTGAAAGGTAAAACAAATGCTCTCTCTTCAGAATCTACGCACCAACGTCATGTAACAAATCTTGGTTTGTAGGAATATTTTGCTATATATGGTAATGTGACTTTACTATATTATATTGCAGATTCCAAGGGATCGGGATAAGGATCGAGGATGAAGTTCTGATCACTGACACAGGCTACGAGGTGCTCACAGGGTCAATGCCTAAGGAGATCAAACACATAGAGACATTGTTGAATAATCACTGCCAATGAAAACTCTGCGCAAAAGCTTCGTGGTCTGAAGGTTACATAATTCAAGCCGTAACTCGAAACGATTTATTTGGATATTATTATGCATTAGGGATTAGCCTAATGCATGAGAACAACTTGGCTCTTGCGTTATATTTGTTCACAAAACTAAAAGAGTATCTTGTATGGATAAATTTGAAATAATAATTAAAAATAATAATAAATGGACCCAGTTTATAGTGAAGCAGAACCAAAACATCATTGAGTTTGAAGAAAGCATTGTCACACAAATCACAATCAATAAGTTAGAAGTTGGAACTCTTTTAGTTATGTGAACTTTAGACTTTATTTGTTATGGTTTCTTAGGATAGAAGGAAAAAATGATTCGCAAATAATAATACTACGATCCTTAATACGTCGAGGAAATATACGTTTATTCAAAAAAATAATTGAGGAGGACGTCGGTTACTGGTTAGCAGGTGAGGAGAATGCAAGATGATAGGCACTGCATTTATACGGACGGGGCCATGCATCCATCAATCATATTTACACCACAATAGTAATAATCATTATTATTGATTATTGTGATGAATGATGATGATTGCCATATATGATCATGTTAGATGATTTGACCCAAAGCTGGAGAAAAAATAAATAAATAATGAGTTGACACGTAATAATATATTTATGTAGTGACTCACCCATAAACCTGCCCAACCATACTCAAAAATTAAGATTTTACATCCAGGTCTAGTCGTTTTCTAGCTATTTCATAAATAAACTGAGTTAATCTGGGTCATTTTCTCTAATTTTATTCGTTTTTTAGTTGTTCAAAATTTTGAGCTTGTTAGATATTAAAATGATTTAAAATAACATGTCGTCCTTGAGGGGCATTCGATAAAATTGGAACGAAAAAAGAAAAGTCTAGTGTGGTTCATGCGTGTATTTCTCCTTAGGCAAAAGACATTAGTAGATTTTGTTTTAATCTGACAAGGTTCTGGATCCAACCTGTAGCTTGTTTATGTCAAACAAAATCTGGATATTTCAGTCTCATGATTTTATTATACCAAATAATTATAGCAATAATAATAACAAGATACCAAGGCTTTTTTAGTTATAAACGTTGATATCGCTCAAATATCAAACTCAGAACATTTGATTATCCAAAAGATTAGTGCTCGTTACACTTATGTAGTTTTTTGCTTATTCAATATGTTTATGATCCCAATCTAAGATCCAATAGTTTTAAACGCAAACATTTGTCTTTGTTTATGCCTTTACGACCTGTAGTTTTTTTAAAAATAGGTCTCAACTTAAAACAACACTTAATTCTTTGATCAAACGTATTTTAGAGTTAGAGCATTGTATAAGAAAATTCCCTTTCGTTTGTGTTTACCATTTGAATTATAATGTTTAATTTTTCTTTTTCTTGTCGTAAATGACGAAGAGATCATCACATCGCTATCGATTGTGATGTTTATTTCACCGTTTTTAAATGAGGTTGATCTCAATTTAATTCCAAAACTACTATAGAGTCAAAAGGTATTATTCCTCTCAATTGTGTATTTCTTCACATCCCAAAGGTGTCCTTGTCCTGTCTTGAATACTAACCCGCTCCATTTTCTAAACCCAGTGGCAATCTCCGTAATAAGATCAAGAAACCAAAGGCACACACGTAGCACCCCACCTATATATCACAACTTCACAAGGTTAAGTCACTTACCTCTCCACAACACACAACTTCAGCTTTGAGACCAAACAAAAAAAACAGAGAGAAACAGAGATGGGTTTGGTTACAGAGGAGGTGAGGGCTAAGGCAGAGATGTACACCGGAGATGAGATATGCCGAGAGAAGACAAAGTGTTTCCTAAAGGAAATATCTATGCCCAATGGCTTATTACCACTCAAGGACATCGAAGAGGTTGGGTATGACAGAGAGTCAGGTGTTGTATGGCTGAAGCAGAAACAGAGCATCACCCACAAGTTCCAAGAGATCGATAAGCTTGTCTCCTATGGAACCGAGGTCACTGCCGTGGTTGAGACCGGCAAGATCAAGAAGCTCACTGGAGTCAAAGCCAAGGAGCTTCTTATTTGGGTCACTATCAACGAGATCTATACCGAGGACACGGGGAAGATCACATTCAAGACACCTACCACACTGTCCAGGACTTTCCCGGTCTCAGCTTTTATAGTCCCAGAAGAAATGGAACCTGCCAAGGAGAAGAGCAGTGAAGCCACCGAGGTCAAGGAAGCTGTTGCAGTCAAGGAGGCTGTTGCAGTCAAAGAGGCCTAATCAAAGCCTCTCGCTGCTTTCAACAGTTAAAAGAGACCAAAATCCTTTTTCAAAGTGTACAACTATTTGAACCAACCATTGAGAGTGAGTGTTTCTTACTCTCATGTATTACCTACCACTTGTTGCTGCTTGTTTTACCTGTAATAAGATGTCAACAACATCCTGTACCGTAATTATCTATAAACTACATTAATGCTGCTTCTGTATGTCACTTCAAGAACATGGGAAACCTATTCGCAAGCAATATTGAGAGTTTACACTCCTATCTATATATATATATATTTTTTTTTTTCTGGAATTTCTTACCAGTACAAAGCTTAAGACTAATTAAGAAAATTCTATTGAAGCTTAAGTTCGCCAAGATTACATTCAAAATTCTATTGAAGCTTAAGCACATTAGTATCTCATGCTTTGGAGTACAATGAGCATGGCTTTCGAGTACCATATCCAGAACATGTTTGACCATATGCAACAGGCCTGAGAATATGAGATACTAATGTGCTTGGCAGTTGCCGCAAATGAAAAGATATGTCTTTTCCATTCACGTGACTGTGAACGATCATAAGATGCTACATAACGTAGGTGATATAATGACCTACCTCTTTCAAATATATATATCTGCTAAATTCACAAAAGGAGAATCAACAAGGCAAGAAATTAGCCTTACAGCAAAACTTGCCTATCAAATAATCAATGAAAATTTGGAGCATTATGAGTGGAAGTCTCTCAAGGGGAGATCAATAAAATATCAACTCTTTTTTGCCTTTTAGTCAATCATTATAACTGCAATTGTCTACAATAGTCAGGGAACATCAGGGTTAAGACTAAGAGATTCAAACTAACATAACTCGAGATCCCAAAATCCTGACGTCTTCTCCAGCCCAATTACACCGTCTGAGACTGAAAATCAAAGGAAATGGGAGCAACCCCATCAGTAAAAGCTTGATAATACATCAATGTTACAATGCTGAACAACTTTGATATTGGAGCAAATATCGAAGTAATAAGTGATAAAATGAGTTGATAATTTTACAAGCATACCTTGGAAGATGTTATCCACTTGCCATCAATCCATTCCTGATGTAGCCTTAGTTGAGAATAATGAAATTTTAGCACCTCATCAGTTTTGGTGAAATGAACCAGGTAGCTTGACTTTGCAAGAACCTTTTTAACCACCCCGACCCACCATCCATCATTATACAAAGCATTAACTTTGTCAAGCTTCTCGAATGGACTAACCATGACCATCTCTGGTGGTTGAGGCCTTATCTGAAAAACATTAACCTCTTCTCTCAAGGGCTCTTTCCCATCTTCAGCTTTCAGTTTATCATATTCTACAAGGCATTTGTCCGTTCCTCTGTATTCAATAAGTTTTGCAAGAAACCAAGAATCTTCAAATCCTTCTTCAAGACTGCTAACCTCGACTGGAGTTCCAGTGCTGATGAAATATTGCTTGTCGGTTGCTTTTTTAGGTCTCACGTTCCGATCACATGAAACTTTCTGCAGATCCAAATAAAAAACTTAAATACACATAGTTAACGAAGAAAAATTATGTCGCACATAAAGAAGAGTGGGATAAGAGAAGTTTTTTAAGAGAAGTTTGCACATCAATATGGAAATCTTACACAACCTTGGCCCTCTTGTTGATCTCTCCTCCTTTAAGTGGTGGCTGCCAGGTCCCGTTAACCCAGTCTTTATGCAGACGAAGACCCTGCCTACCAAACCGCATCTTTTCTCCTGATTGCCTGAAAAAGATACCAATTCTTCCGTCCTGCAGACTCTCTATGACCTCACCTACCCACCAGCCGTCATTGTAAAATGCATCAACCTTGTCCCCAACAGCAAAATCTAGATCCTCATCACTTGGTGGTGGTGGCCGTATGTGCAGAAAGTCGGTTTCTTCTTTCAAAGGCTCTATGCCATCTTCTTCTCTCAAGTCTCGGTACTCAACAAGGTATTTGTCTTGGCCAATGGGTTCAATGACTTTAGCTACAAACCAAGATCCCTTGAAACCTTCCTCATCGCTGCTAACCTCAACAGGTGTGCCACTGGAAAACATTTGTTTCGCAATTGCTCTGGCAGTTTCCCGATCCACTCGGGATAAAAGATACTGCATTTTACAACTGTCACGATGAGTGTGCGTACTAATACCGCCGTAATGTAAAAACTGCGAGAAATTAAGGGTCTAGAGACACAAATGCTCAAAGAAGAACTAAATCAAGGGTCTCTACTTCCACAGAGAGGTTCTCAAGCACTAATCTTAGCACAATAGCAAGTGCCGTTGCAATGCACAGAAGTCAGAACACAAAACAAAAACAGCTAAATTGTCTTACCTCTTCGTCTTCTGAGACGTCTACTTTATCTTCCCCTGACTCCTCTTCAGTTTCCTCTAGTGGCGGCTTCCAGGCGCCGTTTACCCATTCCCTATGAAGCCGTATTTGATCTTTGCGAAACCGAATCTGTTCCCTGGTACCCCTGAAGTAAACTCTGAATTTCCCATCACCCAGAACCTCCGTCACCGTCCCTTCCCACCATCCGTCGTTGTAAATCGCGTCGACTTCTTCCCCCACCGCGATATTCCTCTTCTTCTCCCTCTCAGTCATCGGCGGTGCCGGAGGTCGGAGCTGAGCCATGTCGACAACCTCCTTGAGCGGTTTCTTCCCTTCTTTGTCGAAGAAGAGCGTCGTGTACTCCACCTGGCATTTGACGGAATTCTTATCCGAGGGTGATGGGGTTGTGACCACCTTTCCCGGGTACCACGAGCCGCGGAATTCAGTCTCGTCGGAGCTGATCTCCACGGCGGAGCCAGGTTTCAGGTAAGAAGGCAGACGATTCCGAGTCGCTCTCGGAATCACGGAATTATTGGGAGCTTTCTTCCTCTGGTTCGCCGAAGACGAAACCCCAAGGGATTGGCGAGGCCGCAAAGACATGGCCTGCGAGTGTCTCGAAGATGAATCGCGAGAAAGAAATTGGCGGGAAGAATGGATGGAATACGGTGAGAGGATCAAAGGAATCAGCTTTTTTTTTTTTTTTAAGGGTTTTGTGGGGTTGATTTCGGGAATCAAAATCCAGTTTTTTACGCCACAAAAGGGAAAATATATCTTTTTCGTATAAAAGGAAATTGTGAATAGATGAGATGGATAATGGGCTAATTAGTTCACTTTTTTTAGTTGGGTTCGAATTTAAACTCTTTAAATAGATGAGATAATGGGCTAATCATGTTTCTCTTTTCTGCTTAAGATCCCTCATAAAAGAAAAGACTATCTTAATCAGAAGCCATCGAGATAAGGGGCCTCATCTGCGACTCACACAGCTCCTTGGTGAGCTTGCCTAGTTCTACATCGAAGGTCTTGTTCATGTTATGTCTCGACTACTATGTCGGCTGCACAATCAGGTAATGCGCTAGTTCGATGACTGCAAAACTCGTTCGTGCACCGAACCCACTACTCTTTGCTGAGTTTACCAATCACTGTGATATCTAAATCAGATGAGACCGAGAGAGAGATGGAAAGGGGAGGGAGACGTAAAAGTTCTGAAATTTCTTTTGGGCTAATCATACGCATATGAAGACCATGCGAGATGCAAAATGTTAATAATAGGGTAAGTCCAAAATGTAAAATACATGTAAAGACGAATATATTGAACCTCTTAAACCCTTACAAAATATTGAAAAACAATCCGTCAAAAAAAAGCATGGTGTCGTTTTGGGAATCTTCTTTGTACACTGTCTTTGCTCTCACTAAACCTTTCTTCTTTTCAGACAAGGGTGAAGGCAGATTGTACCGTCGATTGGAACCGTGATGCGATCGTCTGTGAGGCAAACTGCTGAAATTGTTTCTTTGCATCTGCCAACACAAATTGTTAATACCTGTTAGAGTATGTACATGCATACGTTCTTTGTTCACAAATCTAAGAACCCTAATTGATTCTTACCTTTCTTGCACTTTGTGAAGCCGATGATATTAGCCACGTTGAGGGACAAGCAGACGCCAACAACAAGCAGATAGTCGGCCTGAAATCTTATCAGAGAAAATACCCCAAGGACAAACCACGCAGCTGCCTGAAGAAAGGAACAAAAAAAAAGACGGCGTAATAAATTCACGAGTTTGTAATGTTTACTTTAGACATCAAACCCACTGCAACTATCTCATGACTAGTTCTCACTCTTTATAGGTCGCTTGTAAGGTAACTGAGCCTATAGGTTTTTGATACTTAGTCAATGTATAATCTTAGGATATACTACTGCACTTTCAACATGCCCAATAACAATGGCCAACCTTTAGCCTACCAGATTACTTTCCCTAATCTGCCTACTTTGCAATGTCGCTACATGCGATTTGACTCCAATGTCAAATGCTACTAACCCACTCAGAAGGGAACCATTTGTCACAAACTCATAGATAAAATTCATTTAAATGGTAGCTTGTTTGGGGGAGAGAATTCCATGTTTGTGAGCATCAGCGATCTATATATGCTCAATGTGGGATACAAAAAGACAGCTCTGAAATTCTTAAGTATCAACGTTGCAAAACATTTGCTTAACCATTAAGGTCACGTTCATTCTTGCGCCTGTTTACTCCTAATCCTCCACTAAAGTTTTAGGTGCACTGCAAACAGGTTTACGTGATAAGCATATGCTATAACTGTAGTCTTAGATAGGAACTACTCACTGCAAGATAAAGCGTCCACCAGAAAAGCCATGAGTCTTTCTTGTTCATCCGAGCCAAGGACTGATATAAGACAAACGAACAAAGAGGATGAGTATTCAAAAAGTCAGAAAAGTAAAAAACGATACAGCAATTCTAGACAAATGAACCTTATAACCTATTGAATCAAGTAGAAACATGAAGCAAAACATAAAAGAGGCTAACCTCCTGGTCAAGAGACTCAAATTTCCACACACTTTCTCCCAAGTCATTGATCTCGTTCCACCACCTCAGACCAACCAGTATACGCCCACTCACATTCTTAACCACCCAGAAGTCAAGGGCAGCAAGAAGAACAGTCACTACGAAGATTATGACAAAGCTGTTGAAGAAGAGAGCGGAGAGAATGTAAAACGCCAACGCAGCACCCTGGCCACACAAAAAAAGGTAAACTTGTTACCACCATTTTCCACTATCTAACCATTTCTTTGACACACTTACACAAACAGTTAAAACATTTTAAACTCTGTTCATACCTTGAAGAGAACATGGAAGAGGCATGTCTTTGGGTTTGCATAGTTTTCAACTGGTGGCTGCATTGAAAGAATAAAGTTTCCCGTAAGCCTGAATTACGAGAACAATCACAGCTGTAGAAATTCTGAAGTTGATAGAAAACGATTTCGAGTTCATGCACCAATTTCCACAGTTATAACCAGAAAAAGGTACAGAAACGATTTTTCTCGCTACGCATTGTCGTAAGATGGCAAACCATTCAGGAATAAAACGTTTCTTAACCTAGCATGTGTATTTAGCACAAACCTTCCAGCTTCTAATGTATGTATATTACTTTCTCCGGAATTTATCGGAGACCAGAACGAAGAACACAGATCTAACAAAATAACGTCCAGATCGAACCACTAATCGAGTTTAATCAAGAATCTGATATGGAATCGAGCTCAGAAATTAACAAGAATCAAAAGGAAATGAGGCGTAGAGGAAGCAGCGAGGCAGCTAGATTCACCTGGTTAGGATCCATCTTTCGAAGTACCCCAAAAGGATCAATTCGAAGCTGATCAGCAGAAACAAAACACCTTTCCGATATGGAAAATACCGATCGAGAGACAGAAATTTTCCGAGAAAACTTTCTGTACCAGATCTTCAAACTCTTGCGCGTGTGCTACGTGATTTCTTCTCCTTTTGTTTTTAATTCTAAATTAGCCCAGAGACCCAATTGCAAGTCTGATGTGGCCCATTAGGCCCAATATAAAAAAGTTTAATTACGATTTCACCACAAAAACTTATGTTGTGGTCAGTATCATCCACTATCCACAACAAGGCAAAAGATGAGAGTGTTTAATTATGAAAGAAGAGGACGACAATATGTGACCATGAAATGGCGAGAGGCTGAGATAATTGTCTTATCCAGAAAAATTGGACTTAATTATCGGATGGAACAAGATGATGGGGCCTCACGAGTCACGAAACCATTCACAGACACTCAAAGACTTCAAATAGGAATTTTTCTTCAGTTGCTCAGAGAGTGAACCAACCATGGCGAAGATGATGATGTTGCAACAGAGCCAACCGTCTTTCTCTCTCCTTACTTCTTCTCTCTCCGACTTTAATGGCGCTAAGCTCCATTTGCAAGTCCAGGTCATTTTTCTTTCTTTGTTCGGATGATAATCGTGATCAATTTTCAGATGGGTTTTGCTTTTGCGTGTCTCATGGATCAAAATACCTTTCTAAAATCCAATATTTACTTGTCCTTTTTCATAATCTCTTCATCACATTTGAAATTTTATCCGTTTTTTATGGGTTTAAGCTCATTTTGTTCTACTTGTGGAACAGTGGATCATTGCGTCCAGTTTAGTGAATGTATATGTCTAAAAGTCTTGGTGTGGTTTTGATTTCAGCTCTGAATTTATATTATAGCTTATGAGCTTCTTTTTCATAATTGTGAAATTAAGTTGTCTGAAAACTCCCACAGGATTTTCATTTGTGTCCAGAATGATTTGTTCTGTGTAGCTTCGGATTCTATCAGTAGTCTTAGATTTTTTTTATGTCTAGTCTTGGAGTGAGGATTGAAATACAGTTTGTATTCTGGAGATAAGATAAGATTCTTGCTTACTGAGTTGGCTTTGTTGTTGAAATTGCAGTATAAGAGGAAGGTTCATCAGCCAAAAGGAGCACTCTATGTTTCAGCATCGAGCGAAAAGAAGATTCTGATAATGGGTGGCACTCGATTCATCGGTGTGTTCTTGTCCAGGCTCCTTCTCAAAGAAGGACATCAGGTTCTTCTCATTTCTCTTCCATGACCGATCAAACTGTCTTCTTAGTTTCCATCTCTCATTGGCTAATGGTTGCTTTTGCAGGTTACATTGTTCACAAGTGGAAAATCTCCTATTGCCAATCAATTGCCTGGTGAATCTGACCAAGACTTTGCTGATTTTTCTTCCAAGGTATTACGCATTCAATAACTAGTATGCGCACTCAAATATAACATATGGTTTCAGACTCCCCATTAAAGCGAATGTTTTTTTCTCGGTGTTTTCTAGATCCTTCACTTGAAAGGAGACAGAAAGGACTATGACTTTGTGAAATCGAGTCTTTCAGCTGAAGGCTTTGATGTTGTTTATGATATCAATGGTAACAACTAGTCTCTTTGTTGTTACAATAAATTTGAGAATATAGTCTCTTTTGCCTCCGACATCCAAGTTTTTACATTTGGCACAATATATGTTCTCTTTTTTTCCTCAGGGAGGGAGGCCGAGGAAGTTGAGCCCATAATAGATGCACTGCCTAAACTAGAGCAGTAAGTTATGCACAACATCTACATAGCTTGTCCGTTTGGTTGACAGCTCTCACAATACAGCCTTCGAAATTGTAATATGCGGTTAATGTTATAGGTACATCTACTGTTCTTCAGCTGGTGTTTATCTGAAATCTGATATCTTGCCACACTGCGAGGTACGTAAATATACATCTTATTCTTATTCTTGGAATATTTGAGCTTGTAATCTCTGTGGACTCTCCATATAAATAATATGATTATGTGATTGGTCATACGATGTTGTCACTCAGAAGTTTACTCGAGCCCATTTGTAATCACTTTTTTTTTTATTTCGGACATAACTGATGCAGGTGGATGCAGTTGACCCAAAGAGCAGGCACAAGGGAAAGCTGGAGACTGAGAGCTTACTGCAATCAAAAGGTGTAAACTGGACTTCTATACGCCCTGTCTACATCTACGGTCCATTGAACTACAACCCCGTCGAAGAATGGTTCTTTCATCGTCTAAAGGCTGGTCGCCCAATTCCAGTTCCAAACTCTGGGATCCAGATCTCACAACTCGGTCACGTTAAGGTCATACACCTACTATCTCTAGTATTCTTAGAGCTCGCTTTCTTGTTCAGGGAACTCATTATGTCATAGGGGACCAGTAACTCAAACTCAGCATCTTTCGTTCCTCCTCTCTGATCACCCTTCAAGAGTAATGATCTATAACATCAAACGTTTCTGTGATTTCAGGACTTGGCAACAGCCTTTCTCGCCGTGCTTGGTAACGAGAAAGCCAGCAGAGAGATATTCAACATCTCAGGAGAGAAATACGTCACTTTTGATGGGTTAGCAAGAGCTTGCGCAAAGGTACATTCTTGTCTGTCGTCTCATCGATCCACAACGTTATCTCGATGTGGTCTGTTTGAGACAGATATACACATACACTGAGCCGTTTTTGAATCATTGCTTGAGTACGGGTTGTGAGTGATGTAAAATTGTGATGTTTTCAACTCTTTTCAGGCTGGTGGGTTTCCAGAGCCAGAGATTGTTCACTACAACCCGAAAGAGTTCGACTTTGGGAAGAAGAAGGCGTTCCCTTTCCGTGACCAGGTAAAACTCCAACATTCAAATGATTCAGGCTGAAACATCAAAGAATCCAATTTTAAAAAGTTGGGGTCTTTGTTTATGTATGATCTTGCAGCATTTCTTTGCATCGGTGGAGAAAGCAAAGCATGTCCTGGGATGGAAACCAGAGTTCGACTTGGTGGAGGGTCTCACTGACTCATACAACCTTGATTTTGGCCGTGGAACTTTCCGGAAAGAGGCGGATTTCACCACTGACGACATGATTCTAAGCAAGAAACTTGTTCTTCAATCCTAAGAACTCCTCATATATAGAAACATTCTCGGCTTGTATGATTGTGTGATCTCCCACTGAAGAAGATTCTCAAAGTTTATTGTCGTCCCAAGTGAATTTTGGTTTACATACAACTCTCCCAAATAGCCGAACAAAATCTGAACTAAAATAACCGAATTCGGTATCCCCTTTCTAAACCTGAATCGAACCGAAATTTCAAGAATCCAAAATTAAACCAAAAAAAAATTGAATGCCCATGAGGCGACAGGACTATAATAGTTATCCTTGCTTCATTTCTTCGGCCTTGTTTTGTATGTGTTTTTCATATTTATTTTATTTTAAAAACTAGTATTTTCATTAAAAAATATTTTATAAGTTTCCTTTTGCATTTTTTGGTCGGCAACTTCTTTTTTGGCATTTAATTTTTAAGTTAACGGTTTGTAAAAATATTTTTCGCAAAGCTTTAATACTCTATGTCTTTTTAACTTTAAGATAAGTTGCCGCATTAACAACAAATGCTATTTCTGGAGAAAATAAAATTGATTTTTATCATGCAAGAATAAAAGTAAAAAATTTCCAAAAACTTGTGGAGGTGAAGGCATGAAGAACAAGTCAAGTCACGAATGGGAAACATTCAACAAGAAAACTCAAAACTTGAACACATGCAAGAAAATCATGACTACCAGGATTAATTACATGGTCCGAAACTAGACAAGAGATTTAAGTCGTGCATGATAAAGACTCAAGTCGTGCATGATAAAGACTCATTAATGGAAGTTACAACTTACAAACCCAGATACAATACATGCAACACGTGTACATATATATATAGGTCGACTAGAGAGGAACATCGATCCCAGTATATATTCTCCGTATGACCGTATGTGGATGAGAATTCATTATTCACCTAACTAAAGGTAAGAGTACCCACTTGTCAATATTACGTTTTCTAGAGAACTTCAAAGGTCACCAATTTCGTTTACAAGCTACTCCTATACTTTTTCATCAGATTGATCAAGAAGACGCACTAATGCAAACGTACTATAATTAATACGCATGATCAACTTTTTATGATCATTTTTTTTGGGTACTGTAGTGCAACTGCAGTTAGTATAATATAATACTCTCTCTGTTTACATTTAATTGTCGTTTGAAGAAAATGTATCTAGATGTATTAAACTCAAAACACATCCAGATACATCCAATTTTTTGCAGATACGTTTTTTAAAACGACAATTAATTGTAAACAGAAGAGTATTTTCGTAAATAATGACCAAAATACTTTACTGCAATTTTGTTGTACAACCGCGACAAAACAATCACTATAAACACCCTATGTGATAACAATGGAAAACTCTCGATTCAATGCAAAATTATTAAAGTTCAAAAAAAAAAAAAAAAACGTAAAATTAATGTTGGGCCATAGTTTACAATAGTAAGGGGTCATGGTGTTTTTGGCAAGGAGAGGTTTGGCCACAGCAAGTCTTAATCTTGTGGAAGAATCTTACAGAATTCTTGTGAAAAATTCTANATATAATATACGTTTAGGAAATTATGAACTTTTTTGATATAAGTGAGAGTGTTGTGATAAGCTCATCTCAACCTCCACCAACTTAATTACGCCTCTCACTCTCTCTCTCTTTAACTACAAAGCCATCATCATCAACGCTTACTCACACCATCTGCGTGTAGGCTGCGTCCTTTTCTTTTTTCCCTTATTTAATTAATTAACCAATTCACATTCAAAACTTTTTTAAAAAATATAGTGAGAATTGACTTCCAATCCATAATCTCTCACAACCACTAGGGCACCACCTATTTGGTAACCAATTTTTTCTTTTTAAAAAGGCTATTTGTAATTTGTAATTTGATATGGACAAAAAATTCAAGAGATTTAAAAAAGTTTCAAAAATATTTGAGAATTATTATGATATAAATTCATGATATGATATGTTAAAAGTTTGTTTATGAATAAGTGCTAGAAATTCTTATTCCAATTAAAATTATAATTTCAAAATTGGAATAAGAATGGATTTGAATGGAATTAATAAATTTTTTTTTTTACAGCGAATAATAAATTATCAAACCAAAAATTTATATAAAATAAAAGAATCAAATCAAACAATAATATAGAAAACTAACTTCTAAAATATAGTCTAATATATTTACAAATCAATAGTATAACAAATTAACAATAACAAATAATCTACTATATCAAAGCTTTAGGGCATTCTCCTGAGAGTGTCACATCATCACACAAAAGCATGCCACCTGTTCTTTCTTATTTAATTTTTTAAAAAATTATTTTATTTAACATTAAATGCGAACCAAACAAAATACTTTTATTTCCTCACATCCAGGGGGATTCAAACCCACAATCTTCTCAATAAAAATCAACAGTCTTATCCATTACGCCATGAGTGCTTCTTGTCAAAGCTTGCGCAGATTACTATAATAATACTGAAAACATTAAAAAAATCATGATGATCTAATATACACTACAATTTTAAAAATAACATAACAAAATAAATCAAAAGAAAAATTTATAGAATTAAAAGATAAAAAAAAACTTCAAACGAACACCACCTATAAGTTATCAAATCAATAAATTATATACAACATCTATTGTAATTAATGACAAATAAAATCGTATTCACAAAACGCTAAACCAAAAAAAGGCATTCAAGTTAAATTTTTTTTTAAGGATTAGTGTTTTAGATTATCTTTTCTCACAATGAAGTTAACTCATTTACATTTTTTTAATTTTTTTCTTAATTGATAACATACTAACACTCATTTATTTATTAAAATATAACTACTCATAAAATTAAATTTTACCTACATAATATATTCTAATTACAACACGTGTCGAAATCTAACCAATTCACTTACCACGTGTCAGGTTAATATTAATTACTAATTTAAACGCATCCAACTATATATGATAAAAATATATAGACTAAACATAATTATAAACAATTTCAATTTTCACCTTCTTATTCTTTCAGATTAAATTGTGTCTTCTGTTATGTATATAATAAAATGTCTATTATTACGGTATTAGAAATAATAAATAACATATTCAATACAAAAAAATAAATTATTGAAAAAATAAACAAATAACACATTCACAAATCACAACTCATCATCTACTATATAATAGATGAATGGGACTCTCTAGAAGATGACACATCAGTTTCTTCTTATTAGTCAATCATACCTTTATTTTTCCATATGTATAAAGTATATAAGCAATTAATTATTATTTTTTAAAACATCAAGTAATATAATTAAAAATCAACATATGTATAATTAGGTATACATAAAAACTATTAAATTTAAATTCAACTATTTAAAAATTATTGTAAGTAGATGAAATTCAAATTTAATTTAAAAGCATACATATATATAAATCTTATATAATACATAATTTTAAATATATCATTCTATTTTTTAAGTGATTTAATACTTATTTGAAAATAAATTAGCATAATTAAATTTTGGTACAACTGAAAAAAATTATGATATTGAATAAATTAAGAAGTTAACTACAACATATAAATCGTAAGATACAACAAAATATTCAATAAAAATTCAAGAAGATAAGAAGATGCACAAATTCTGATTTGACTTTTCAATAAGAAGTCATTGCACCTATGACCGCTTGGTCGCGACCGCTATCTACACGACCACAAAGTAAAAAATTCTTATGATATTAAATAAATTAAAAAGTTAACTCCAACCTATAATATCGTAAGACAAAACAATATAATCAATAAAAATCGAGAAGATAACAAATTATATAAAAATATAGATAATAAGAAAAAAAAAATTAATGGATACAAAAATATACAAAATTTTAAAACATGGAAAAATACATGAATTCAATGAAATGTATACAAAAGAAATCTTCAAAATAACAAATTGAAAACAATAAAAATTATTATAATATTAAGATTTAGAAAAATAAAAAGAGTATGAAAATTGAAGTATAAATAAAGATTCGTGAAACAATGTATGAAAGAGATTACACACATCATCAAGAAAAAAAAGCAGAAAATAATATTTAAAAAAAAACAATATAAATCAATAGTCAAAATATAAATCTAAAACATATTACTAAAAACTCAAATTAAAATAAAATCCACGCATCGCGCGGATTCTCTCCTAGTAAATAAATAAAAGAGTTAAGACCATGCATATATTATGTTGTCAATAATGGTTGATTACGTGTTTACTACATGTCAACGCGTTTTCTTTTTGTGAGAGCATTAAGAGTAGTCTAGTTAGAGGTTATTACTAATAATGAAGAAGTTAATGTTTGCCGGTGTTTTTAGTTTGCTGGTAATTTCATTCTCTCATTTACTCCATAAGTTTGATTTTTCTTGAGGTTATCCAATTAAAGAAATCAAAACTGTCAGTTCAATTGTTATTAAGAAATGGACAGCTGAAAACTGCGATTCACAATTATTTTAAGTGATTAGTTGAATTATTTGAATTATTAATCACATGTCTCTTTCATTTTGTCTTACTGGTAAGTTTTCTTTATAAATGTTGTACAAATAAATGATTGATCGATCACACATGAATAAAAGTCAAGTTTTGCTGGCGGGAAAGTAAATAATACCGAATTTTAAATAATCATATACGTGTGTATTTTTCATAATCGTATTCGTCTTTTTGTTTAAAAGCATATATAGTGTGCTTAAATCCATGCTAGAAATAGTGGTATAAAAGTATATTTATATACTTATATTATTAACTAAAAGCAAAACATAACCAAATTAAATTTGCATTCGATATTATTCAGCTCCACTTCTACTAAATGAAAGGGATACCAAAAGCAAAATCCAAACCCCAGAGGAATAACCTGATGAGGAATGAGATTGACAGTGAGATTATTGTACCAAATCTTAAGTGATAGTAATCTTTTTCTACAGGCAAAATAAGAAATTATGGCTTCTCTGAAGATAGTACAGTATATCTCCGAGAACTCTGAATCGAGTCACACTATTTACAACGGCATCTTAACTCAAAAATTTATGACTACGGCAGATACATCCATGACAAACTGGTATACCTCCCATGTTTGCAAACGGAATACTAAAATATATAATCTTTTTAAAGACTTATTCAACTAACTACTTAACTTCCAACCACAATTTTTTTTTTTTTTTGCTTATAGAGTAACACTATCGCTGCGGCTAATGATGGACATTTTTAGCAACGAGCCAAAAACAATTGTCGGTCATCTAACAACACTAATTTATTTAAGTTCTTTAATATTAAAACTCAATATTTTGTTCACCAATTTTTACTAAAATCAATGATGCTTTTCCTTTTCTCTTACATCTCGTTGCTTTGTTCTTGAAATAGTAACATTGTTTATATTAGCTTTAATAAAAAACATGTTTATTAAAAAAAAATGGAGGTTATGGAGGATTATCTTCATCGAGAGAGTAAGATGGCTGCCACCCCTTTGTTCGATCAACCGGTATGGCAGTAGTAGCGGTTCCATTTGTTGGCAGATCACTTCCAACTTGACTTACTGTAACCGTAACACCTAGCTTCGATGCTGTCTGCATTACCTGTACACATGCAAACGTTTGAAAATGTCCACAAAAACATAAGGATACAAGATATTCTCGTTTTACTCGGATTCGGAAGTGA
Source organism: Alliaria petiolata (assembly GCA_020283515.1). NCBI lineage: Eukaryota > Viridiplantae > Streptophyta > Magnoliopsida > Brassicales > Brassicaceae > Alliaria > Alliaria petiolata. The sequence continues at coordinate 462,616,512 of JAHZTW010000001.1, read as the reverse complement.
TTATCAACTCATTCTTCAGCAGAGAATTATACCAAGAGCAGTGTTTATTTAGAAAGGGCTCCAAAACAAACCTGAATATGACTGGTTTCAACCTTGTTAAGCAGAGGTTTGAGCAAAACTGAGGAACACCATTGCCTTAGTCAATCACACCAGTATTCTATCTGAGGATAGACACCTAGGTGGCCAAAACCTTCGATAGCCTGCTCTAAGGACATTGGGTTGGGGAAATCACCCTCTCCTTTCTTTGGGGGAGTCGTAAATTTCTGAGCACCAGGAGACATCCTGACATGTCTTAGTGGTGTACTCCTAGTAGTCCCAGATGCACCAGTTGAACCAACAACTGTAATTGGACTAGCCATGGCAAAACTCCCAACTGTTGGTGGAGGCGTGAGCATCTTCCCTGACTCAGTAATTTTATCATCTATATCTGCCAAAAGCTGCTCAAGCTGCTCCTCTGTGGCAATATCTTTTGCAGAACTTCGTCTACCAGACCAAGGACTAGAAACAGCCTTATCCTGACCAGAAGAAGCAGGGTTAGAAGAAACAGGTGAACTAGAAGGAACAAGATACAAAGACGGTGAACCCATTTGTTTGGATGGAGTGGTATATGGACTAATCTGACTCCCACTACGAGAATTCAACTTATCACCACCACCAGAAGACTTAAGCGCTGAACCACTAAGAGTATGATGTATTGGGACAAGCGGCTCCAATGACTGTGAAGGTTTCAATGCAGGACGACTCTTTGAAGATTCTGATACACCCTGATCAGCTTTTTTCTTTATCCCAAGAAGCTCAAGCTGGCGATTTGATAGAGAAAACTGATGTTTGGTTTCTTGAGAGGAAGATTTAGTTTCTGCTCTAGCAGCAAACTTTGTTCTGTGCAGAGTTATGCCTTTGGACAAAGCCATCATTGCTCCAATACAAAACAAACTCACCAGCCCCTGCCATGCCTTTACAGTGACATCTGAAGCATAAGATAGATTTTTAAATACATTAAGAGACTAAAATACATAGGGAAAAAAGGAAATCTCTGAGGAGAAAATGCAACTCACAAGCTGCCTCTTGGGATATTTTCCCGAATGTTAAAGCATTGGTCAATCGTTTCTCCCTGCAACATGAGATAAACAAGAAAAAAATATTAGTCAACACTGATGCCTAATAAGAACTTTCCACTACTGAGTTTCGTCATCGTGATAAAGTTTTCTCAGATTGCGATTCATATGAGCAACATGCCATCGTAAATCACAGATAAAGCAAACAAGATGGAAATGGACTAAGGCCTAAATTCTGGAAGTTCCCGGACCAGAAATATTCCAAAACCTAGATGCAAATACTCCAACAACGCAACTAAGAGGCAATGCTTTACACCAGTACGAAGTTCAAGCTAATGCTCGCACGTACCCGGCCATGAAGGAAATGATAGAGAAAGCAGAAGCGGTAGAGAGCACAAATATGAATAATAGAACGGATTTTGAAGGACAGAGACTATTGGCGGTGGAGGCGGCAGCTAGAGCAGGGTTCCGGTACACAGAGAACTTGGATGGCTTCGGAGAAGGTGACGAACCCTGAGAGATGGTAATCTTCCTCCTCGCATCAGAGTCCATGGCAGGTAACGATTTCTCGAGAAACCTAAGAGGCGAGTGGTTTTAGGGCTCCTCTGATTTTCCCGGCTGCTCTCCGTCGCTGGTGTGGACCCACCTAAATTTTCTTCAGACCCATCACTATTCTTATTTTAATTTATTTTCCGGCAAAACCTACAACGAAATACAAATGATAGAAGTTAGAGATCATGGTAGAGACGATGTTGATCAACACATCGATTGAAACGGCACAAGTCCGTGCTTCGAGTCCGGTGAGATTGAATATTGCAAAGCCCACCACCACACTTATGCTGAACCACATCGGATTCCACCACGTTAACAAACTCTTCATCGCGCTATCACTCTTTGCCTTGATCTCGTGACTTTTTGTGGAACTAAGTGAACGAGATATCACTCGATCCATGGGTATTTCTTTGAATTCTAAATCTAAGAATTAAAAACAGAAATAGGAAGAGTACGACCGACCGACGCCGGAACTGACGTCGGCCGGAGAATCACGAAGAAAAAAGTTTGTACCAGTCGCTTTAAGAATCGCCTCTTGAGAGCGAAGCGGTTTTGCCTTCGCAAATCTAAATCCGATTATACCCTCTAAATTACTAATTTTATTTTAATATAATTACTAAAAAATTATAACACATCATTTAAGCAAAAAACTCTTAAAATCAACGCTAATATTCCAAAATAAGTAATCTATCACGTTTTTCTTAATCAACAATAAATTTCCACTAGTTGTTGCTAAATGATCTATATACACGTACGTCACATAAATTTTCAGCATATTTATCTATGATAAACAAATTTTTTTTGATAAATTCTCTCAAATATAATTTGCACATATCAATTTGTTGTAAAACAAACAACAAATTTAATAAACTCACCAGATTTATGTAAAAACTATCTAATACTTTTTGGTTTACACCATTGATTTTCGCAGAGATATAAAAAAATCATAAACATAGAGTATAGTTATGAAGACGTCATGAAAAAAATGAAGAAAAACATGTTCCTAATTCCAAAACCCGCAGATGACATGTTCTAAACTTTGCAGAACACATACATTATGCAATGCAGAATGTATATTATATGTAATCGCAGAACATATACAAACCGCATAAGACATGTTCTAAACTTCGCAGAACACGTACATTATGCAGAATGTATATTCTACGTAATCGCAGAACATATACAAATCGCAGAATACATGTTCTAAACTTCGCAGAACATGTACATTATGCAGAATGTATATTCTACGGAATCGCAGAATATATACAAACCGCAGAAGACATGTTCTAAACTTCGCAGAACACGTACATTATGCAGAATGTATATTCTATGGAATTGGAGAACATATAGAAACCGCAGAAGACACCTTTTGAATTTCGCAGAACATATCAAAAAAGATTTTGTAAATGTTTTTTTGTTACGTTTTGGAATAATATATATTTTATGTTTCCTTAAATAAATATTTTTTCTTTAAAAACAAATTTTTAAAATAAATTAAATATTAAAATATATGATTTTGGGGTAGTTTAGGCACAATTTGAAAAAAAAAAAATAAAGGTGTAGATGGACAAGAAGGTATAAAAAATATTCTTTATTTCTAATTTTCCCAAAAATCATTGGTTAATGGAGGCTATAAAGGTAAAATTGACTGAATTCTTAGCCTACGGTGATATTACTTGTCTGAGGTTAAATGAGTTTGAAGCTTTCGGAGTGAAATTCACAAATATCGCATGGTCAAAATCTAAATGAGTTTGAAGCTTTCGGAGTGAAATTCACAAATATCGCGTGGGCACCATCAAAAGATGGTAAAATGCCAAAAGCGATAAATCTTGGTGACAAAATTTTTTTGACTGCGATTCACAATTTTGCGGCTTCCACATTAATTCTAACTAATTTAGTTGTGATGTCGTCCGATTACTTGGTGAGTTTGAAAAGTATTAAGGAGCGAGGATTTAATATAATTCTTTGTCATGAGCCTGATACGATTCACCCAAGTGTAATAGGTTTCGTTCGTTCTCTTTACTATTGGTCTACCATGTATGGTGAAAACGGATTTCCTTACAAAGGAAAGCGAATTGAGCGTATTTAGTTTTTAGTAGTTTTTTTTTGTTGGGCTAGTTTGTAATAATTTAGTTCTGTTTTGAGCAAGTCTTGTTTTAAGTGACTGGTTTATCTAATGTTTTAATTGACTATTTTCCCTTTATTTTATGTGCTATTTGTTATAAATGATTTGCCGCGCCTATAAAAGCTAGGCCTTCTAACTCCTTGCCTCTCATCCGCAGCACGTAAGTTTACTTGTGATACCAACGTCAAATAATAATTCCCCGATGACTATTTTATTCGAAAGTTTAATGACACCAACGTCAAATAATATAACCACAGATACTAAAAAACCAAGGAACACAAAATAGGAGAGTCATCAACTAGCCTGATTCTCTAGTCCCCCTATATTGTAGGCTTTTCGTCAACCTCCATTGCCTTTACTCTTGAATCATACTCAGACGGGAGAGTATCAAGAATCAAGTAACTTGTCTTTGTTTACGCCAACCAAGTCCCCAGGCTTCAATGTATCCGGATCAACAAGTCCAACGACAGGAAGAAAGATGGTCTGAAAAACACAATCCATGAGATGTTTATACAAAGACAGATACATCTACATTGACTACGTCGTTCCTTTATCACTAGTTTTGCAAATATATTGCCAAGGGTAATGAGAGAATCTTAAACTTCACCTGACGAGTTGATGTTTTTAGAACAAACTCTCACGATGTCATCGCCGTCGACGTTGCCATCTCCCAATCAGTTTGAGTGTTCAAGAGTACGAGAGTTGAGAGAATCTCAGAAGAAATAGCAAATTGACGACTCTGGCTTTTGGGCGAAGAAACAACTTTACTTTGGTTTTTTCATATAGTTTTATATTTGTCATAACAATAGAGTATCAAAAAGCCCGTTGTCGTCCAGCGGTTAGGATATCTGGCTTTCACCCAGGAGACCACGGTTCGATTCCCGGCAACGTAGTTTTTTAGCTTTTTTGTTCTTCGCGTATTTTAAAGCAAATGTAAATTTTTAGGCCTTTAACAACGGAATCTTTCAATCACAAGTAACATCGGGACTTTAGGATCATTTACATGCAACAACTTGACTGGAGATTATTATCGTTCAGAATGTTAATAATAATATGTTAAAGGCACTATCTTATTTATGTAGTTTTAAAAAAAAAAATAATGAATCCGATTGCTATTCAATCTGGTCAGATTGATATAATAAATTTTAAAAAGCTTACAAAAGAAAACTGCTGACAAGAGAAAGAGAAGTATGAAACTATTCAATGTTAAATCAGGGAAAGGAAAAAAAGAGTGGAGATTGTATTTACTTTGGCTTGTGAGAGAGCTAATGAACAATCACATTACAAATTTATCAGATCATTTCAGCATCTTCTTAATATGATTCGCCTAATCGAATGATTCAAATTTACCAAGTGGTTCGAAACAAGACAGTCGCAGCCAAGTGAATTTGATCAGTCTTTAATCCTATTATATTGTTCTCCATTGAGCTGACCTGCAAATGAGGAGAGTTGAAGCAAAGAATATCAAGATTTAAAATGTTATGGGCAGTCTTAGAAAAAGAAAAGGCGCCGACTTTTTCCAATCCATAAGATTTTCGAATGATCTGATATAAGATTTGCAGATAGTTTAGATAAATGATCAGATTGCTAGATGTAAACTTCTTCTGCTTCCCCTCTAACAGCATAACCAGGTTGTAAGGTAAGCTGTGACTAGAGAATATTTTAGCTAGCTACTCATGACCAACCAAGTAATATTAATGTCTGAAAGTGACGAATGCGTATAACTTACAGTGATTTGAGGCAAGAGAACTTGAATCTAGACACGTTCTACGCTTTTAATCCCCGCGTTCTTGTCGAATTCCTCTGAGGGAACAACGTCCGCAATAATCTTTTCTTGTCCACGCCATAGAATCTGGTGAAAATGGTACAAAGTTTTGTGTCAGTCCAACAGAGGCCAAGTGATGAAAATCCTTGATGATAAATATTTTTTTAGTAACTTTCTGATCGAAACAATAGAAATCACGATCAATTAAGAATTGGTAGTGTGATAGCCATCTAATGGTAGATGGCAATGAATAAGCTCGATCGCTTACCACGTTCATATGGATACTAACATAGCAAATTACAGTGCCTACACTTACCCTGTCAATGACTCCAAATTCTTTAGCTTTTGGAGCATCCATGTAATATGGCCTTCTCATCACGTTAGCTACAGTCTCCACGGACTAAATAACACGTTTGAACGATCTTTAATCAGCCATACAATCTTTCCATTCNCACAAGAATCCGCAGAACTTACAGGCATTCCAATGTAAACAATTCTCCCGTCAAGAAGCATAGAGGGCAAGTCTGGTGGAGGAGTTCTTGGTCGGTGCTCGTTATAAGCCACTGATCTTTCAACCTAATTTCAACCAATATATTCTGTCAGCAGATTTGAATCAGTGAATCAAATGATGTAGCTACTATCAAACTCATCAAATCACACTATCTGTCTCTTATACACATCTAGATGTGTATGTGGAGGAGTTCTTGGTCGGTGCTCGTTATAAGCCACGGATCTTTCAACCTAATTTCAACCAATATATTCTGTCAGCAGATATGAATCAGTGAATCAAATGATGTAGCTACTATCAAACTCATCAAATCACACTATTGCTTAGTCTATTTGGAATATCCCACCTTAACACTTCCAAATTCATGAAGATCTCGAATTCTCCATCTTTCAATACTAAGCCCATAGATATGAGCATATGCAGATTAAATTTTACATATATGTGCACAGGAAATAACGAAATTAAGGCTGACGATTTAACTACAGGCAAACCACCTTGAATCCATCATATAGGGATCGAAAGTGGACGAGATGAGCTCACCTGAGCAGGAGAAGACATGAGCTGAGGGGAATCGAAGATGTCAAGATCTGTCTCTTATACACATCTAGATGTGTATAAGAGACATAGCTACTCATGACCAACCAAGTAATATTAATGTCTGAAAGTGACGAATGCGTATAACTTACAGTGACCTGAGGCAAGAGAACTTGAATCTAGACACGTTCTACGCTTTTAATCCCCGCGTTCTTGTCGAATTCCTCTGAGGGAACAACGTCCGCAATAATCTTTTCTTGTCCACGCCATAGAATCTGGTGAAAATGGTACAAAGTTTTGTGTCAGTCCAACAGAGGCCAAGTGATGAAAATCCTTGATGATAAATATTTTTTTAGTAACTTTCTGATCGAAACAATAGAAATCACGATCAATTAAGAATTGGTAGTGTGATAGCCATCTAATGGTAGATGGCAATGAATAAGCTCGATCGCTTACCACGTTCATATGGATACTAACATAGCAAATTACAGTGCCTACACTTACCCTGTCAATGACTCCAAATTCTTTAGCTTTTGGAGCATCCATGTAATATGGCCTTCTCATCACGTTAGCTACAGTCTCCACGGACTAAATAACACGTTTGAACGATCTTTAATCAGCCATACAATCTTTCCATTCAAAGTTATGAAGCGAAAGAAATGATTTCCACTCACATTCCCAGTGTGCTTCGATAGTAGTTCGACAAGTATATCCCTGTTTGTTATAACCTGCAATTGCAACCAGGAACGTGGGAGATGTAATGAAACTCAGTTTCCTCACCTCAAGGTTAATATTCTAAGCCAAATGCTTAAGTGAGAGTTGTGAGTCCAAAATGATCGATGTAACATGAAAATAAGGACGAGCGTATTAGCAAAAAAATCGTGAAAAAAATCTCAGTTGAAATTATTTTTTTCAGGACACAAAGTGTGCGAAGGGAACATCAAACCTCTTTGGCACGAATCAGGACATCACTAGCAGGCATCAACCCAGAAGAAGGCACACGAGGTTGCTGGATCATTGCTGCAATATATTGAATCAAACATTTGAGAGTCTCTGATTATTAAGAGTGAGTAATCCCGTTGACCAGAATGCACACATAGTTTACCTTTGGCATGTGGCATCGTAAACCGTTTACCCTTTGTGCCCGCTGAAAGTAACAGACATGCCTGACCTATGGCTGCTCCCACACAGACTGTATGTACCTGCACAAGTAAGAACCAACCTGCTCACACAAAAACACTTCGGAGACCAAAAAATACTTATCTTTGATAACTGAAGTGTCCTGAGTAGTTTCCTTTATTACGGCTAATTACTTATATGTTTGAAACGTTACCTCGTTTTTAAGTTGCATCAAAGAGTCATAGATCGCAAAACCTTCTGATTCCATTCCAACCTGTTCAGCGAACACTGTGCACAAAAGTTAGAAATGCTGAAAAAAAGGGTCTAAATCATTCACAAAGTGTGTAAAAACTCACCGTCTCGCCATCGTCACGAGTGGTCCCTGTGGAGTTGATGTAAGTGTATATGGGTTCCTTGGGATCCAGCCACTGAAGATACATTAGCTCTGCGACAACCAGCTCTGTCACCGCCGGCACCAGCTGAAAACAAAATCAGCCAGCACCACAACATCAGTCTACACAGTCCCCACCAAAAATCCACAAGAATCCGCAGAACTTACAGGCATTCCAATGTAAACAATTCTCCCGTCAAGAAGCATAGAGGGCAAGTCTGGTGGAGGAGTTCTTGGTCGGTGCTCGTTATAAGCCACGGATCTTTCAACCTAATTTCAACCAATATATTCTGTCAGCAGATTTGAATCAGTGAATCAAATGATGTAGCTACTATCAAACTCATCAAATCACACTATTGCTTAGTCGATTTGGAATATCACACCTTAACACTTCCAAATTCATGAAAATCTCGAATTCTCCATCTTTCAATATTAAGCCCATAGATATGAGCATATGCAGGTTAAATTTTACATATATGTGCACAGGAAATAACGAAATTAAGGCAGTCTGTGTGTACGAACTAGAGGTAAGATACTTGACGATTTAACTAAAAGCAACCCACCCTAGAATCCATCATATAGGGATCGAAAGTGGACGAGATGAGCTCACCTGAGCAGGAGAAGACATGAGCTGAGGGGAATCGAAGATGTCAAGATACGGTGGTGTATCAGAGTTTACCGGCCGATTGAGAAGTTTTTCCGGAGATTTCGCGGCAACGGAAGCTAGCGTCGAAAGAATAGGATCGTTCGGGTTCATGGGAGGCATAGGGATTTTGGCAGCGACTTTGGCGCGAAAGGTATAGCGAAAGCTCTTCAGGTTTCTCCTCCCGGATGAATTCAAAGACACAGAAGGATGATGAGAAGAAATAGAAGAAGAGCGTAGAAGCAGAGAATTCATTGGTGCTTGTACGCAAGACGCCATGGTCAAAGAGCTCTTGGGGACGAAAGCTCGCGAAAATGGACTGGTTGGAGAAGGGAAACCAGAGGATTTGGCGATGCTTTGGGAGGAGGAGAGAAGAAATAATGGGTCCGGTTTTCGGGTTGACCCGATTTTTCAAGTTCCGGGTGATATGCGTGTAGCCCCCGAGTCCCGTCTTGGTTACTCAGGCCAAGTTTCAATAGGCGTAGACTATGAGGCCCAGTTTCAATAGGCGTAGACTATGAGGCCCAGTTTCAATGGGCGTAGACTATGAGGCCCAGTTTCAATGGGCGTAGACTGTGTAAAATTTAGGATTTATCTAGAAGTTTAAAATTTTGTGTACTTAATTTGTTAATTTTTTCAAAATACTTTTGTAATTTTCATTAAACAGATGATTTATACTTGTCATATAATTCGATGATAGGGAAAAAATATTTGAAAATCATCTTCATCTAAAAGATAAAAGTACGACGCAACGCAAGTATATCTCACCTTAATAAACAACTTCATGACCATAGTTTTAAACAACAGCATATAGAGAATACACTAGAATGATTAAAGATTAATTTTTTAAAAGGGTGTTCTATTTTTCTGTAAAATATTATATTAGCATCAGATATTATTTTTCCACCCTTAGCTCCGGCACCAGTCACCAGTATTCCTTTTCAGTAAGATCTCACCTGTAAAACAAAAATTTGTAATACGGTTAAATGAAGATGACATGACAACACAAAGGGAAATTATTGCTAGGAACTAGACACACTACGACCCTCAGTTCTCTGGTCTTTCTCATGGTTTGTTTGTTCGCGTAAACCAGGATTTGGCTCAGGATTGCCCCACCATAGAATTCGGCCTTCGGGGTCAACCCGGCGGCTTCTATGAGGAAGGTTTGTTCATTTTGGTGTTGATGTAAGAGCAAACGATGTATGATAAAGGTTCTTGAGAGCAGCTAATTATATAAGCAAGGTTCAGTTTTTAGACTTACGGGCGAAACTGGAGAATTTGATCTAGATATTGATCGTGACCTGCACCAAGAAAAAAAAAACCCCTTGTAAGTGTGGCACCGCAGCAAAACAATTTACCGACCATCTTTCAACTGTTCTGGGGAGCTCAAGTGTTAGCCTAGAGAAGAACTAAACATAGATTCAGCATTGACAACCAGAGAAAAAGTTGGGAATCAGTGGGCTCGTAGTCCAAATGTTGTGATCAGACCCTACAGCTGATACGCGCTGAGTACCAGACCAGACCGAAAAATAGAGGTTCAAGTTCATGCTAATCCAGCTTTGTAATTCCAGTCCAAGGATCCATCTAGATGACCCATCAAGTCCCTAAGATCCAACCCCAGCTCGCTGCAGTGAGCCAGATCTAGAAAACAAACAAGGCAATACAGTTGTAATCACCGTATATGATCAGGGACGGACCTCAGAAATCCAGATTCATATCTTTACCATTCCAATAGAAAATAAATTATCACAAAAGAGAGCTTCTAGTTGAGTTTTCTCTAAATTATAAAACAGAAAAAGTAAGATAAGGTAGCGTGGTCAGTATTAGATTCACTGTCGCTGGACAAAGTTGAGAAGTAAAGCTTATCTAAAGGAAAACATGTAGAAGAGAATGACTCGAAGAGAAAGGACACAAGCGATCATTTCAGAAGACATGGCTTGGTAATTGGTTCGAATGAGAATACTGCAAAATGTCATTTGGCTAGAAATCACGAGGGCAGCTCTCTCAAGATATTGAAACGTTAAAAAAAAAAAAAAAAAAAATTGGAGCTGTAAGGAATGAAATGGAACCCCTCCGGAGAACCCAATGAATGAAGTTATTTTCCCCCACACCAGAGTTTGTGTGACACAGAAACCATCAAAATAGGTTAATCACGACATCAAGGACTGACTATCAGGTCATATAATTCATGGGAAGTAAGATCAAGTGGAAATTGACTAGTCCCACCAACATATAGCTAGGCAGGGAAAAGGGTCAAACAAAGACAATTGTGTGTGAAAACAACAAAAGGTCGGTCCTTTGTTGTAAGTGATTAAGTCAGTGAGGAGTTCATATGCAAGAAGACTAGCATTTCATATATAGGAAGTTACAAACATATGTAATAAATAATAATGATATAAAAGTAACACCCATACCTTGAGACAGAGCTATACGGCGTTGGAGAACGAGAAAGGGACCGTGAACGTGGGGAAACAGATCTAGCAGGTGTCACACTGCATTGCATTTTGAAAGTCAGTCAATAATCATAAATAAGTTTCAGTAGTAACCATCCCTTTTATGCTTTAGTTTCATGGAAAAAAAACAAAACTGACCTTCTGCTCCTGCTACTATAGCTATAGCTTTGACCACGGCTTCGACTCGTGCTTCTATAGCTTCTAGCATAATATGGGCTGCGACTCACACTCCTCGACTCATATTCTCTCACCTGAACAGTAAAATTAGAGATGACTGCATATCCATCTGTTGATTAACAAAATCAAAGCAGGCAATACCGCATACCCGTATATAAGCTCTAGAGAAAGCATTTCGAAACTCAGTGTCATCAAGCTTCCTTACCTGTTAAAACAAAAATTGAAGGGAATATCAAAGATTCAATCCAACGTTGGCCTCGAAGAAGTTAAGTTCAGCATTGCGCGCTTGGAAACCAGTGCCACCATCTAAGGCATAAAGCTATACAACTTACCGCGTACTTCATATCATCATAGTTGCTATAATCCACAATGCCTACCCCAAAAAAAAAAATGTTAGATGTGAGTCTTGCAGTTTTGATGCCTAAAAACCAACATAAACACCTGAATCATGAATCATGTCTATTCTCCTTCACAAAGACTTGATCACTAACACACCTATGAGAAGCTTATTAAAACTATAGACTGTCGACTCACCTCCACGTTCACGAAAAACTTCAGAAAAGCATACATCTCCAGCTTTGCGCATGTGATCCTAATCGCACATAAATAGCGAATAAACAAAAATTCAGAAAGAACAAATCCAACATTCAGAAAACGCTGCATAGTGTCCCTTACCTTAAGGTCCTGCCACGACGCAGACGGTGGCAATCCCGTCACAAGCACTGTATGTTTACAAAATAAAAGGCAGTGAAATGAGTTTTTCAAATGCAAAACTTTATAACGGAAAATAATACAATTGAGAAAGACTATACAAACCACGATAGTCGGACCGTCTCGAAGGTGCACGGCTCCCACTGTAGCTGCTGCTGTACCTGTCCACTGATGATGAACCTCTACGACCACCATGTGCAATCTCAACCTAAAAATATCATACAAAGATAACATCTTCATAAGAAACCTATATATCACACAAAGATAACGTCTTCATAAGAAATTGGAGAAAAAGAATCAATGCGAATTTTCTTATTTGTTTTCACAGAAACCCAAGAAGTAGTAATAATATACCGAGTGGAAATCATATGGAACCTTTCTGCCATTATCGATGAGAATTGATTCACATAGACATCGATAGAGCTTCTTTTTGGAAGAGAAACTCCGATGAGTCGATCTAGAGATGACGCGGCTGTAACCGAACGGTAGAAACTTCTCCCAGACGAAATCAGAGTCTCCGGCGATCTGGAAAACTGAGGAGACAGCCGCCGACGAGAATGTGTCGGCCGGAGTTGTGAAGGAGAGGATATTGGCCACGCATGCTTCTGGTAACATCATCTTTCTTCGGAATCGAAGACAGAGGATAATTGATCCTATGACTCTGTTTGTGAAGTGATATGTGTGTGTTTTTCTTCCAGACGGAAACGGTGACCGATGAGTAAATAATAAATATGCAATGCTTGGCGTCTTTCGACCCAAGGGCCCATTTCTTCAAAATTGTTATGTTTTATTATTATATTTTTGCCTTCTTGCAAGACAAAACGTTTGGTGGTTTATTTGGTCAAGAAAGGAGGTGTTTTTTTTTTTATTAAGAAACAAAAAAAGGCAAAAAGTGTTTGTTCTCTTTAGAAATTTTTTTGGTTTATATCATTCTGCACATATCACCTCTCTAATTCTTGTCCAATGAAATACATTTCGAAGCTCGTTATTTCCGACAAATATAGTCTGTGTTCTCTATTTTAGGTTAATATCATTTTAGGTTTTTGGTTTATATCACTCTGTTGGAAAATTTAATATCTTACAAAGGTAAGCATCTTCTGAAGGTTTTTACCTGACAAATATCACTCGAAGTTTAATGAAAAACTTGGTCGAATAAATCAATTTTCATCTTTTTAAGTGTTTTTGTTTCTTCTTCTTTTTTTGCGGCATCAACAACCGAGAATGTTTTCAGGATCACATTAGCTCATATTCATATCAGCAGAGAAAAAAAAATATGTAGACCTAAACGAACTTCAATGAATGGGTGCAATCGGATTAACAATAACCAAAAATGAATTCTACTTATAACTTGGAAAGCTCTGTTAGTATATTAGCAATTCCGAAACAAAAACATATGTATCAAGGTATATGGTCAGCAAGCATAAGCCAATAACACAAACCAGGCAAATCTTAGTCAGCAAGCATAAGCCAAAAACACAAACCAGGCAAATCTTAAAACAATGGATAAGAATTGGATCTATTCTCTACAAGCATTTGCAAACACTTCTACTATTAATGCTACCTCTCCTATCAATGCCTCGGAAAAGAACACAAAACCAGGCTATCTCGCAGCACACTAGACTAGGGTAAGATAAGAAAACGACAAACGTGCCACCAGATAAAAAATTTAATTTTCTATTTTTTTTAATGATATGTGCAATTTCATATATTATTTAACGAATCCTTATTTATTATTCAATTTTCATACTCTTTTCATTTGTTTAAATCTTAATATTATAATAATTTTTATATTTTCAATTTATCGTTTAAAGAAATTTTTTTACATATCTTGCAATGAATCTATGTCTTTATCTATATTTTAAATTTTTGTATATTTTTTTATCTATTCTTTTTTTTTTCTCCTCTATATTTTTTATTTTCTCAATTTTTTATTAAATATTTTGTTGTGTCTCAAAATTTTATAGGTTGGAGTTAACTTCTCAATTTATTTAATATCATATTTTTTTTTCATTACCAAAGTTTAATAATAAAGAAAATCTAATAATATATTTAAAATTATGTATTATATTAGATTTATTTATTTATTATTTTAAAAATTAAATTTGAATTTCCTCTACTTACAATAATTTTTAAATAGTTGAATTCAAATTTAATGGTTTTTATGTATTAATTGTACATATGTTAGTATTTTTTTGTTACTTGATGTTTTAAAAAATGAATTAATTGCTTTTTCAATTTATCATTTTGAGAATTTTTTGATTTATGCATTTGGGTATTTTACGACATCTTTTGTGTTATGAATCTTTTGTGGTTTTTAATTCTTCAGACATTAAATATACAATACTTTAGACATCTTTTGTGATTTACAAATTACAACTAATATATAATTTAAAATGTAAAAAAAAAAACAAAAACCTAAGTCGGGCTTAAACAGACGGATCTCAAGCTAAATGGATTTAATGGCCATAAACCTTAAACGGACGTAAATAGACAGAACTTAAATGGACCTGATCTAAACAGATCTGGGCCGACTTATAACTCCTCGCCTCTCATCCGCAGCACGTAATCTTTTTCCTGTAGTTTTCTCGTTCGATCGGGTTTCAAAACCATGGATGCTATCATGAGACTTTTCGCCCGTAAGATCTCTCTCTGTCTCTGTCTTTCTCCATTGATATAGTGAATTGCAATTGAAGCGTTAGATCTGGATTGGATGCTCTTTGAATCTGTTATGATTAAAAACTGTTTTAGATTTTATCAACATAAAAAAAGCTCTGTTAGATCTGACTCAGTATTCACGGGTTTATCTATCTTTGATTTTAACACGTATCTTGTTTAGAATTTCATCTCATCTATGATACTAATCTGTAAATCAATAGAATAATCTGTAGATCTGATTAAGTATTATTTGGTTTATCTTTCTTTGGCTTGAACACCCTTTCGTAATTGTTTAATGCATTTTTCCTAAATCCATTCTTGCAGAGGATAAAATAGCAGTCATCTGGGACATAAACGCATGCAAGGTCCCTGAAGGGAAAAGCTATGGTGATGTTGCGGAGAACGTTAAAAAATCTCTTCGAGATTGTGGCCTTACTGGTGCTATCTCAATGATGGCATATGGAGTTACTAGTCTCGTCAAGGCTGAGGTTCTTCTCGCTGGAATCACGCCCATTGTCGAACACAACCCAGAAGACGAAGCAACTAAAAATCAAAGTTTAAAAAATGCCATTTGGGACTGGGCATTTGAACATCGTTTTCGGCGATGGAATCTGTTGCTCGTATTGGGAGACATGCCAGACAATCGCGAGTTCGGGTGTTCTCTTGTCAAGTTGGCATGTAGGAATTTCAACGTTCTCATAGCACAGTCTCCATCCGCACAAGGACCACTAATTCTTGCTGGACAAAGAGTGTGGGATTGGTCCGACCTCGCAGATGGAGGATCTCCTATTCCCCAATCCAAAATAGAACAGCGCTTTAACTTAACAAGGACAATACTGTAGGAAAGTTACTTACGCATGAAAGCATCAATAGCTTGTACAAGGTTAGCGCGTACGTAACTGATGAAGAAGACTCGAAGCGAGTTTCCAGAAAACTTTCCAAGATTTTAAGAATTTCGATGTTACTGTAAATATTCTGCCAAATATTTTCCTAGAGTAGTAACTCGGATATGTATGTCATGATGACCAAAACCAAAATGATCGTTAAACTAGAGAGATAGGATGATGAACACATACAACGAGACATTCCAAGGTCCAACCAATTCTTGTTTAGACCACCTGACAAAGTTAAAATGTGGCTTTTTAATTTAATTCCAATTTGAAGCCTAAAACTGTTAGTCCATGGGCTTTAGCCCAGAATAGGCTCTGATTCGTTGACAATTTGAATTTATTTTCTATTTTTTATTTTATTCACTCACTCAGAGTTACACGGATCCTCCCAAGCCAATATACAGGTCGGATATGTGATTATTGAGATCTTCAGGGGTAAATCTGACAATCTTGGATGAACCGACCGGATACTTCATATAGAAACCCGTATACCCGGGCATGAGCTTTCTCGCTATGGAGGCTTTGATTTCGTCTCTCAACTTCGGGTCGGGTACGACCCAACTCCT
Source organism: Alliaria petiolata (assembly GCA_020283515.1). Taxonomy (NCBI): domain Eukaryota; kingdom Viridiplantae; phylum Streptophyta; class Magnoliopsida; order Brassicales; family Brassicaceae; genus Alliaria; species Alliaria petiolata. The sequence continues at coordinate 462,600,368 of JAHZTW010000001.1, read as the reverse complement.
GTGCTTCTTATAGGCCTCCTCAAACGCCTCGTTGAACCGTCTCAGAGACTCCTCCGCCGTTGAATCTCCGGGGAGTGACGTTACCACATCTCCCCACGCCATCTTCTCATATTTCTCGAGGTACTGACTCACCTTGACCTCGTGATTTGCCACCCAGTCGTCTCCCAGTACGACCCTGAGGTTCGATGCACGGACCTTGACCAGGACGTAATGGAGGTTGTTGGCGAGGAAGAGATACGAGAGAGCCGCGTCGCTGTAGAGCCGAGATTTCGCGTCGATTTTGCAGAGCAAGACGAGTATCAACCACGCGAGCCTCGCCGCCATCGGAGAACCAGCGTCTCCGGGATTTTCTTCGCTGTTGCCGCCGCCGCTGCTAAAGTAATCCTCCGGTAAAGGCAACGACGATTCCTTGTCCTTGAGAATGGCGGTGATCGAGTCGCTGTAGTCTGCGAGGAAAACGATGAAGTTCATGACATACCTCGTGAGCTGGTGGACTCCGCCACCAGGAATCGGCGATTTCGAAGACTCTTTTGTAATCGACGATTGGAATTCGGTCATCATAGCGTTCACGGACTCGCCGAGTTTTTCTAGAGATTCAGCCGCCTGCGTTCGGACGGAAGCGGTTGAATCGTAGCTGAAAATCTCCTCGATTTTGGGAAGCAGGTGCAAGATCGTCTGGTAGACGTCAAGCGTAGGGAAGATTTTCTCTGCGGTCTTCCTGCATTTTGCCACGGTCACCGGGAAGACGAAGAGGTTTAACGCGCTCTGTAGCGTAATCTCCGTGAAGGAAGACTCGGCGATGGAGGCGGAGGAAGAGGAGAAAATGTGGTCGCAAAGGATTCGTTCTCCGTTAAACAGAGTGGTGACTGCTACTCTGGCAACCCGCAGCCAACTTTTGATCTTCTTTTCCAGAATCTCCCATTCCAGTCTCTGCATCTGCGCAGAAGTTAATTTCTCGAACCCTAGATGAGACAGAGCGTCGACGATGACCTTTCTTCTAAATTTCTTATAAATCTTAACACAGTCATTCTCGTAACCAGAAGAGATCATGCAATTCGCTATCATCCTCATATCCACAATAGCTTCAGCATCTCCTCCTCGCTCGTTACCCAATTCCCGTGAAGATTCAGAATCGAGCTCTCCGTCCGAATCAGAACCCGAACCCGAAGGGGGGCTTCCGCTTGATCTCGTCGTTGTGATGGGATCAGAAGATCCCGAAGACCAGCCGGAGACGGATTCAGGATTCAAAAACCGCCGATTCGATTTCATAACCCGATAAAACTCCTTCTGCAAATGCTTCATAGATGTCCGCATCAATTCCTGCGCTCGAGCAAGCTTAGCGGAGCCCGGGTTCACCAAGACCACACTCTGAATCGCGTAGTGTAACCTGCCGAGAACACCGAGGAAGCGTCTGCCTTCTCCACGGCTGTCCGCGGTGAAAAGCGAAGAGAGGCTGCAGAAAGAAGAGGAAGAATCGTAGAGATGTGGTAAAACCCATTGGCGTACGAAAGCGTCAGCTGCTTCGACACTGTCGCCGATTAGAGACTCGGAGAAGCCCTCCTGTTGTGGGCGGAGTTTAGAGGATTTTGATAAGGAGGAAGGTTTCAAGAGCACCATTGCTTTTCTTTCTTGAAGAAGAGGGGTCTTACGGTGTGTGGGTATTTATTTAAAATCTTTGGTTTGTTTGTTTTGGTGGGTAAGTCATTTCAAAGGAGGATCTGTTTCTGCGTTTTTTTGTTGGAGTCGTTGGTTCGGTTCCAGTCGGTCAAGATGTCCACGCTGGTCCTCCGTCTTTGTCTCTTCGTTTTTTGTCAATTTTTTTAATTCGAAAATTTTAGGATAAACGGCCTAGTAAAAGCTATATAATTCTTTCATTTAAGATTTTACTGTTTAAATTTAGACTATAATTAAGAGTTATAGTTTTTCTTATGTGAAGAGTACAACTTGGAATTAACAGGAGATTTGTTGTCAAATTAATAGGGTTTCTTCCATATTAAGATGACAAAGAACACAACACACTTCAATAATAGACGACAAGAAAGAAAAAAAACTAGTAAGATAGATAAACGGTGCACTGCAGAACAGTCTCGAGCCCATCTGTGAACTGGTGCGGCTGCTGCTGGTTCCCGGTGCCACCTGTAAAAGTCTTGACAACGGCGAATCCTCTCGCATTCACATATTTACCCGTACCACCCATGACCCCAAGATGAGATTCCGATGCAGCCGTTCTATGTACACCGAAGAAACTGATGCTATCTTCATAACCACCACTCTCAAACATAGCCGTGAAAGCCATAGTCTGGCTAGTTCCATCCAACGCGCTGGCCACGTAGAAGCCCTGGGCTTTACCAAGCAGACCAGACCCTAGTTCGTGCCCTTCGGTTAGTTCGTTGTCCATCACCGTCATTGTCCCGAACATGAGCATCTGAAGAGACGAACCCGATGGGAGTTGACCACCATTAGCCACGGGGAGACCGTTCAAGAGGTTGTTCCCGTTGTTCTGTAGAATGTTGGAAGTGGTTCCGCCTAGCCCGACGAGAAGTGGGACGTTGTTGTTGTTGAGGATTCCGTTGTTGTTATTGTTTGTTGGAACGCCGTTACTGACAGGGAGGTTTGCGCCATTGGGTTTGGCAAATGGAAGTTGGCCACTGAGAGCTGCGTTTGCAACGACTCCAGTCACAGCCCTGGCTGTTGGATTTGAGCCACCGAGTATATCATGCATAAAGAAAACTAAGGTGTTGTCGGCAACTGAACCACCGGTCACTGACCCTGCACCTGCGCCCAGACCCGTGCCTGTGGCACCTGAACCAACAGTCGGCAAAGGCCCTGAACCAGCAGCAGGCAAAGGACCCGAACTAGCAACTGGAAAGGGACCAGAACTTGTGGTTGGTAGAGGACCGGGGCCAGTAGTAGGAAAGGGACCCGAACTAGCAATCGGTAAAGGACTAGAACCAGTGGTTGGTAGAGGTCCGGAGCCAGTAGAAGTAGTCAAGGAACCTGAAAAGCCTGAGATTGGACCTGCACCAGAAGTGATACCAGTTGCAGGACCTGAACTAGCAGTGGGGAAAGTGCCTGAACCAGCCGTTGGTAAAGGACCAGGACTTGTGGTAGGCAAAGGGACCAACTCAATATCTTCTTCTTCATCAAGAAGCCGAGCAGCTGAGACGAAAGTAACGGCGAGAGCTAAAGCCAGGACGAAGAGTACCTTGCAGCCTGCCATTGACAAGGAGAAGGATCAGAGACTAAGATTGTTAATTTGAATCTGAGTTGAATTGTTTCTTCTTTTCGTGTGATTATATAGGCTGATATTGGAAGAGCATTTATAAATGAAATGGAGCCAGATTGTTGATGGAAGAAGATGGAGTTGATGAAACAGAGTAGGTGACAACTTTTCCATTATATGGGTGGTTTGGTTTAGAGAAGAAACATAAAGAACAAAAAAACCCAAAAAACCTAAGCTGTAACTTCCCCACAAAATATTGAATGTATCAATTTATACGTCCCACTGTGTATATTAGCCAAAGATTAAACAGTTCAGATCTCTCAGCTCAATAAGGCAAACCTGCAAATTTTCCCCTTAAACCAAATTTTTTGAATCAAGAAAGAATCAAATCCATCACCCTGTTCCATTTTAACTCTAAATTAAAACAAAAAGTGTGAGAATCTCACCATTAAGAGGTCACTGCTTAGGTAGACATCACTTCTGACAAAGCCTCACAACAAGCTCCTCCATCCTTGATGCAGAGATCACGAAGTAGATTTTGCCAAGCACCAGGTCCAAAATTTATATTTTTCTTTCCCATCACCTCTAACACAAAGCAAGCATGGTCCAAGTTATCGCCTTTTATCAGCCCAGCAACCATACATACAAACGTTGCAGGTGTGGGAGAGTATCTGCTCGCAAGCATTGCATTCAAAACATTAAACCCTGAATCAAAATCCCCAATACGACAAAACCCGTCAACCATCATACGGTATGTCGCTGCATTTGGCTTACAACCTTTCATCTGCATTTCCGTCAGCGTTCTATAAGCCTCGGGGGCTCTACCCTCAGTGCAAAGATGGTTTACCAGAATGTTATAGATCACAACATCTGGTTTTATCCGCCTTTTCTTCATCTCTCCAAGTAGAAGCTTTGCCTCATCGATTTTCCCTCTCTTTCCAAGATCACTCATCAAAACCCCATAGTTAACTAGGCCTGGTTTACATCCACGATACTCCATATCGAACATCAACTTCTTCGCTTCATTGTGATCTCCCTTACAACATAAACCTTTCATTAACAACCCAAATGTCACAGGACTCGGGCGTATTCTTTTCTGAATCATATCTTCAAGCAAGCTTTTCGCCTTAGCCAGATCGTTATTCCTGCATAAGAATCCAATCAGGCTATTGTAAGTGACGACAGTCGGCTGCACTTCCATCTCAAGCATTTCATCGAACACCTTGCAGGCACCTTCCCAATCGCATTTGTCAAGAAACCCTTTGATCAATACATTGAAGGAGACTGTATTCGGACGCAAACCCATATCCTTTGCTCTGTCGAAAAAGCTTTTAGCCTTTTCCAACTCGCTATTATCAACCAGAACGTTGATGAGAGTGTTCAGAGACTGAATCGTACGAACACAATCGAAGGAGGTCATTTTATGGAAAACATCGACGGCTTTATCCACCGAACGGGCTTTCCCGTAATGCTGAATCAACGCCATGAAGAGGGATTCTCTACACCGGACGTTTCGATAGCGGACAAGGCGGAGAACTTGATCGACAGCGTCGAAGTTACGGGACCTTGCAAGCTTGTAGATGACAGAAGAGTAAGATGGGTAGTCGTGACGGAAACCCATCTGCTGGTAATGGTGGAAGAGAGAAAGAGCTTCCTCTGCGTCTTCGGTTTCTTTGAGGTCGGTGAGGAATGGCACCTCCTCCCATGGCTTCCTGGTGACCTTGTGAGCTGGCTCATGGCTATTGCCTTTCTTTGTGGGTTTGACAGATCGAGATGTATGGTAATGCTGCCGGGACGCGATGCAGCGCTCGGTAATTAGAACAGAAGATAGTCTTCTACGCATCGGATCCTCTCCGTCTTCTTCCTCGATCTGTTTCAGCGTTGTTAAATTCGAGATAAGATAGAGAGAGCTTTGTATGTTTTTATTCCAAGTTTTTGGACTTTGTAGTTTGTATGTCTATTAAAAATCTGATTCCTATGTTTGTTTATTTTTGGCAATACACATCTTAATAGTTTGTTAAACAAATTTTTAGCATTACATATTTATCTTTGGAAAAACGCTATTGAATCCTTTCTGTTTCCATTGCTGTAGCATTCAAAAACATACTAATAATAATCAACTCTAATTCTACATTTAAAAAAATAAACTATAATCCATCTCTCATTGTTTCTTTCCTCATTTATGGTGATTCTCATCTTGCACTTCCAAGATTGTTCTTCACAGGTGAAACAAACACTGCTCCAAAAGATGGGCGTAGATAGCGAAGGAGGCTTATAAACATTGTTGATTGTCCTTGCGAGTTGTGGTCCTCACAGTCTGTCCTGAAGGCTACAAAGAAAACACAGAAACTGTAAAAATTAACTGAGAGGAAGCTGGAGATACAGAACATTTGCTTGGTTAGCTAAGTACCATGGATGTGTGTTTTAAGATGGAGATGGTGCAGTTGCTGTTCCTGTGGTCACGTGATAGCATAAGTCTCACGTGTGGGATGCTTTTCCATGTTTCCCCAAGAGCCGGTTTGGTTTTACCTCCTTCTCCAGCACCCACCGTGTGGTTCGTCACCTTCAATACAAAAGGGGAGACAAAAAGAAAAGAAAAGAAAGGTTTTAGTTTTAAAGCACACTGACACACCCAATGCCCTGAAACTTCATTAATACCAGTATAGCAATGTTATGTTCATGTGCCAACTTCTTAAGCAAATATCCAAGTGCCACCATCAAAGCGCGTCCTGCAAAGACCAAGTTGTGAATCACTTTTCAAAATCACCATCTCATCTGTTAATCATTTAGATGAAGCAAAAAAGGGATGGACGTACAAGGACATGTACCCTGTGAGCCACTGCCTCCAAGGATTGGGGTAATCAGAGAAGAGATTGAATCAACAACTAACATCCGTAACCGGTACTCATTCACATTCATCTGCACCTGAAAACAGATAGATAGCTAATGGTTAACACTTACTATTAAAATTTAAGTGACAATGACAAAATTGCATCTTATAGCTAGCTTAATACCTGCGACCTCAAAGTAACTTCTAGACCTTGCAGCGTATCAAATATTGTATATATGTCATAGACCGTGTGACATGATATTCTGGTCAGGACATCCTGCACATATACATTTCTTGTCTCTGTGATTAAGAACTGACGATTGATGATTAACTAAAGACACTGGTCCATATGCTAGGGGACAAGAGTTGCCAGTAAAAAAACCTGTACTAAAGCAGCATCCGAACTGGCGCAGATAAATTGAGCAATGCGTCGGGCAGAAAAAGAGTTCCCCGTGTCTAAATACAAGACTCGGCCAACATGCTTCTCTGCCACGCTTGCAGCAGCTTGCATGCAAAACTATCCATTCATAAGAAATCACACAATGTAAAAAGAGCGCGAAAAGGGCTAAACAAAGACAACGAATCTTTCTACCAACAGTCTCTAAGTTGTACATATTTGGTTGCAGCTAAAAATGCTTGAATGGAACAATCCACAATTCGTAGGGATATATGTGATGTGGCAGTTTCAGACTTTTTGTAGTTATTATATGTGAACAATGTTGGAAATAAATAAAGAATGAATGGCTAACAGAAGCATGCGTAAACATACTTGTGTTTTACCAGAAGATGATGGTCCAACAAGTTCTGTCAGCTGACCCTCACGGAAACCACCTTGAAGCAATGAGTCGGTCCTTAAAAGCAACACAGTAAACCATTAAATGAAACACTTAGAGAAGCAGAGTCTCAACTGATAACAAACAAAAATTACCCACTTTCATTTTCTTATGGAAGATGAACCGATAAGATATAATAATTCCCTACCCTTTGTCTCCAGTCGATAGAGTATGTTTATTACGCTGTAGATCCTCCAACAGGTCCATACCGTTCAACCATGGCCGACACTGAAGTTCTATCAAAGAAAGCATGAGAGTGATACCCTGAAGAATCCCAAGGCAGACACTTAGTATACATTCGTTAGATTCAAAACTCAGTCAAACTCAAAAATCTAGAGTAAAGGTCAGTAAGAGCTAACCTCCTTCAGTCTATCTGCATTTGCCAGTCGTTCAGCAAATGCAGCAAGTTCGTAGAGATCATGAAGAAGGAAATCTTCAACTGCACATTTAACAGATAAGAAAAGGGTCGACTAAAAAATTAAATTCCTGAACCGTAGAATTTTTTTTTTTTTAAAAAAAAAAAACCAAAGGCAATCCGTCGAACACCTTAAGTGCAAACGATCAAATATCAAACAGCAACCCCCAGAATACGAGATCTTCGAATATGAAGTAAAATAACACTAATAGGACTAATAACTTTACTTCCTAGCCGTAAATCATATGTACATGCAAACCACAGTTCGTTTTGCAGACAAACGGGGGAAATTAAAACAGAATCGAAAGGAGAAAACGAGGTGGAAGAAGAGAACCAGTTAGAATCCCATGAGAGGCGCAGAAATCTCGGAAACCCGCGTCGATGATTGGATTGTCCCTCTCCAGATGTTTCAGAGGCGCCATTTTTACACCTGACCTCTGCCCAAATGTGTGACTTGACCGCTGCAAAAGAATCGCCAATTAGCCTCCGGTTCGTTTTCACAACCCAGACTCTTGAGTTCCGGTTAACCCAAATCTAGAACTGCAACCCGGTAAACTTAAACCAATTTCCGGTCAGCTGTATCCGTGCGTAATATTTGAGAACCGTATTCAATTTGAATGATTTGACACCTTTTAACCCCATGCATGGAACGAAAACAACCAATTTCCGTTTAATGTTATCCAATTATCTTTTTTTTTTTAAATTACATTATTTTTCATTATTGCCCTTCTTAATTTGCTAACTTACTTTTCCAAATTATTAATTTCACACTTGAATATTTGTGGATTTTTTTATTTAGATTTCATAATTCAATTTTCTATTTATAAAATATGTACTTCTAATTTTGAGAAAATCTCATAATAATTACAGATATTTTTCTCTCTTTTTTGTACTTTCCAAATCATTAATTTCTATAAAAATCATTTTTTCATGTCAAATTTCTATAAAAATTAACCAGTGTTGTACAAAACAAATCCAAGATATATATCTTTTTTTTTTTTTTTTTTGCTAAAAGTTATATTTTGATAGTTTCTTATTGTGAACAATCCAGCTATGACAATATCTGATAATTAAGTTATCAAATAACATATGTCACATAGGTATGTAATGCATCAAAAAGTAATTAAAAAGACAAAATACACTAGCTAAAACGCACACTTGCTTAGTGCAAACATTACTCAAGTCTCCTTCTATATAATAGCTTGACCATCAACACATCAGAAATCAAAATCTCAAACATTTTTCAAGAACAAAAAAAAAAAGATTGAGGGTATAGTCGCCAAAGTTATAAAACATGAAATTCTCAACGGTAGCATGCATCTTATTTGTGATAGTCGTTGTGTCATCATTGGCAACGACCAAAGCTGAGGAGAAAGTGGAGTGCAACGTGTTGGAACTTCGACCATGCCTGCCAGCAGTGCAAACCGGAGGTGAACCGTCGACGGAATGTTGCGGAAAACTGAAAGAACAAGAGTCGTGTCTGTGTGAATTCATGAAAAACCCGTTGTTTAGTCAGTATGTTTCATCCGGCAATGCTCGCAAAGTCTTAGGGGCTTGTGGTGTGGCTATTCCTACTTGTTGAAGTTTTAAATAAGTAATAGTATTGTATCATTGGGAGTTTATTCCGCCATGGTGTAACTATAATGGTCGTTTTTTAATAATAAAAATCGTTTTAAATAAAAATAAAAAGTGAAAACGAGATTTAATACGCAAAGTGAACCCAATCCATCTCGTCATGAGGAAGGAGGGTATAGGTTTGAAATTATGAATCGGTTAAGAAGCGTCGTGCCATGTAAGCTCAGTCCATAACCGGGTTGTACGTTTGATGGATTTTGCCCGCTGTTTGGATGGCGGGCCCGTAGACTAGTATTTTAATTAATTGAAATGAATACATTTCTAGAGTAAATAAAATATTATGAAGTAATTTACAGACTTTTATAAAAGTAGTAATAACGAGATGAATGTGTTCAAAAGGCTTGTTAAGTTCTTGATAGCGATCACCTTCTCCTCCTTCTCAGGAAGGACAATTCCGGCCGTTCCAGATCCTGAAACCCAATCAACAAAATTAATGTCACAATCATTCAATTCCTTACACGCTAGGTGTGGTTAGATCAACGATGAACACATGATCAAGAAAGAAGCTAGCAAAAAAAGCAAAAGACTACTTTCTTGGCACACAGTAGCCGTGATCTATTTGACTATTGTATTAGAGATCATACTTTCACTTTTTACAGTTTCTGGAATCCCATCATACAAGAATCCGATCAGATTATATAGATCTCTGACCCAAATCCCAGTATATTCCCAGATAATTACACATGAATCACTACAAAGTTGACAACTTTGGAAGAAATTTGAAAAGATCACAACATAGAAAAGATCAAAAACCTTAAAGGAAGTTGAAATTCGAAGCAGAGTTATGAAACCGATCAAACCCATTTCACAAAACAACAGATGAATCACAAAAAAAGTCTAAGACTTTGAAAGAAATCAGAAGAGATAGAATCCGAACCTTGAAGAACATATGCGACCTTAGAGGAATCAGAGTAGCGAGGAACAGCGAAGCCATGCTGCTCAAGAGCAAGCTTTGCGGCTCCAATGTTACCCTCCTTGAGCATCGGCAACTCTTCTGGGCACCACGCAGAGTAAGATCCTCCATCTCCTCCGTAAACCTGCTTCGGCAGCTTAGGTGTTAGATCCAACTCCATCGTTTCAATTTCTCTCTAAAACTCAAAGATGGGCGACGAAAAGAAGAGTAAAGGAAAGATTTTAGTAAAAGTTAAAAACTTTTGATATGACATTGTGAAGGAGATGCGACGCTTTATATACAAGTTGGGAGAGGGTAAATCCGTTTGTAACGGAGAAAGATTCAGGGAAAAACAAAGAGTTTTTGATTACGATATGATTTACTTTCGGATAACTATCGTATTTAATGTTTTAATCAAAATTTTATCTATTTCTTTATGTCCAAGATCTTATTAATTTATTTTATTTCTATATTTATAAAATCATTGAATTTGACTCTACCAAATAAAGATGCTTTGGGAGACGATTTGAGCTTATTTCATCATGTTCTTCGTATTATTTATAAAAAATAAAAAATTAATTAATAAATCGGCTTACTGAACGTGCTGTATTATTGGATGATCAAATCAGTAGAATATTTGTTATTAGATATTATTTCATATCTGTCACCTTATTTTTTCAGTCTGGTAAATATTTTGTTTCCTTTTTTGCCTTTGGATAGGAATAAAGGGTGAAATGAAAAATCTTGTCTAATCTTATCCTCTGTTTATCTTCCAGAATTTCATTATTTCTTCTTTTGTTTTTTAGGATGGGAATCTGCTGACTGCATATTATCTTAAGAGTTTTAGAAACAATTGGTAACAGTCTGTTTTTTGAATTTTTATTTGATTCTAATGAGCAAAACATGACGGTTTAGATTAAAGATAGAATCCTTGACAAAAAGGTAAAAGATAAAATCCGATTATTCTTTTGACAGCAAAATCTTCTTATCCATTTATTTATTAATTAATGATTATATATCAAATCTACAGAATTTCCTTGACAGAAAAGGTAAAGATAATAAAAATCTATTTATACTTTTTGAGTTTTGACAGCAAAATCTTTTTATCCATTTATTTAATTAATTTTTATCCCTGAAAGAAATAATTTTCCCAGAATTTAGGCCCAGCAGTGCCAAGAGTTTTTAGCAGAGAACCAATTGCAAGCCCATGTGAAATGAAAAATCTATTAAAAAAAAAAATGAGTGTGGCTGCTGGGATTGGAGCCCAGGTCTCCACGGCCACAACGTGGAATTCTTACCACTAAACTACAGCCACTCGGATGGCTACTGTGAACTCACTCACTATATTAACTATTATTACATTTCAATCCTGTTTGTTTCACAACGTCCGCGTATCCGGCTGCATATCCAATCTCCATTTGACAACCTCCTTTTAATTTGTATAGGGGTAACTAGTTTTTGATGCTAGTGAATTTTTACTCTTCGTTTGTCTCTTAAGAGTCCAATTTCCTCTAAAAAGCATTTTGTCATATCAACGTACAATTAATCTTCTTTTTTCAAAAAACAAAAAAATATTCTAATAATTTTTTCTTGTAATTATGGTTAATGTAAACGTCAAACGCAAGATTGTGTCATTCGTTATCTCTACGCTTTACAAAAACAATTTGTGGAAGAAAAAAAAAAGTGAGATATTTTGCAAAATATGATGAATTCGAGATAACAGTGGAAAGCAACTTGCTGATTAGTTTCAGAAAAATATTTAGGGAGTTTTCATAAATGGGAAACATTGTGTTCGGTGGAGAACCTGCCAACATAACCTAAATTCCCAAGTAATGAGTAACCTCGTCAAAATGACAGATCGAAGAGTGGGAAGGAGTCCAATGAGAAACAACTAGGCAAAGAGGACCTCACTTTCTTTCTACTTTCGTGGTGAACAACCCATGTTACTCACCTCAATTATTAATATATTTAAAATATACAACAAAAAGGTGAAAAAAAAGAATACCCTAAAAATTAAAAGTAGTAATAATGGGTCTCAGGTCAGCTTAGTTAATGGTTGGAAGCATATGCTTGCCAAGATACTCTCTCCAACGACCACTTTTTGGTCTATAAACCCAAAAAGAAACGTCTCCCTCATTTGGCTTCTCGTTTGAGGTCGTAAAGACCATCAATGGATGTTGCTCATCAAACCTCCCTTTCTCTCTCTTTCTCTCTCTCTCTCTCTCTTATCTCATTCGTATAATATATATATACATACGTGAAGGAACTTCCGAGCTCCCGGCGCCGCAGATGAGATGAGACGACGGCGGAGATTTGGACGGAGACGGGAGAGTGATCCGTGTAGACCATTTTCTAATAAGGTGTGATCGATTTTATGGGGAAAATTTAGCATTAGAAATTGGGCAACTATGTACCCTTTGGCAGTCGGTTCTTGTTTCTTGCTGTTCTTGAAGAGTTTTCTTTTT
>JAHZTW010000001.1:462550214-462586651 GCA_020283515.1 Alliaria petiolata | reverse complement strand
CAAAATCCCCAATACGACAAAACCCGTCAACCATCATACGGTATGTCGCTGCATTTGGCTTACAACCTTTCATCTGCATTTCCGTCAGCGTTCTATAAGCCTCGGGGGCTCTACCCTCAGTGCAAAGATGGTTTACCAGAATGTTATAGATCACAACATCTGGTTTTATCCGCCTTTTCTTCATCTCTCCAAGTAGAAGCTTTGCCTCATCGATTTTCCCTCTCTTTCCAAGATCACTCATCAAAACCCCATAGTTAACTAGGCCTGGTTTACATCCACGATACTCCATATCGAACATCAACTTCTTCGCTTCATTGTACTCTCCCTTACAACATAAACCTTTCATTAACAACCCAAATGTCACAGGATTCGGGCGTATTCTTTTCTGAATCATATCTTCAAGCAGGCTTTTCGCCTTAGCCAGATCGTTATTCCGGCATAAGAATCCAATCAGGCTATTGTAAGTCACGACAGTCGGCTGCACTTCCATCTCAAGCATTTCATCGAACACCTTGCAGGCACCTTCCCAATCGCATTTGTCAAGAAACCCTTTGATCAATACATTGAAGGAGACTGTATTCGGACGCAAACCCATATCCTTTGCTCTGTCGAAAAAGCTTTTAGCCTTTTCCAACTCGCTATTATCAACCAGAACGTTGATGAGAGTGTTCAGAGACTGAATCGTACGAACACAATCGAAGGAGGTCATTTTATGGAAAACATCGACGGCTTTATCCACCGAACGGGCTTTCCCGTAATGCTGAATCAACGCCATGAAGAGGGATTCTCTACACCGGACGTTTCGATAGCGGACAAGGCGGAGAACTTGATCGACAGCGTCGAAGTTACGGGACCTTGCAAGCTTGTAGATGACAGAAGAGTAAGATGGGTAGTCGTGACGGAAACCCATCTGCTGGTAATGGTGGAAGAGAGAAAGAGCTTCCTCTGCGTCTTCGGTTTCTTTGAGGTCGGTGAGGAATGGCACCTCCTCCCATGGCTTCCTGGTGACCTTGTGAGCTGGCTCATGGCTATTGCCTTTCTTTGTGGGTTTGACAGATCGAGATGTATGGTAATGCTGCCGGGACGCGATGCAGCGCTCGGTAATTAGAACAGAAGATAGTCTTCTACGCATCGGATCCTCTCCGTCTTCTTCCTCGATCTGTTTCAGCGTTGTTAAATTCGAGATAAGATAGAGAGAGCTTTGTATGTTTTTATTCCAAGTTTTTGGACTTTGTAGTTTGTATGTCTATTAAAAATCTGATTCCTATGTTTGTTTATTTTTGGCAATACACATCTTAATAGTTTGTTAAACAAATTTTTAGCATTACATATTTATCTTTGGAAAAACGCTATTGAATCCTTTCTGTTTCCATTGCTGTAGCATTCAAAAACATACTAATAATAATCAACTCTAATTCTACATTTAAAAAAATAAACTATAATCCATCTCTCATTGTTTCTTTCCTCATTTATGGTGATTCTCATCTTGCACTTCCAAGATTGTTCTTCACAGGTGAAACAAACACTGCTCCAAAAGATGGGCGTAGATAGCGAAGGAGGCTTATAAACATTGTTGATTGTCCTTGCGAGTTGTGGTCCTCACAGTCTGTCCTGAAGGCTACAAAGAAAACACAGAAACTGTAAAAATTAACTGAGAGGAAGCTAAAGATACAGAACATTTGCGTGGTTAGCTAAGTACCATGGATGTGTGTTTTAAGATGGAGATGGTGCAGTTGCTGTTCCTCTGGTCACGTGATAGCATAAGTCTCACGTGTGGGATGCTTTTCCATGTTTCCCCAAGAGCCGGTTTGGTTTTACCTCCTTCTCCAGCGCCCACCGTGTGGTTCGTCACCTTCAAGACAAAAGGGTAGACAAAAAAAGAAAGAATGGTTTTAGTTTTAAAGCACACTGACACACCCAATGCCCTGAAACTTCATTAATACCAGTATAGCAATGTTATGCTCATGTGCCAACTTCTTAAGCAAATATCCAAGTGCCACCATCAAAGCGCGTCCTGCAAAGACCAAGTTGTGAATCACTTTTCAAAATCACCATCTCATCTGTTAATCATTTAGATGAAGCAAAAAAGGGATGGACGTACAAGGACATGTACCCTGTGAGCCACTGCCTCCAAGGATTGGGGTAATCAGAGAAGAGATTGAATCAACAACTAACATCCGTAACCGGTACTCATTCACATTCATCTGCACCTGAAAACAGATAGATAGCTAATGGTTAACACTTACTATTAAAATTTAAGTGACAATGACAAAATTGCATCTTATAGCTAGCTTAATACCTGCGACCTCAAAGTAACTTCTAGACCTTGCAGCGTATCAAATATTGTATATATGTCATAGACCGTGTGACATGATATTCTGGTCAGGACATCCTGCACATATACATTTCTTGTCTCTGTGATTAAGAACTGACGATTGATGATTAACTAAAGACACTGGTCCATATGCTAGGGGACAAGAGTTGCCAGTAAAAAAACCTGTACTAAAGCAGCATCCGAACTGGCGCAGATAAATTGAGCAATGCGTCGGGCAGAAAAAGAGTTCCCCGTGTCTAAATACAAGACTCGGCCAACATGCTTCTCTGCCACGCTTGCAGCAGCTTGCATGCAAAACTATCCATTCATAAGAAATCACACAATGTAAAAAGAGCGCGAAAAGGGCTAAACAAAGACAACGAATCTTTCTACCAACAGTCTCTAAGTTGTACATATTTGGTTGCAGCTAAAAATGCTTGAATGGAACAATCCACAATTCGTAGGGATATATGTGATGTGGCAGTTTCAGACTTTTTGTAGTTATTATATGTGAACAATGTTGGAAATAAATAAAGAATGAATGGCTAACAGAAGCATGCGTAAACATACTTGTGTTTTACCAGAAGATGATGGTCCAACAAGTTCTGTCAGCTGACCCTCACGGAAACCACCTTGAAGCAATGAGTCGGTCCTTAAAAGCAACACAGTAAACCATTAAATGAAACACTTAGAGAAGCAGAGTCTCAACTGATAACAAACAAAAATTACCCACTTTCATTTTCTTATGGAAGATGAACCGATAAGATATAATAATTCCCTACCCTTTGTCTCCAGTCGATAGAGTATGTTTATTACGCTGTAGATCCTCCAACAGGTCCATACCGTTCAACCATGGCCGACACTGAAGTTCTATCAAAGAAAGCATGAGAGTGATACCCTGAAGAATCCCAAGGCAGACACTTAGTATACATTCGTTAGATTCAAAACTCAGTCAAACTCAAAAATCTAGAGTAAAGGTCAGTAAGAGCTAACCTCCTTCAGTCTATCTGCATTTGCCAGTCGTTCAGCAAATGCAGCAAGTTCGTAGAGATCATGAAGAAGGAAATCTTCAACTGCACATTTAACAGATAAGAAAAGGGTCGACTAAAAAATTAAATTCCTGAACCGTAGAATTTTTTTTTTTTTAAAAAAAAAAAACCAAAGGCAATCCGTCGAACACCTTAAGTGCAAACGATCAAATATCAAACAGCAACCCCCAGAATACGAGATCTTCGAATATGAAGTAAAATAACACTAATAGGACTAATAACTTTACTTCCTAGCCGTAAATCATATGTACATGCAAACCACAGTTCGTTTTGCAGACAAACGGGGGAAATTAAAACAGAATCGAAAGGAGAAAACGAGGTGGAAGAAGAGAACCAGTTAGAATCCCATGAGAGGCGCAGAAATCTCGGAAACCCGCGTCGATGATTGGATTGTCCCTCTCCAGATGTTTCAGAGGCGCCATTTTTACACCTGACCTCTGCCCAAATGTGTGACTTGACCGCTGCAAAAGAATCGCCAATTAGCCTCCGGTTCGTTTTCACAACCCAGACTCTTGAGTTCCGGTTAACCCAAATCTAGAACTGCAACCCGGTAAACTTAAACCAATTTCCGGTCAGCTGTATCCGTGCGTAATATTTGAGAACCGTATTCAATTTGAATGATTTGACACCTTTTAACCCCATGCATGGAACGAAAACAACCAATTTCCGTTTAATGTTATCCAATTATCTTTTTTTTTTTAAATTACATTATTTTTCATTATTGCCCTTCTTAATTTGCTAACTTACTTTTCCAAATTATTAATTTCACACTTGAATATTTGTGGATTTTTTTATTTAGATTTCATAATTCAATTTTCTATTTATAAAATATGTACTTCTAATTTTGAGAAAATCTCATAATAATTACAGATATTTTTCTCTCTTTTTTGTACTTTCCAAATCATTAATTTCTATAAAAATCATTTTTTCATGTCAAATTTCTATAAAAATTAACCAGTGTTGTACAAAACAAATCCAAGATATATATCTTTTTTTTTTTTTTTTTTTGCTAAAAGTTATATTTTGATAGTTTCTTATTGTGAACAATCCAGCTATGACAATATCTGATAATTAAGTTATCAAATAACATATGTCACATAGGTATGTAATGCATCAAAAAGTAATTAAAAAGACAAAATACACTAGCTAAAACGCACACTTGCTTAGTGCAAACATTACTCAAGTCTCCTTCTATATAATAGCTTGACCATCAACACATCAGAAATCAAAATCTCAAACATTTTTCAAGAACAAAAAAAAAAAGATTGAGGGTATAGTCGCCAAAGTTATAAAACATGAAATTCTCAACGGTAGCATGCATCTTATTTGTGATAGTCGTTGTGTCATCATTGGCAACGACCAAAGCTGAGGAGAAAGTGGAGTGCAACGTGTTGGAACTTCGACCATGCCTGCCAGCAGTGCAAACCGGAGGTGAACCGTCGACGGAATGTTGCGGAAAACTGAAAGAACAAGAGTCGTGTCTGTGTGAATTCATGAAAAACCCGTTGTTTAGTCAGTATGTTTCATCCGGCAATGCTCGCAAAGTCTTAGGGGCTTGTGGTGTGGCTATTCCTACTTGTTGAAGTTTTAAATAAGTAATAGTATTGTATCATTGGGAGTTTATTCCGCCATGGTGTAACTATAATGGTCGTTTTTTAATAATAAAAATCGTTTTAAATAAAAATAAAAAGTGAAAACGAGATTTAATACGCAAAGTGAACCCAATCCATCTCGTCATGAGGAAGGAGGGTATAGGTTTGAAATTATGAATCGGTTAAGAAGCGTCGTGCCATGTAAGCTCAGTCCATAACCGGGTTGTACGTTTGATGGATTTTGCCCGCTGTTTGGATGGCGGGCCCGTAGACTAGTATTTTAATTAATTGAAATGAATACATTTCTAGAGTAAATAAAATATTATGAAGTAATTTACAGACTTTTATAAAAGTAGTAATAACGAGATGAATGTGTTCAAAAGGCTTGTTAAGTTCTTGATAGCGATCACCTTCTCCTCCTTCTCAGGAAGGACAATTCCGGCCGTTCCAGATCCTGAAACCCAATCAACAAAATTAATGTCACAATCATTCAATTCCTTACACGCTAGGTGTGGTTAGATCAACGATGAACACATGATCAAGAAAGAAGCTAGCAAAAAAAGCAAAAGACTACTTTCTTGGCACACAGTAGCCGTGATCTATTTGACTATTGTATTAGAGATCATACTTTCACTTTTTACAGTTTCTGGAATCCCATCATACAAGAATCCGATCAGATTATATAGATCTCAGACCCAAATCCCAGTATATTCCCAGATCAAAGCAAATTTTAGTATTGCTCCTCTTAATTTGCTAACTTACTTTTTCAAATTATTAGTTTCACACTTGAATAGATTTCATAATTCAATTTTCTATTTACAATATATTGACTTCTAATTTTGAGAAAATCTCATAATAATTCCAGATATTTTTCTTCTTTTTTGTTTTTTTTTTCTTTCCAATTCATTAATCTTTAAACATATTTTTAAAGGTATGAAATCATTTTTTCATAACAAATTTTCTGAAAATTAATTAGTGTTGTTCAAAACAAATCAAATATATATTCTTTTGTATATCGATTTTTTTGTTTTTGTTTTTGCTAAAACTTATATACAGTGAACATATATGTAACACAATCCATGCTATGTATATACGTATATGACAATATCTGATAATTAAGTTATCAAATAATATGTGCCACATAGTTATGAAATGCATGAAAAAAGTAATTGAAAAGACAAAATACACTACCTAAAACGAACACTTGCTTATTTACCCCAGTCTCCATGCATCTATATAATAGCTTGACCATCAACACCTTAGATATCAAATCCAAAAACATTTTTGAAGAAAAATAGAATTAGCTTGAGAGTGGTCGCCAAGGTTATAAAACATGAAGTTCTCAACAGTAGCATACATCGCATTTGTGGTCGTCGTTGTGTCGTCTTTGGCAACGACCAAAGCTGAGGAGAAAGTGGAGTGCAGCCCGATGGAACTTCGACCATGCCTGCTAGCAGTGCAAACCGGAAGTCAACCATCGACGGAATGTTGCGGAAAACTGAAAGAACAAGAGTCGTGTTTTTGTGGTTACATCAAAAACCCGTTGATTAGTCAGTATGTTACATCCGACAATGCTAAAAAAATCTTAGCGGCTTGTAGTGTATCCGTTCCTACTTGTTGAAGTTTTAAATATTTATAAAAAATAATTATTATGCAATAATAGCATTTGATCATTGGGAGTTTATTCCGCCATGGTGTAACCTTATAATTCAGTATAATGGTCGTTTTCTTTATAAAAATCATTTTAAATAAATTTAAGAAAAGAAAAAAAGGTGAAAATTAAAGATCTGATTCCTATGTTCTTTTTTTTTTTGGCAATGCACATCTTAAAAGTTAGTACAGTATTTTTCATTTGTTAAACAAATTTTTAGCATTGCATATTTATTTATCTTGGAAAAACGCTATTGAATCCTTTCTGTTTCCATTGTTGTAGCATTCAAAAACATACTAATAATAATAATCAACTCTAATTATACATTTAAGAAAATAAACTATAATCCATCTATCATTGTTTCTTTCCTCATTTATGGATTATGGTGATTCTCATCTTGCAGTTCCAAGCTTGTTCTTCACCGGTGAAACAAACACTGCTCCAAAAGATGGGCGTAGATAGCGAACGAGGCTTATAAACATTGTTGATTGTCCTTGCGAGTTGTGGTCCTCACAGACTGAAAACGAGATTAAAGACGCAAACTGAACCCAATCCAACTCGTCATGAGGAAGGAATGTATGGGTTTGAAATTATGAATCGGCTATAAGAAGCGTGCCATGTAGCACTCAGTCCATAATGGGTTGTAAGTTTGATGGATTTTCCCGCTGTTTGGATGGCGGGCCCGTAGACTACTATTTTAATTAATTAAAAATTATATATACATATAAATGAATACATTTCTAGAGTAAATAAAATATAATTTATGAATTATGAAGTAATTTACTGACTTTTATTAATTTAATAATATCGAGATTAATATGTTAAAAAAGCTTGCTAAGTTTTATCTTTTATAATATTTAAACAAAAAATTAGTATAAAGTATAAAGTATAAACTAACTAAATCAAGAAATAATCCCAAGAGAAACGTTGGCAGAATGGAATTGGGTGTTTTACCGAAGAATACTAACTAAAGTACACTTTTTAGTTAACGATAAAGTTCATTTAACGATAAAGTTCGAAAGACTTGTAAAAGATTAACATCAAAAGTAGTGCTTTTAAAATGTTTTATTTCAATTAAAAAAAAACGGAACAAAGAGAACAAGAACCGATCCAGGAAAAAACACAGGAAGAGAATCAAACCCTACTAAACTGAGAACACTTCCGTGAATAACAAGTAAACCCTCAAAATGAGGGGAAACCCCCAAACGATAGAAGATAAAAGCTGGTTCTTGTTCTCCTCTCTTCTCCTTCTTCAGTTGGAAGGAGGGAAGAAAATGGCGTCTGAAGTCCTCTTCGATCGGAACGACTCTTCTACCTCCGGCTCCACCTTAAACGCCGCCTGCAAAACCTCCAGTGACAATGCCTTCCACACCGATGTCCTTCCGGCTAAATGCGTGAAAATCGGACTACAAGCAAAAAGTTGAAAACTTCAGTTTCTTTCCATCCGGAAACTCAAAGGAAAGCAGAGAAAGTAAATGAATTCTTACTCAGGAGTAGTGACAATGGAGAACCAAGACATGCCCTCAGAGTCGGCAATCTTTGAAACCACAAAGAACCTTGGAACAATGAAGAGAGAACCAGCCTTGATATGAGTCTCAAGAACTCTTTTCCCATCAGCACCAACCACCTGGACTCTTCCAGACCCACCCACAATGTAAGTCACCTGAAGAGCCGAGTCACAAGAGAAACCAGGCGAACACATTGAATGTCCATCGATCTGAACAAGATCAGCTCCAAACCCAACCTCCCCAACCAGTGGAAGGTTCTTGGTGTTCAACACAACGACTCTGCCACCGTCCTTGATGTCCACATCAAGAGGAGCCTCCAAACAGTTCAAGACAAATCCATCACGGTCCTCGTTCTTGGGCTGTGGCATCTTGAAACCCGCATCGAGCTTCACTATGCCTTTCCCGGTTTGAGAACCGACAAGCGTCTTCACGGTGCTCTCATCAAGGTCCCA
Source organism: Alliaria petiolata (assembly GCA_020283515.1). Taxonomy (NCBI): domain Eukaryota; kingdom Viridiplantae; phylum Streptophyta; class Magnoliopsida; order Brassicales; family Brassicaceae; genus Alliaria; species Alliaria petiolata. The sequence continues at coordinate 462,578,085 of JAHZTW010000001.1, read as the reverse complement.
GGCTCTGCCCACGAACTCGGTGGAGAAACCGGTGAAGATTCCGTTTGAGCCGGTGAGGTAAAAGTCAGTGAACTGTCCGGCTTTGTGACCCTTGTGGGTTTCGCCGAGGAAGAGGATTTCAAGCTCGGTTTCCCCGTTGTTGAACCACCATGTGACCACACCAAAGGGAAGAGCAATCGAATCACCCTTATTGATAGCGATCACCTTCTCCTCCTTCTCGGGAAGGACAATTCCGGCCGTTCCAGATCCTGAAATCCAATCAACAAAATTAAAGTCACAATCATTCAATTCCTTACACGCTAGGTGGTTAGATCAACGATGAACACATGATCGAGAAAAAAGCTAGCGAAAAAAGCAAAAGACTACTTTCTTGGCACACAGTAGCCGTGATCTATTTGACTATTGTATTAGAGATCATACTTTCACTTTTTACAGTTTTTGGAATCAGGAAACTAGTGTGCATCCCATCATATAAGAATCCGATCAGATTATATAGATCTCAGACCCAAATCCCAGTATATTCCCAGATAAATACACATGAATCACTATAAAGTTGACAACTTTGGAAGAAATTTGAAAAGATCATAACATAGAAAAGATCAAAAACCTCAAAGGAAGTTGAAATTCGAAGCAGAGTTATGAAACCGATCAAACCCATTTCACAAAACAACAGATGAATCACAATAAAGTCTAAGACTTTGAAAGAAACCAGAAGAGATATAATCCGAACCTTGAAGAACATAGGCGACCTTAGAGGAATCAGAGTAGCGAGGAACAGCGAAGCCATACTGCTCAAGAGCAAGCTTTGCGGCTCCAATGTTACCCTCCTTGAGCATCGGCAACTCTTCTGGGCACCACGCAGAGTAAGATCCTCCATCTCCTCCGTAAACCTGCTTCGGAAGCTTAGGTGTTAGATCCAACTCCATCGTTTCAATTTCTCTCTAAAACTCAAAGATGGGCGACGAAAAAAAGAGTAAAGGAAAGATTTTAGTAAAAGATAAAAAATTTAAAAAAAAAATAAAAAAGAAAAAAAAAAAATTAAAAAAAAAATAGGAAAAGGAAAAAACAATTAAAAAAGAAAAAAAATAAAGGAAAAAACAAAGAGTTTTTGATTACGATATGATTTACTTTCGGATAACTATCGTATTTAATGTTTTAATCAAAATTTTATCTATTTCTTTATGTCCAAGATCTTATTAATTTATTTTATTTCTATATTTATAAAATCATTGAATTTGACTCTACCAAATAAAGATGCTTTGGGAGACGATTTGAGCTTATTTCATCATGTTCTTCGTTTTATTTAAATAAATAAAAAATTAATTAATAAATCGGCTTACTGAACGTGCTGTATTATTGGATGATCAAATCAGTAGAATATTTGTTATTAGATATTATTTCATATCTGTCACCTGGTAAAATATTTTGTTTCCTTTTTTTGCCTTTGGATAGGAATAAAAGGATTAAAGGGTGAAATAGAAAAATCTTGTCTAATCTTATCGTCTGTTTATCTTCCAGAATTTTATTATTTCTTCTTTTGTTTTTTAGGATGGGAATCTGCTGACTGCATATTATCTTAAGAGTTTTAGAAACAATTGGTAACAGTCTGTTTTTTGAATTTTTATTTGATTCTAATGAGCAAAACATGACGGTTTAGATTAAAGATAGAATCCTTGACAAAAAGGTAAAAGATAAAATCCGATTATTCTTTTGACAGCAAAATCTTCTTATCCATTTATTTATTAATTAATGATTATATATCAAATCTACAGAATTTCCTTGACAGAAAAGGTAAAGATAATAAAAATCTATTTATACTTTTTGAGTTTTGACAGCAAAATCTTTTTATCCATTTATTTAATTAATTTTTATCCCTGAAAGAAATAATTTTCCCAGAATTTAGGCCCAGCAGTGCCAAGAGTTTTTAGCAGAGAACCAATTGCAAGCCCATGTGAAATGAAAAATCTATTAAAAAAAAAAATGAGTGTGGCTGCTGGGATTGGAGCCCAGGTCTCCACGGCCACAACGTGGAATTCTTACCACTAAACTACAGCCACTCGGATGGCTACTGTGAACTCACTCACTATATTAACTATTATTACATTTCAATCCTGTTTGTTTCACAACGTCCGCGTATCCGGCTGCATATCCAATCTCCATTTGACAACCTCCTTTTAATTTGTATAGGGGTAACTAGTTTTTGATGCTAGTGAATTTTTACTCTTCGTTTGTCTCTTAAGAGTCCAATTTCCTCTAAAAAGCATTTTGTCATATCAACGTACAATTAATCTTCTTTTTTCAAAAAACAAAAAAATATTCTAATAATTTTTTCTTGTAATTATGGTTAATGTAAACGTCAAACGCAAGATTGTGTCATTCGTTATCTCTACGCTTTACAAAAACAATTTGTGGAAGAAAAAAAAAAGTGAGATATTTTGCAAAATATGATGAATTCGAGATAACAGTGGAAAGCAACTTGCTGATTAGTTTCAGAAAAATATTTAGGGAGTTTTCATAAATGGGAAACATTGTGTTCGGTGGAGAACCTGCCAACATAACCTAAATTCCCAAGTAATGAGTAACCTCGTCAAAATGACAGATCGAAGAGTGGGAAGGAGTCCAATGAGAAACAACTAGGCAAAGAGGACCTCACTTTCTTTCTACTTTCGTGGTGAACAACCCATGTTACTCACCTCAATTATTAATATATTTAAAATATACAACAAAAAGGTGAAAAAAAAGAATACCCTAAAAATTAAAAGTAGTAATAATGGGTCTCAGGTCAGCTTAGTTAATGGTTGGAAGCATATGCTTGCCAAGATACTCTCTCCAACGACCACTTTTTGGTCTATAAACCCAAAAAGAAACGTCTCTCTCATTTGGCTTCTCGTTTGAGGTCGTAAAGACCATCAATGGATGTTGCTCATCAAACCTCCCTTTCTCTCTCTCTCTCTCTCTCTTATCTCTTTCATATAATATATACACATACGTGAAGGAACTTCCGAGCTCCCGGCGCCGGAGATGAGATGAGACGACGGCGAAGATTTGGACAGAGACGGGAGAGTGATCCGTGTAGACCATTTTCTAATAAGGTGTGATCGATTTTTATGGGGAAAAATTAGCATTAGAAATTGGGCAACTATGTACCCTTTGGCAGTCGGTTATTGTTTCTTGCTGTTCTTGAAGAGCTTTCTTTTTTCAGGTTTCTTGATAAAATATCAACAATGCTGTGTCAGCTATTGTGTCTACTTTTATCCGCAAAAAAAAAATGTATTAGGCCCGGCCATTGCTTTAGTTTCCTCTTCAGCTAATATAAAGGGTTTCTTTGTGTAACAAATTGACATTTCTATATCTAATTGTATCAGAAATATCTTGAACCAAATTGTGTATGACTATGAGATCATTTGGATAATTTAATCACTTGGCCACGCAAGATGGAAGCGTTTATTAAACCAACTCACTCGTGATTTGGTATAATAGAACTGAGGTTACACACATGTGCCTGCAAATCTCTCTTTTTTTGGGGTTAAAACTGAGGTAAGATGCAGACTTTAGAATGATATTTAAGATAACGAGAGCATTTGTAGTCCAAATGAATATTTTAAGAAATCGAGACCACCAAAAAGAGTAATTTAAGAACTATCCAACAAAGTTAACACAAAATTCGAAAGAAAGACAAAAGGAAGTTCCAAAGAAAATACGGAATGAAAATCTCTCTCCCCATAAAACTTCAATAGAAGAAACCGAGAACCTTGCCTCCGACATTCTTTCTCCTGGCTTCTTCATGGTCCATAATGCCCGCGGAAGTAGTCAGTACGATGTATCCAAACTGCACATTTTCAGTAGGTCAAATCCATTAATACCTATATCAAGACCTTTCAATCTAGAGACAAGTAACACAAACTAACACCCAAGGTATTGGCTATCAAGGGCTTATTCAGAGGCCAATGCATAACATGCTATCATCGCTAGAACAGGGTATAAGAAGACCGAACCTGTCTGGAAGGAAGTAAACGGGCAGTCCAGCCTTCAATCTCCTTGACACCAACATCAAAACGAGGGCTGATAACACCACACTTGTTCAACCTTCCGTTTAATTCGACAACGATTTTGCCAGATCGATGGTCATCAACATACTCAAACTCACCGATGTAACCTGCATTTGAGTGATAACCAAACAACCTAAGGAACGAAACTCAAAGATACTGGGGGGATTACAGTTGAAAATGGTGGGAAGAAAAACATACCGTGCTTCTGCATGACAATAAGAAACTTGATAATCACTTTAGAGGAAGGCCTGATCATGACCTGCCTCTTGCCTCGTTTCTCGGCATTGTACATGCTCTTGAGAGCATCGTTGAGAACACTGATTCTCACCATATTCTCCTAAGCTCAAGCCTCTGCTAAATATATATGTCACACAGGCAACAAGAGCTTGAGTTAACAAAAGTCAAATAACTAACCCAACAAAATCTGCCAAAAAAAATGAAAAAAGACACTTGGAGTTTCAGCTTCTGATAATACCGTAAGTCACTCATGATACAACGCACATAATTCTGCGCCATGGAAATCGATTTTAATGGGAATATGGCAAACTTTTAGATGTAAACGAAATCACAGAAATGACAAAAGGAAATCGAAAAATCCAGAAAAATACACACAAAAAAAAGAAAGCTAAGACTGACTAATTCGTTAACAACAAAATAAAGCGTTCCTAAGTTCACTATGAATGTTACCCAACAACACTAAAATCGTCACACAAGCCCTGAGATCCTAAATCCTACGATGCGAAACAACAGATAAACAAAACCCAAGATCAATCAGCTATCGAACACACGAAGGAGCTCGCTTACTTCTCAAAATGGACTGACAAGCTACGAGAGTGTCGTACCTTAGATTATTGGCAGCTCGAGAGGCAGGGCGCTCAGTGACGGAGAAAAGCAAAGAGAGGAAGCAGAGAGGGAGACCTAGGGTTTTCTTATTGATTTTTATACTAGAGCTAGTTTTCAGGCCCAATGGGCTTCTTCACCACGATCGTTTTGTAATTTCTCATAAACAATGTTCAGAGAGATCATTTACTACATTTTTTTTTTTTGGAATCCACTGCTATTTGTGGGTTTGTTGTATTTGTTTCGAACGAAATCTTGCCAAATTTTATCCACTGCTATTGCTTTGTAACATTCCCAAAACGAACAGAGTCCAATTTGCTCTGCAATTGCATCTTATTTCAAACATTGAAATGGAGGAATTAAAGATTTATTTGCTAACTTTCACCTATCGTAATCGTCCTGTCACACGCAGGCCATAAGCATCAGATTTAGGTGAACCCACTTAAGTCATAAAATCAATGTCATAATTATATTAAATTTCTCCTGACACAATCCCAATTTCCAAATTATGCAGAACAATAAGTCTGAAAATCTTTTATAAACCTGATGATAATTATTAATTTAAAAGAAAAACAGAATTGTTGCTGCTAATGTAGACAGAAAACGTGGGAGTCTGAAAGGGGAAGGAGAAGACCCGGAAAGGAAGGGCAAAAGAAGAGAAGAGTTCAAAGGGAAGGGGCAAATCCGTCATTAAGAGCTAATGAATGTGTTTTGTTGAAAGAAGAGCAGTTAGTTTAAACGTGCAAGAAGCAGCCCTTTACATTTCCAAAAACCGCAACATCTAAGAGGAGCTTTTGCTTTTGCCCATCGATCCCACAATCTTTTCGTTTTTTCACTACACCACCTATAATTCTTTCTTTTTTTTTTTTGGGTTTCCACGCCAAAAGAAACCCCTTTGGATCCTGATCATCGCAATGTATCACCGCCGTCTTCCGTCGCTAATGGAGCCGTTTCTCCGGAGAGTCTCCGCGCGCTGGCCGGTCATCGCTCAGGCTGCCACGTGGACGGTTCTACTCATGTTTACTGTCGCCGTCGCTTCTTTCGCTCCGGAGCTGGCGTTTGTTTCGACGGTTTCGTCTTCGTGCGGCGGAGGAGATGGCTTCGTGAAGATTCCGATGGATTTCCCGGGGGAGAATGTCTGTATTCCGTCTCACATGGTGAAGAGATCCCGTTTCGATTTGTTTGTGCCTTCTATTTTCGCTGCGGTTATGGTTACCGCGTCGGCTTGTTTGATCCGATCGTGTTTTGGGACGGATAATATGGAAGATGGTTTTTAACCCAAAAAAAAAATGTAAATAAAATGTGGAGGATGGATCATAAAAGTATTGTAATTAAGTATATTTTTTTATGAAAAAAAATTCATACATTATATACGCTGCGTAAGTGCTTCCTCTAGATATCCAACATTTTATTCTGTTATTTGTGCTATTCACACGACTAACAATATTATAAGAAACCTACGTTTTAGGTTTTGAGTATTTGTTGAGATATTACTGTACAATCAAATATCGGAAAAATATCAAGTTCAATTCTTATTAGATAAACTCATTTCTTTAGAATCTGTGCCATAATAGCTAAACTCCCTTCTTAATTAGACAACTACATGTCCCAACGTAAAAGTAAGTTTGCGGGCCTTGTTTTAGGCCCAAATAAGATCCATATTGGATAAGGGTAACACGCAGGGGTGGGTATTCATACGGTGATAATTTGGGCTTCAAAAGCTTCTGTATGAGTCACCGGTTTCTTAATAAAAAGAATCTCTCACAGAGACGTCCCTGCGTGCGATTGCTTGCAGCGGGAAGTTCCTTTCTCTCTAGCTCTCTGGTAAGTTAGTTTACGATCTTCAACTCTTGTTCATCCATTGAATTTTTCTTTGAATGCGATTTTCTCGTGCCATGTAATCCTTCTCTTGATTCAGATCTAAAATTATGCTTATGTTTGAATTTTAGTTTGGGATAGAAAGATAGAACTGATTCTCTCTACAGATTCGTCGATCCAGTCTTGCTTCATAATTTGTTTGAGATGATGATGTTTCAGTAATTCAGTTAGATATCGGTGTTCTTATAGTGAAGTATTTTTCGTTCTTAGCTGTACAGAGGATCTATCGTGGATATTCGTTATAAAAATAATTATTTAATTTTTGATAATTGCAGTCGAACAGTAAGCTTTGGCGATCTTCCGGTAGTTTCTCCGCGAATTGACGAATCTGTTTTTGCTGCTAGTGGGAATTCATGGGGAAAGGATCGGAAGATCTCGGGGAGAAGGAAAGCTTGAATTCTACAGCCTTAAAATCCGACATTTTTCCTGCTTGGGCTAAAGGTGTTGGCGAATGCGAAGATAAGTTCGGTGTTAGTCGCGAGAAAGGGTTAACTACTGATGAGGTGTTGAAGCGGCATCAGATCTATGGTTTGAACGAGTTGGAGAAGCCTGAGGGTACATCAATTTTTAAGTTGATATTGGAACAGTTTAATGATACGTTGGTACGTATTCTTTTGGCGGCAGCCGTTATCTCCTTTGTCTTGGCCTTCTTTGATGGCGACGAAGGAGGCGAGATGGGGATCACCGCATTTGTTGAGCCGCTTGTTATTTTCTTGATCTTAATTGTTAATGCCATTGTCGGCATCTGGCAAGAAACTAACGCCGAGAAGGCGTTGGAAGCTTTGAAGGAGATACAGTCTCAGCAAGCAACTGTCATGCGCGATGGGACTAAGGTCTCCAGTTTGCCTGCAAAGGAGCTTGTTCCTGGTGACATTGTGGAACTGAGGATTGGTGATAAGGTGCCTGCTGATATGCGTGTGGTGGCTTTGATCAGCTCAACTCTGAGAGTCGAGCAGGGTTCCTTGACGGGAGAGAGCGAGGCAGTGAGCAAAACCACCAAGCCTGTGGAGGAGAATGCCGATATCCAAGGAAAGAAATGCATGGTCTTTGCAGGAACCACCGTTGTGAATGGGAACTGCATATGCTTAGTTACAGACACTGGGATGAGTACTGAGATTGGAAGGGTACATTCACAGATTCAGGAAGCTGCACAACACGAGGAAGATACCCCTCTAAAGAAGAAACTTAACGAATTAGGGGAAGCTCTGACAATGATCATTGGATTAATTTGTGCGTTAGTGTGGCTCATCAATGTCAAGTACTTCCTGTCCTGGGAGTATGTTGATGGCTGGCCCAGAAACTTTAAGTTCTCCTTCGAGAAGTGCACTTACTACTTTGAGATTGCTGTAGCATTGGCGGTTGCTGCAATTCCTGAAGGCCTGCCAGCAGTTATTACCACATGTATGGCTCTTGGAACAAGGAAGATGGCTCAGAAGAATGCTCTGGTTAGGAAGTTGACCAGTGTGGAGACTCTTGGATGCACAACTGTAATATGCTCTGACAAAACTGGAACTCTGACAACCAATCAGATGGCAGTTTCAAAGCTAGTTGCTATGGGATCTAGAATTGGAACCCTTCGATCTTTCAATGTTGAGGGGACCTCATTTGATCCTCGAGATGGAAAGATTGAAGACTGGCCAGCAGGTCGGATGGATGCAAATCTTCAGATGATTGCAAAAATTGCTGCCATTTGCAACGATGCTAGCGTCGAGCAATCTGACCTTCAATTCGTGAGTAGGGGCATGCCTACTGAGGCAGCGTTGAAGGTAAAGCGGTCTACTACACTATCTTGCACCTTTCTTCTGTTTGTTGTCCTCAAATTTCAACGGGTGCAAGATGTTAATATGCATTTATTTTTTTCTGTTGGTGTTTGTTTCTTTAATCAGGTTTTGGTTGAGAAAATGGGATTTCCCGAAGGATCGAAAAAAGCTTCGTCTTTGGCTGATGGCGATGTCTTACGTATGTACTCTGAATTATATGTTACTCATGTTTTCCACAGTTTTATAAATGCTAAACTCCTGTGTATTACCTTATTGAAGGTTGTTGTCGGCTATGGAGTGAACTTGAGCAACGGATTGCAACTCTTGAATTTGATCGTGACCGGAAATCAATGGGAGTTATGGTGGATTCCAGCTCAGGAAAAAAACTGCTACTGGTCAAGGTCTGTTTTCTTCATTTAGCATATCTTTGTACTTTGGAGAACCTTTTATCTATGGTTACGTTGCTTGTGCTTTGGTTAGCATGGATGCATGCATGTTATTAGTAAAAAAACAAGCTTTTCTCCTCTTTCTTTCAGCACCTAAGCGACCGATTATGAAATTTTGCAGGGTGCGGTAGAAAATGTATTGGAAAGGAGTACACATATTCAGTTACTTGATGGTTCCACTCAAGAACTTGACCAATACTCGAGGGATCTTATTTTACAAAGCCTACATGATATGTCCCTGAGTGCATTAAGATGTCTCGGATTTGCTTACTCAGATGTTCCAACTGATTTTGCCACTTATGATGGCAATGAAGACCATCCTGCTCACCAGCAACTTCTCAACCCATCCAATTATTCTTCTATTGAGTCCAATCTAACATTTGTTGGATTTGTTGGTTTAAGGGTGAGTAGCGGTCACCATGTTATTCTTTGGTTCTTTCTTGTACTTCTTTGGTGATTATTCATGCTCTACCTTTTCAATGATTGAAGGATCCTCCGAGGAAAGAGGTGCGTCAAGCAATTGCAGACTGCAGAACAGCAGGTATCCGGGTCATGGTCATTACCGGAGACAACAAGAGCACAGCAGAAGCAATCTGCCGTGAAATTGGAGTATTTGAAGCAGATGAAGATATCTCTTCAAGAAGCTTGACTGGAAAAGAATTTATGGAAGTTCAAGATCAGAAGAATCATCTAAGACAAACCGGAGGGCTATTGTTCTCGAGGGCTGAACCAAAGCACAAACAAGAGATTGTTAGGTTACTCAAAGAAGATGGAGAAGTGGTTGCCATGACTGGGGATGGAGTCAACGATGCTCCTGCCCTGAAGTTGGCTGATATTGGTGTGGCTATGGGCATTTCTGGCACAGAGGTATTTGTCTTGCTTCTCTCTCATCTGCAGCAACGTGATGATGATAGCACAGAGGTATTTGTCTCGCTTTCTAAAGCTCGGTGATTATTTTTGCAGGTAGCAAAGGAGGCATCTGACATGGTGTTAGCAGATGATAATTTCAGCACTATTGTTGCGGCTGTTGGTGAAGGCAGGTCCATCTATAACAATATGAAGGCTTTCATCAGGTGAGCCTTCTATTGTCACGTATAACCTCAACGTATTGGTGGCTTGAATTATAAAGATATTGACTCTATCAATTTATCTGTGATTAATAAAAAAGGTACATGATCTCTTCCAACATTGGTGAGGTTGCATCGATATTCTTGACAGCTGCTCTTGGAATTCCAGAAGGCATGATCCCAGTTCAGCTTCTGTGGGTGAATCTTGTAACTGACGGTCCTCCAGCTACGGCTTTGGGATTCAACCCCCCTGACAAGGATATCATGAAGAAACCTCCTCGCAGAAGCGATGACTCACTTATCACTGCCTGGATCCTCTTCCGCTATATGGTATGCAAAACCGGACATCTCTTTGTCTCACTTGTTCATCTTCTGGGGCTTTTTTCTAACTCTGACTATTATGGGCACTTACCTGCAGGTGATTGGTATGTATGTGGGAGTAGCAACGGTGGGAGTATTCATCATATGGTACACACACAACAGCTTCATGGGGATAGACTTGAGCCAAGACGGTCACAGCCTTGTGAGCTAATCACAGCTCGCTCACTGGGGCCAATGCTCTTCATGGGAAGGCTTCAAAGTGTCTCCTTTCACAGCAGGATCTCAGACATTCTCATTCGACTCAAACCCGTGCGACTATTTCCATCAGGGAAAAATCAAGGCATCAACGCTCTCCCTCTCGGTGATGGTGGCCATTGAAATGTTCAACTCCCTGAACGCGCTCTCAGAAGACGGCAGCCTGGTGACGATGCCGCCGTGGGTGAACCCGTGGCTGCTCCTGGCAATGGCGGTCTCATTCGGGCTCCACTTTGTGATACTATACGTGCCAATCTTGGCTCAGGTGTTTGGGATAGTGCCGCTGAGCTTGAACGAGTGGCTGCTGGTGTTGGCAGTGTCGCTTCCGGTGATTCTGATAGATGAAGTTCTCAAGTTTGTAGGAAGGTGTACCAGTGGCTACCGCTACTCACCTCGCACTCCCTCCGCTAAGCAAAAGGCGGAGTAAGAAGATCATTATTAGACTCTTAGTATTAGCTGAAATTCACTTTGTTGTTTAACTCAGCCTTTGGTAATTTTAATTTTCTAAACGATAATTTTTGGTCTGATAAAAATGTTTCTAACTTGGTTCTCATGTGGTTCATGACATGGCACAAAACCTGAAATTGAGATGAATATTTCAACCAAGCCTTGATAGTTATGCTTCTTTAGTTGTTTACGATGTGTAGTCTTATAGACTCATAGTAGACCACTTAGGTTTTTTGGTTAGGATAGCTTATGGGGGATTTTGGTGAACATACTCGTTCAACCTAGCCTCCATAGTTATGCTCAGATTGAGGAAGCTCTTGACCAGATCAGAGAGGTACAATTTGGTTTTACTTGCTTCACCTCTCCACTTTCTGCAGCATTGAATATTTCCAAGTTCCTGATTTCAGAGAAATCACTTTAGGGTGATTAGATCAAGTTCCTGATCGAGCAACGTTAAGGAAATGTAAACCGAGACAAATAGAATCATCCTCAACTTTGTTTTTAGATTTTAAAAGGAAGCACAAGTTTGCTTAACTACAGCAACATCACAACAGCTAATAACTCCTAGATTTACTTTTACTAATCAAATGGAAACACACAGATTTCAGAAACAAGATATTCCCCAACTTAAAGAACCCTAAATCCAAATCCCTAAAAAATCACCATCGATTAGCCGCCGAAACCGTAGAGAGTACGTCCTTGCCTCTTCAAAGCGTAGACGACATCCATGGCGGTCACCGTCTTCCTCCGGGCGTGCTCGGTGTAGGTGACGGCGTCACGGATGACATTCTCAAGGAAGATCTTGAGGACTCCTCTGGTCTCTTCGTAGATCAGACCGCTTATTCGCTTGACGCCTCCTCGACGAGCAAGACGACGGATCGCAGGCTTGGTGATGCCCTGGATGTTATCCCTCAGCACCTTCCTGTGCCTCTTGGCTCCTCCCTTTCCCAATCCCTTTCCTCCCTTTCCTCTTCCTGACATCTCCTCGCAGTTTCAGTAGATTCCAAAGATCTGAACAAGAGCAAAAACATATTCATCAGGAATCCACCCAATTGTACCTTTCAGTAAGCGATAGCGAACATAAACCCTAGATTCCCAAAATCAACCAATTGAAATGGCAAACGAACAATAAAATCCAAACTTCCTACATTTCCGAAAATGCAACAAATTGGAAACTAAATCAATATGAAATCCCAGAAAGCGAATCAGGAAACTGAAGAGAAAGACTTTTCAAGCGTCAGAAACTAACCGGCAAGAAGAAAAAGAAGACGATGATGTATCAGAGGATAGCAATTGAAATTGAATGTCTCGGAAGACCGGTGATGTATATATATAACAGAGATGAGCAGTGAGGGAAAAAATATTAAACAGAGACGATCCGCGTGCTTTTCACACGAACCGTTGATTGTTTGATCGGATGGTTGTTACATCGTTAGCAAGTAATAGAGGATCGATGACGTGGACTTTACTTTCTTCGTCTCCCTCCCAATTTTTGCAAAGTGTGTGTTTGGTTTAGCAAGAGAAATTACAAAATAACTAGCCGACCTCATTGGGCTCGTAATGGGCTCATATATCACCCAAAGGTAGTATTGGGCCCAAAATTTCCGTCTCCGTAAACCTGTACCCTCGGAAAATGTTAATGAGGGTTTTATCGATTTTCATAATGTTTTAAGTGAAAGGCTGTAAAATAATAACCAAGATCTCTATAATTAAGGGCAAAAGCCCATTTGTAATAACAGGCCCAATCTATATTATATGCAAAAGTTTACGTGGCAGCAAGAAGGCAGGCTAGACAGGGAGCTGCATGCAGTCGCCCACGTGTTGAGCTCACCGTAAAGAGAGATCTTGTATGTATTTGCAATTAGACAAAAGATTTGATGATTAGCATTGTGAAAAACAGAATCAGAATCAGGATTGGAAAGAATGGCGTCGAATATGATGAGACCAGCGTTTGCTTACACGGTTGTGTACGTGAAGGATGTCGCTAAATCCGTAGAATTCTACTCTAGAGCCTTTGGTCACAACGTCCGTCGTCTTGACGAGTCCCACAGGTTTGTGTATTGGATTTTGTTAGATTTTTTTTTTTTTAATGTTTCCATCGGATCATATTTGTTCAAGAAACCAAAACTCTTGATAGTTTTGGGATTCCATTGGCTAAGCAATGGCTTAAAGCCACTAAATGTATTGCTTCCATACTGTAATTAATAGTAGCATAATTGTCGATTGTCCCGGGTTTGGGGTAATGGGTTCAGTCATTTTTTCTTTGTTTTTTGTTTTGGGTCATATTTTCAAAGATTGTATATATTTATATATATTTTTAGTGAGAATATGATGGAGGAAAGAAATTGATACATACAGGTGGGGGGAGCTAGAGAGCGGGCAAACGACGATAGCATTCACACCACTTCACCAGCATGAGACCGACGACCTAACCGGAAATGTTCAGTCTACGCATTCAGCCCGTGAGAGAGCACCCATCGAAGTCTGCTTCTGTTACCCCGATGTTGATGCCGCTTTCAAGGTTAACTCAATTATATACTATTGTCTCTTTATATGCTTATATATGTCAACCTCTTCAATTTGTGTTGATAATGTGAGTGAGATGGTGCATTGTGTAGAGGGCTGTCGAGAATGGTGCGGTGGCTGTGAGCGAGCCGGAGGACAAGGAATGGGGCCAGAAGGTTGGATACGTGCGAGACATTGACGGTATCGTTGTACGCATCGGAAGCCACGTCAAGTGAATACCATACAAAGACTCAATCACGGGACATGATCATTAACTATAATATATGCATACAAATAATACAAGATACTCTATGTTACTCTCTTTTTCTTCATTTGTTGTTAATGGATATTCTATCTAAAAGCAAAAGTGGAAAATAAAAAGTTCTTCGGCAGAGTGTCCTGCCTAGACCCGCCAGTCTCATTCCGGTAGGAAACAGTTGGGCCCAATTAACCAGCCACTTAGGGGGAAGTTTAGAGGTTGACATTCTCGACGGAAAAAAACGAAGACGAAAATGCATCATCTTTAGTTTTCACTGTTACCAAATCATAAAATCCCTCAGATACGTAGTTTGAGGTTTTCTCTGAGTATCATCAGTCTTACTCATTGATCAATGGCTCCACAACTCAACAAAATAACAAACAAATAAGGCAATAAAGTTCTTTTTTTCTTTTTCTTTTTGTCTTTGTCATAGTCGTATATCATGTTTGTGAGTACTTTTGATTCCAAGTGTGACTGGACGCCTGTCAAAGTAAAAGCTAAACCAATAATGCAAAGGGATATGTCGTATTTGGTCTTTGAATTGAAAGTTTGAAACGAAAATCAATAGTTTTGTATATTTTTTTTTTAACAATAACTGGATGAGACTCGGTTATCCGCTAAAATAATATAATATTTGTAAATTGTAATCATCCGGGACCGGGAGAAAGATATCCTACATATTTGATATTTGATTCCCCTTTTATTGTTTGCCGGCTAAACATTTTAAAATTGTTACATGAATCTATTAAAACTATTAAATGATACAAAAAAAAAAAATTATTTTGTATTTCTAATACAAAATAAAACATTTATTTTTCTAACGACGGAACAAAACATTAAACCAAAACATAGACTAATCTCGTGGTCACCGGTAGAAAGTTGGATTTTTTGTCCATTTAGTGTAAAAAAATGTAAATAAATTAATCCATTATTGCCTTATATTATTATTATTATGCTCTTGTTTTATTTATTCTACAAGTTTATAATGAAAAAATGGTGACAAAAGAAAAGAAAAAAAACCCAAAGAAAATATAGCTGAAAGAAAACTAGGGCCTATGGGCAAGGAATAGTTTAGCATTTACTTACTAATCTTTCCCAAGGGAAACAAGAAGGAATGGCCAAACCACATTCATAACTCACGAACACATGCATTTAGACCAATAGAAGCAGACCAATAATATCAATAATGATGAAACTTTGAAAAAAAAACACGATGAAACAACCGACATGACACGAGTAAAAAAAATTATGTGTATTTTATGACAGTTTTCCCCATTTCTCAACGTGTATCCGAGATCTCTACAAATGTTTTATACATTTTTGGTTGGTTTATGTAAAAAACTAGATTCGTTTTGTTATTTCTTAGATTTTAGAAAACCAAATATTTGAGATAAACGATCTTTATATGAAATATACTATTTTCATAACAATTTGTACTACTACATCTAATCTAGTATATATTTAATACATCTAATCTAGTATATATTTAATAAGCTGATAACGCAAAGTACAGCAACTATAAAATTAAATACCGACTGAAGTGGTCCATAAGCTCATTACCATCACCTACTTCCTAATTCCCCCCATATGTCTTTCTCCTCTCTATATCTCTTGACAAGCTTTATCGGAGAAGTGATTACAATATTTTATTATTTTTTTTTTCTTTTTAGAAAAGATGATTTCTTTTCGTCGCAAGTATTTCATCATCATCGTCTTCGTATTGATTTTCCATGGGCGTCTTGGGTTTTCCGACAACACTAAACTCCACGAGGCCGAAGGTACTTAAAAACCCTTTTTTTTTGCTTCTCTAATCGATTCCAACTACGAAATCAAACAAAAGAATCTTCCTTTTCTCATCTCGTTCATACGTATATGTGTATGCATCTCTATCACCTTGTGGGTTATCTTGAGAAATTTGGAAATCAAAGCACTTTTCTTAATCTTTTGATGATGATGGTTGTTTTGAAATTGGGAAGTGAGAGCACTAAAAGAGATAGGGAAGAAGCTAGGGAAGAAAGATTGGGACTTTAACAAAGATCCATGTAGCAGTGAAGGCAATTGGGTCGTTACCACTTACACAGCCAAAGAGTTTGAGAGTAATATCACTTGTGATTGCTCCTCTCCTCCTCCTAACTCGTCTTGCCACGTCGTCAGAATGTAAGTCTCTTCTTCTTCTTATTCCTCCCCTTATCTTCTTTATTCTTTTTTACCGTTTTTGGTGTATACAAATATCTTTAGTTTAATATTGGTGTCGGTGCCAAGCCATAAATTAACATCGGTTTTGATCATCCATGAAACCAGTAAATAAAACAAGTATTGAGATTTCACAGTGAGAATTTGCTTTGTCATGGAATATTTACGAGGAATTTCATCAGTGCATTTATTTCTACTTTTAGTAATCAGAGGGAATCTAATGCGGTAAGTGATAAATTTATGGTCACAACTCACAAATACAATCGACGGGACAGCACTAATTACTTCCTTAGTAGGTTAGTAGATTTAATTATCTTTTCATTTGTTCATTAACTACGCACGCGCTTTAATGACAGCCGCTAACTAGTATTCCATATGTACGTACCCTGTTTTTTTTTTGGTCAAGTAATGTACGTACCCTGTTTTTTTTTTCTTTTTCTCAGTAATATTGAAATAACCTTTTTTGCTAATGGAAATAGAATAAAATAAAATTATATTAATATATATAAGCTTATTCTACTGTTTTATTTCATTATGGCATGTGTATCGGAGACTTTAAGAGATCTAATAACATTATTAAAATAATAAATCTTAAGACTAAAAATCCAAAACTAATAAAAAATGTCTAATATAGGATTTATTTTTGGGCTTTATACATATCTCCATAACTAAAGTATCTTAAAACATTAAACTTATTTAAATTTAATCAAAAAAATAATTTTTAGACACCCACTTTTAAAGTTTCTAATGCACATGCCCTTAGTATTCAATTCTTCTAAGGCTCTAGTTTTTAATCTTCTAGTATCTTACTACTAATTAAAGTCTGAAGTTTTAGTTAGATAACATCATTTAAAGCATACCGGTTTTAGGATGATTAAGAGAGCTAAGCAAGAGTTTGGTGGATGTACAAAACACTTGAGATCTAAGAATTAGTAAAATTTAAAAATCTTCTAGTTTGGGTTGTCTCTTTGTGGCGACAAGTTTACTTGCCAGGCTGGACATGGCAGCTGATCGTTGACCGGATCCGTTGACCTAAGCTAATGAAAACGATTCAAACGAAATAATAACGCGTTTACTTTGGCTTCATTTCATAATAACTAGAGCTTTGATACATAAAATTAAAAAAAAAAAAAACAAAATTCTTGTTATTAATTTTTTTTTAAAGTTTCAGAAAAATTAGTTTTTTTTAAATGTTTCATACTTTAGTTTTTTGGAATTATATTAGACACTGTATTACTCTGATCTACTTAATTAATGCAGGGTTTGAAAATGTTTTTATTAAACAAGAAAGTTCATCTAATTTGCTTCAATATGTTCACATAATGACAAAACAGCATAAACATAATTTTTTTTTTTGTCAACAAACGTAATTTTTTTTACTAATTAAATAAATATTAATTTTATAAATATCAATTAAAAAACATAAAATTTACAAATTACTGATGCGACAACATATCATCATCACAAGCACACCTCATCCGCATCTACTCTTTTTGTTAATTGAATTGTTAAAATTTCTCTTTTTCTAACTTACGCTTTAATATGTAGCCCAAAAGTTTTGAAGATGTTTCTCTTCCGCCCCAGAACTCGTAGTTCCCTTTTAAAAAGACCATTTCACTACCAATCGTAATTCCCATTTCCGGTTTAACGTCATATCCTCCGGTTTAACGTCATATCCGGTTTATCGTCGCAGAGCTCTGAAGTCGCAGAACTTAACAGGCACTGTCCCTCCAGAGTTCTCTAAGCTTCGCCACCTCAAAGTTTTGTAAGTGATCAAAGGTTTCAAATTTTCGTACTTTCCTTGAACTTTGATTATGAAAATGGTTCTGAACGCGTACAATTTGGTGCAGAGACCTTAGCCGTAACTATCTGACTGGTTCCATTCCAAAGGAATGGGCTTCTATGCGTTTAGAAGATTTGTAAGAGCTTCTATCTCATCTTGCTTCTGTAATGAATTGAAATATAATCATATATATATATATATATTTTTTTTAAGAACTAACTCTTGTCTTTGTGGGTTTGATGTGCATACACAGATCTTTCATGGGGAACAGACTGTCTGGTCCATTTCCGAAAGTCCTAACCCGCCTTACAACCCTCAGAAACCTGTATGCTGTTGTTAAACTTTGACTTAAACTGCCTGAAAATTTTCTGGTTATGTTAGAAAATACTGCATTATGATTCCAGAGTTTTACAACTGTTTATGTATTTGAATGTGTGTTCTATCATTTGAAATCATGCAGGAGCCTCGAAGGAAATCAGTTTTCAGGACTAATCCCTCCTGAGATTGGAAAGATGATTCATTTGGAGAGGCTGTAAGTTTGTTTTCTCTCTTTTCATCTTAAATCTTTGGTTTTTCAGTTGGTAATCAATCAGTTGGCTTCTTATTTTCAGTATCTCTTATCGTTTTCTCTGTTTTTTTTTTGCCTCAGTCATCTTACTTCAAATGCTTTCACTGGACCGTTGCCCGAAGAACTTGGATTGCTCAAGAACATGACTGATATGTAAGAGGATTTAGTATTACATGGTTGATATGACTAACAACAAAATTTAGTCCTTGTTGGATAATTTCTTTCTTGTATCTGCGGGGATTGTAGGAGGATAAGTGACAATAACTTCAGTGGACGGATACCAGAACTTATCGGCAATTGGACACGAATAATGAAACTGTAAGATTTTTAATTCTTTCTCCGTAAGTAGTTGCATGTCCTCAAGTAAGAGATGCATACCAAAGAAGTGTTTTTGCAGGCAGATGCATGGTTCAGGTTTGGATGGTCCGATACCTCTCATTATTTCTGCCTTGACCAGCTTGACCGACCTGTAAAGCCATTGACAAACTACTACTTCTTTACAAATTCGATTTCCTCTTGAAACAAGATCATTCATCATCATGGTTTTTTCTTTGGTGGGTTGGTGATTGACAGGAGGATTAGCGATTTAGGAGGCAAGCCGTCTCCCTTCCCTCCATTGAATAATTTGGAGTCTATCAAGACGCTGTGAGTAAAAGAAAACACAACTTGTGTGTTGTTTATGCAGTAATAATTTTTGCTACAAGACGTTTTCATTCAACCTCAAATGCAGGATATTGAGAAAATGCAATTTAAATGACCCAATCCCAAAGTATATTGGGCTTCTGAAGAAGCTCAAAACACTGTAAGTCATGTATATACGTTGACCAAAGTAGAGCTTTAAAATGATTTTATATTTCCGTGAGACTGAATTCTGTAAGTTTATTATGTTTACTTTTTGTAGTGACCTGAGTTTTAATCTCCTAACTGGTGAGATTCCGGCATCGTTTGAGAATTTGAAGAAAGCCGATTTCATGTAAGTGCCTCACTGACACTAAGGGCAAATGAAAAATTAGTTTAGAATAATATTTTCCTAATCATGAAAGTATTTCTAAATATGCTCTTTCAGTTATTTGACAGGAAACAAGCTGACAGGAGCTATTCCACCCTCCTTTGTTCAAAAAAACAAAAACGTGTACGAATACATGCCTCTGCTAAAAAAAAATCCATTGTAGCAACTTAACTCAGATTACAAAAACTGTGTTTGGTCTTCTTGATGTGCAGAGATGTTTCTTACAACAACTTTACTGATGCAAGTTCAATTCCCACTGGTGGTTGTGGCCAAGTTACTTCGTAAGTTAATTCAACATACTCTTATATCCAGAATACTTTGTTCACACCTTCGCAGAAACAACAATGTTTTGCTTCATTTTCTAGGAATTGGGTGGAAAGCTTCTCCATGGGGAGTAAAGCGTAAGAAACCATCTCTCTGTAATATAAATTAATGGCTCTTAAAATGACTTTTTAGTGGTTTCTTAGCCGTCCTTTCAGTTATGTTTAGTTAACTGTGTTTTCCCTCTGAATTTGATGTATCAGACACAAGAACTCATCCTGTTATCTTCAGCACTTCCCTTGTCTTCGTCCTAAGAGCGATCGTAAGCAACCGTAACGCTTGTGTTATTTTCATCATAATTCTGGTACAGCAGTTGAAATAAATGCGCGTCAGATCATTTTTCTTGATTAAAAATGAAAATTTCTTGTAGATAAATATAAATTGTACATAAACTGCGGAGGAGGTGAAGTACAAGCTGATAAAGGAATAACATATGAGGCTGACGAAGCTGCCAAAGGCGCTTCTATGTTCTTCCTTGCCCCTGACAATCACTGGGGGTTTAGCAGCACCGGGAACTTCATGGACGACGATGATGATGCTGATGAGTACACTGTGCACAACACATCCAGAATATCAGTTAATGGTTCGTCTCCCATCTCTGAGCTTTACAGGACAGCTCGAGTCTCTCCTTTATCGTTGACTTACTATGGACTCTGTCTCGGAAATGGGAACTACAATGTAAGTCTGCACTTTGCTGAGATCACCTTTACCGATGACAAGACATTTTACGGTCTCGGCAAACGTTTGTTCGATGTTTATGTTCAGGTACGTCTATGGGATCAATAGTCTTTTTACTTACTCTGTAGGAAAACTGCAAAACCATAACATATTGCATTCTTGCTCATTTATCTGCTCACAGGAGAAGTTAGTGATTAAAAACTTCGACATTCAAAGAGCAGCTGGTGGATCCGGTAAGCCAGTCATAAAAAGCTTTACGGTAAATGTAACAGACCATAATCTGAAGATCGGTTTGCGATGGGCTGGCAAAGGGACAACAGGCATTCCAATCAGAGGAGTTTATGGTCCTATGATATCAGCTATATCAGTGGAACCCAGTAAGTTTTTCTTATTGCCACTTTTATAAAAATATTGGATCATGCAATCTCATTTGGCGGATAGATGACGGTGTTTGCTTGTGGCAGATTTCAAGCCTCCGGTGTATCATGACAAAAAAGAGATCATGCTAAAAGCAGGGATACCTGTTGCATCAGCACTTCTTTTATTGATCATAGTGGGTATCCTCTGGAAAACAAGGCGTGACAGAAATGCTATTGACAAAGGTGTAGGCTTTAGTCTTCTTATGATGTTTTTTGAATGTATGTATGTACGTATGTGTTCACATAGCTGGGTTTTTTTTTATGTCTAAAGTCGTTTAAATTTCAATTTTTTCCTATGACTGAACAGAGCTAAGGGGGTTAGATCTTCAAACCGGGACTTTCACTCTACGACAGATAAAAGCAGCCACTGATAATTTCGATGCAACGATGAAGATAGGTGAAGGTGGATTTGGCTCTGTTTACAAGGTAATTCACTTGTATTCCTCCACTTTCTAAGCTTTATATGAAAAGTTTTATAGTGAATGTATATACATTTTGGAAGAGATATTAAAATGTGGTCCCTTCTCTTGGTGCAGGGTGTATTGTCAGAAGGAAAATTGATCGCAGTTAAACAATTGTCCGCAAAGTCAAGGCAGGGAAATCGCGAGTTTGTAAATGAGATAGGAATGATCTCAGCGCTACAACATCCAAATCTTGTGAAGCTATATGGATGTTGTGTTGAAGGGAACCAATTGATATTGGTGTATGAGTATTTGGAGAACAACTGTTTATCTCGTGCGCTATTTGGTATGTATCTCGAATTTGCACCTGCCAAAAGTATAAGAACCATATATATTTGGTGGCAAGATTGCTCGAAATCTCTCTGGGGGTGATTTTGTTTTGTAGGAAAGGAAGTGAGTGCAAGACTGAAACTAGACTGGTCAACAAGGAAGAAGATTTGCTTGGGCATAGCTAAAGGACTTACATTTCTCCATGAAGAATCTAGGATAAAGATTGTACACAGAGATATAAAGGCAAGCAACGTGTTACTCGACAAGGATCTCAACGCCAAAATCTCTGACTTTGGTTTGGCAAAGCTGAATGATGATGGAAACACACACATCAGCACCCGTATTGCAGGAACTGTGTAAGGCTCTTTGGACTCATAAGCTCAAGCAGAGAGTTCTTAAAGGATACATTTTTTCTTGATATTTTCATTTGCATTGCAGAGGTTACATGGCTCCCGAATACGCGATGCGTGGTTACTTGACTGAAAAAGCGGATGTTTATAGCTTTGGCGTCGTTGCACTCGAAATCGTAAGTGGAAAGAGTAACACAAACTTTAGGCCAAGCGAGGACTTCGTCTACCTTCTTGATTGGGTAAACAGTCTCATCTCTTTCAATTCATCCACTTAGTAAGTGTAAACTCAAATGATATAATAAAACCAAAAGTATGTAACTTTTTTTTTGCATCAAATACACATGTAGGCTTACGTTATGCAAGAGAAGGGGTGCTTACTAGAGCTGGTTGATCCAACGTTAGCCTCGGATTACTCAGAAGAAGAAGCCATGCTGATGCTGAATGTGGCGCTAATGTGCACCAACGCATCACCGACTCTAAGGCCTACAATGTCTCAAGTGGTGAGTCTCTTAGAAGGAAAGACGGCGTTGCAAGAGCTGCTGTCGGATCCGAGCTTCTCAACGGTTAACCCCAAGCTTACAGCCTTGAGGAACCATTTTTGGCAGAACGAGCTGAGCAGAACGCTTACCTTCTCCACGAGCGGGCCTTGTACCGCCTCTGTCAATTCACAAGTTGATGCTGAGGAGAAGACCCAACTTTTGGATTAAGTTATTATATTTTAAATTCTAAGTGAGGTTCGTAGGAGTGGTGCAATTGTTCACCAATTAAAAAAAAAAAAAAAGAATTCGAATTTTTTTAGCTCAAAATTGTGACATCAAATTAGAGTGATCACAAAAATCAGATGTTATTGTCGATGCGAATAACTGGTAATATAGTAATTGTAGATACAAGCCAGTATCAATATATAGTTTTTTTTTTTAACCTACATACCTGCTATCCCTTTTTGTTATATGCTCCCTGAACCATGTTATACTGATTGATAAAAAATTAAAAATTTAATATATTACATCCTCTTGATCTGCTTCTCAGCGTATTTAAATTGCAAGCCCAACAACCACTTGAGACTTTTTTTGGTGCAACATGATATACTTGTATTTATAGATAGGTATACGTCTTATTTATTTCGTCATTCGAGATTGACTAAATATTATACGAACAAAAATTTGGTCAAGTCCAACTGTTCTCGACACCGAATCTATACTGTGAGAAAATTTCAATACTCCGAAGAAACTAACAAATGGAAGAACTTATGGCATATCTCAAAACGGCCACAAAACTTCAATATTCTATCACCAAATTAAGCCCCGTTCGTTTATGCATCGGAGCTTCCAAAAGTCACAAATATATTTGATAGTTTTATCAAAACTTTTACACATGAAAAAACAGTTATACATAAATTATGTGTCCTTTTTCTAACGACGTCGTCATGTGTTGGAAACAAAGAAACCGACTTTGTTTGATAAAAGTTTTTTTTTTTTTTTTTTTTTTGAATATTAGTTTGATAAAAGTTTGAATCGTACAAATGCAAACAAAAAGATATGTCCCTTAATATCGTGTGGCCAAATTAAAGATAAGCAAAACAAAATAAATTTAGATTCCACTAATTTCTTCTAAGAGTTTACTACCTTAATACCTTAAGTTTTTGGAACTAGTTAGCTCTAGCTCGATTATTTCCAACTGGAATGTGTATGTATTGTCTGTGCACGTGTGACGTATTTGTGTGTGTGTGTGTGTAATTTACAGGTACAAAAAGATTAAGGAGTAAGCTTTTGCACAGATACAAAAAGCTTAAGAGGGGAAAAAAGCTGAGGGGGGACGGTGCAATTAATTGACAAGGAATCAGATTCCCACACCACTAATGTTCTTACTTTTCTTTCCTGTCCTTATCATATCTTCCACGTTTTATTTCTATTATTACCATTAATTAATTAAACAAAATTTTCAGTTTCATTTAGTTAACGATAATACATACTACAACCCTAAAAAAAAGGCCTGTAAATCCAGTAATTTTTTATAGCAAAATTTAGAATCGGGGTATTCAAGTTTGGTTTGTAGCGTTCGACTAATTCATTTTTGGGAAGTGAATATTGTCTTTTCGCTAAAGAAATTCCGCAAACTCATCACAGACAATACATCCAAAACGAATCTCATGTGATCAAATGGCGCCTAGCTCACACGCATGAAATCTAACTTAAGGCTGTAACGAGTTATGCCCGTAACCCTAGAGGCACGCCGCACGCGCATGTTTGGCGAAAATACTTACCACTATACTGTTGTATATAGCGAGTTTTGTGAGAAAATTCTTGCGTAAATTGAGAACCGTACGGTTATGTGAAGAGAGTATTTTGCATGTTTAACAAAAAGAGGAGAATATTCTGTATAGATTTTGCTACTTTACAATAGGATATTGGCGTACGTGACTTACAATTGTGTAGCATTAATATCAAAAGGCTCCATAAAAGCGAAGAACCGTTCAAGACTAACCCTCGTTATATAATTTCTCGATGATATCATATTCATGATATCACACATTTGGGTTTACGTGAAAAACAATTTCCAAGGAAAAGCCGGAAAGCAGAAGAAGAACGATAAGAGTATACATGATGGTTTTGTATATGAAAAGGTCTTCGTGATGGATTCATGCACGAACGTCCTTTTATATATCATTTTTCCTTTTTTCTGTTTATTGAGAAAACAAATTTAAGATTATTCGCGGTGGCGAGTTTTGCCCCACTCGAAGCAATGTGTTATAATAATGTTGCAAGTAGGCTATCTTTGGCGGTCCCTTTCTGAAAAAGAGGTTTCGCAATTTATAAACGAAACGAGTGATGACGTCAAAAACAAGAACAAAAACGAAACGAGTGATCAATGAAGAGATAAGAGAGAGATCAAAAGGAGAAAAAGGAAAAGAGTAGAGAAAATGTAGAGACAAACTGCAAAATGTAAAGCTCTTTTAACAAGTAGTACGTTTTGTTACATAATATTTTGGTCCAATATCTAAAAGTTGTAGTCGCAAACGAGCGACTCTTTGTCACTTTGAAAAACCAAATTTCATTATCTACTAGAAGACCGGTGATGTTGTAGGACGTTAAATATACCACAACCAGCTTAGTTTCCCCATCTTCTTAAACATAAACAGGTGAATGATGATGATTTGCTAACAAATTTTGGTTCCAAATATGCCACAACTTTGAAATTTTTCCAAATTTTCCAAAATGCCACAAATCATTTATGAAGGGTTAATAAATCATTTAAGACTCATTTGAGTTGCTGTAAAAAAGAAAGAAAAAGACTCATTTCTAATCTTATAAGAATTCTTGCTGAACCTATCTATAGTTTGTGGGTTTATTGGAATTTCAGAATTCTGGTTATAGGAAAAAAAAAACAGACATATATATGGCACAATTATGATAAATCCAAAAGGAAAAAAAAACTTATATACCTTTAAAGATCAGTTTGAAGTTACTGACTTAAATCTTACGAATTAAAGTGGAAAAAAATTACAATTTTTTCTGACATCTAACTAACTTTGAGATTCTTCTTGAGCCTTGATATATAGATGATACGATGATTAACATTTAGACATGTTCCTATAATATACATACGTACTAACTATCTATTTTTTTTTTGGTTTGAATAAATTTAACATTCTCTTCAAAAAGAAAAAAAGTTAATTACTCACAAGAAACAAACAATAGTAAGAAAATTCATAGGAGAATTCCGTACTTTTACTAAAGAAGAAAACATAAGATAAAGAACAGACAATCAGTTAAAAAAAGAACAGATATACAATATTATTATATTTCTCCCTAGCTACCTAGCTAAATAGTTGTATTAAACACACAACAAAAAAATTAACTTTACTTTTGCATTAGACTCCATCATTTTTTGTTTTAAACTTGAAACTTCATATACATTATACAATACATTCATCCGTTTCATTTTGAATATTATTTAAAGAAATTAATTTGCACACAAATCTACAACACTTCAAATCTTCTACGGTACATGTAAAATACTCTATAATTTACCTCACTAATTAAAGCCTTATACATGTCAAATTCGATTAAATTAGATTTCTCTCCACCACGGACAGATACTTGATAGTTTGATCATCTTTTCATACTACTATGGTATAGTTTCAAAACATTTCTTCCCCTATATATATATTTATTCCATAGACGTCTGGGAGAGGAAACCTTATAGGCGAAGAAATGTCCCCACTCAAACCCTAAAAAAGGGAATCACAAATAAAAATTACACATAGATGAACAATAGACGCGTATAGACATGAGGAGATGAGAGTGGGAATTATACAAATATATAAAAATCATAAAAAGAACCGAAACTCCTTTTCTTTTTCCCGTAAAAAAGCATTTTATTTCCTTTAATTTGTCTTTGTTCTCCTTCTCTCTTCTCACTTTCCTTTTTGATTTTGTGCTCTCTTCGTGTTTCTCTGGGTCGTCTCGCTTCCTCTCTTTCGTTTTGCCCTTTATTTTTTTTTTTGATTCCCCCACCAAGTTTTTCCTTGGAGTTCTTTCCCCTAAAGATCCATCAAACTTTATTAAAGAAGGAGGAAGAAAGAGATAATAAAGGGTATAGAAGAACAATGGTTTTCTCATCCAATTGGTCACAGGTTTCACTTCTAATTGATCTTCCATTACTAAATGTTCTCTCTGTCTCTCTCTCTCTTTCTCTCTTTTTTGCAATTTCTCTCTTAAATTCTTCACTGATGTTTTGATTCGTTTAGTAATAATTTTGATTCATTTTCAAAAGATATTCCTATTCTCATCTTCTTTTCTATAACCCGCTTTCTAAAAAATCCCAACATCTATATATATATATGGTAGTTCTTGCTTTATAAATAAAAATTAAACCAGTATTGAATTTGGGGTTTGTTGGTTCTTTCTTTTATTCTGATTACTTGATTTTTGTTTTTTCAGCATCATCATCAACATCAACATCAACATCAACATCAACTCGAAAATGGAAGTATAGTGAGTGGCCATGGACTACTCTCTCACCAACTTCCACCTCTCCCACCAAACCCTAACCCTAACCACCACCATGCCGCCGCCTCCAGTGGTCTCCCGGCGAGGCTGGGTGGATCGATGGCGGAGAGAGCGAGGCAGGCCAAAGCTCCTCCGCCTGTGGGAGCCCTAAAGTGTCCTCGATGTGACTCCATCAACACTAAGTTCTGTTACTACAACAACTACAACCTCAGTCAGCCTCGTCACTTCTGCAAGGGTTGCCGTCGCTACTGGACAAGTGGAGGCGCCTTGAGGAACGTCCCCGTCGGTGGAGGCTGCCGGAGGAATAACAAGAAGGGCAAAAATGGAAATTCAAAATCTTCTTCTTCGGCATCCAAACAGTCTTCTTCCACAGTCAACGATCCAAGTCCTAGCTCAGGACAGCTAAGGACAAATCAACAGTTCCCCTTTTTACCAAATCTTCACAATCTCACTCAACTCGGAGGTATCGGTTTGAACTTAGCTGCCACTAACGGCAACAACCAAGCTCATCACATCGGTTCGAGTTTGATGAATGAGCTAGGGTTTCTTCATGTCGGAAATGGACGAAACACTTCAGCTCCGATTAACGGAAACATTCATGACAACAACAACAACAACAACAATAATGAAAACAACTTAATGGCGTCCGCTGGATCGATGAGTCACTTCGCTCTATTCGATCCAACGACGGGGCTATACCCTTTCCAGAACGAGGGCAATATCGGAAACAACGTCGGAATATCTTTTTCCTCTACTTCCATGGTTGATTCTAGGGCTTACCAGGCAGCTCCGGTGAAGATGGAAGAACAACCCAATTTGGCTAACTTTTCTAGACCGGTCTCCGGTTTAACGTCTCCGGGGAATCAAACAAATCAGTACTTTTGGAACAATTCGGATTTCTCGGGTCCTTCTTCTAACGATCATCACCAACTTTTGTGAGATTTTGTGTGTTTGTTTGGATCATTAGTGTATGTTACGAC
>JAHZTW010000001.1:462423083-462541808 GCA_020283515.1 Alliaria petiolata | reverse complement strand
CTTGATCTCTTTGTTGTTCTTCCATTCTCAACCTCTCTAACCTTGCAGCTTCCCTTCTTGCAATCCTTGCAACCCTTTCCAATTGATCAATGTCTTGAAAACCTTGGAAGTTGTTGTCTCCTTGTGATCTCAAATGCATTCAAGGAAAAACTGAAATCTAGAAAAGTAGATGGTCAATAAGCAAAAAGATCACTTAGTCTCAAACAAAACTCAAATCTTAATGATCAATCAATCCCAATATGGCAACGGCGCCAAATTGAAACAAGCGTTTTTATGTCTTGCAAGCAATTTCTCAATTGCTCATATCATTGCAATATATTGAGGTATCAATCCATCTTGGGAGATGATGCAATAAGAATACAAAGTTAAGTCTAAGCTAAGCTAAAATGATAAAAGCAAGTCACAAACAAGTATTGAAAGCTAAACACAAACTAAAAGAGATACTACTTGAGCAATACTATGAAACTAAACCTTAATCACTACTAATCAAGATACTAAGCAAGGATTTCTACTAAGCAAGATTATCAATTGACTAAATCGAAACCTAGGGATGGAATCATTGATTTGGGAAACTAAATGGACAACCTTCCAATCATTTAAGCAACTAATCAAGCTAACTCTATACCTAGAATACTTAATTTAGATTAGACCATGATGTGTGGCTCAAATCCCTTTGTTAATCATTCTAATGAACTAATGATGTTTTAGCATTAAGATAATCAACAAGCATTAATAACAAGTCTAAATGGTATGATAAACACTCTAGACATCTAATGTCTTAGGCTAGAAATGTAAATCTCTTATTAAGTTGGTTCAAGCATTTCATCAAACACTTGGTGGGTGTATGAAATGCTTATGATCCAAAATAGCAAAGATTAGCTATTTGGCATTATGAATCACTTAATAAGAAGAGAGAATGAAAGAATCTATCCTAGATTGCAAGATTAATCCATTAGAAAACCCTAAATCTAACCCATCCCCAAGTTTCTAAGGAACTACTCACTAACCATACTTAAACCCATCAAATCAAAGATTAGAGAAAGGTTAAACATGATTAGAGAAAGATAAAACAAGAAATCTAAGAAAGATAATGCATTAAACTCAAAGGATTCAAGCTTAAACAAAATATTTGCCCAAAGTGGCTAAAAGTTTAAGCTAAGAACAAGAGAATAAAAGTTGGGATACAAAATTAGGTCTAAAGAGTATTTATAGGAGGGACCCAAAGGGTAGACAAAGAAGATTCGTCTGGGAGAATTTCGACGAGGTTCGTCGAACATACTCGTCGAAACTTCACCCTGGAGAAAAGTTTCGACGAAGCTTCGTCGAACAGAGTCGTCACGGGTCTTCAAGCGTCGATCATCTTCACGCGTCTGGATAAGTTTCGACGAGGTTCACCGAAACTACTCGTCGAAACTTCACCCTGAAAGAAAGTTTCGGCCAGCTACGTCGAAACTTCTGGTCGAAACATCGTCCTGGAGAGAAGTTTCGGTCAGCTACGTCGAAACTTCTGGTCGAAACTTCTTCAGGATTCTTCTTCTCCATCTTTTTGGCAACTTCTTGCTCTTCAAAGTGATGTGCCATTCCTCTCCAACTCCATTGTTGCCTCCACAGCATCCATGTTACCTGATCAAGACTCCAAATGCACCAAAACATGCAAGGACTATGCAAAGACACTCTAGGACTCTAAATGATACAATGCAACACAATGATGCTATATTAAACCCCTAAATGATGAGAAACTTATACTAAATGGATGTTAAAATGATGCAAAATATAGACATATCAACGAACTTCAATGAATGGGTGCAATCGGATTAACAATAACCAAAAATGAATTCTACTTACAACTTGGAAAGCTCTGTTAGTATATTAGCAATTCCCAAACAAAAACACATGTATCAAGGTATATGGTCAGCAAGCATAAGCCAAGAACACAAACCAGGCAAATCTTAAAACAATGGATAAGAATTGGATCTATTCTCTACAAGCATTTGCAAACACTTCTACTATTAATGCTACCTCTCCAATCAATGCCTGGGAAAAGAACACAAAACCAGGCTATCTCGCAGCACACCAGACTAGGGTAAGATAAGAAAACGAGAAACATGCCACCAGATATTATGATTTCTTTCAAGTGGTCACTGAACCTTTGCTTGGTCTTTTTCCTTCCATCGCGTCTTTCTTTTTCTTGCATATTGTGCACAGGAAGGGACCTTCCCATCGCTTAGATGCTGAGGAGATGATAGCACCCTCGTTCCCTGATAGACCTTCAGCAGGAGCTTGGTCTATTTGGCATACAGCACATTTTAGGAGCCCCGTGTCCGCATTCGAGGGAAGATCCTTCCCCAATCTGCATTTCAAACAAAGACTGATAATCAGTATCTGAAGTTCTCACTAAAGTAGCCCTTAAACATGGATAAGATTTTGGCAATATCAATTCCTGGCTACACGGTTACCTATCTGCAAGCACAGCAGAACCTTCTTCAAACAATTCTTCTACAACTCCAACAGAAGAAAGCTTGTTCCCGTTTTTGTTGTTGTTATCCGTATGTTTTTTCCTAGAAAGAAATGAGGTGAATGTGTTCTGCTTCTTTCTAGGCGTTGGAGCCAAGGCAAGGTGATCAGATGGAACTATGTCAACAACTACACAGGTAGTATCATCCTTCAAACCTTTTGTTCGCAATGCTTCCTGAAAAAAACATATGATCCAGAGATTAAGAGGAATCTAGATCGAAGGATGTACACTCCACACAATTTAGTCAATTGGGTTGATGACCAAACCTTAACAACAAGTGTAGCAGCAAGCTCGGCTGATAAACCACGACAAGCTTTGGCAGCCATATCAGAAGACAGTATATCCCATATACCATCTGAAGCTATAATGAGTCTCCCTCCAGCATCTGAAAGCTGAATGTACAGATGAAAAAAAAAAAAAAAATTTTGTTCAGTGTCTAATATAAGTATTGATGAAAAATGCACCAAAAGGGAAGGGGATTTACTTTCACTTGCTTAACATGCGGTATTGGGACAATAAATTCTCCCACATCAGTATCACCAATGGACCTCGAAAGACACAAACCACCAGGCCAGCATCGAAGTGGGCCGACCTAATGCATCATCAGAATGAAAGCACATTAATATCATGGCAAATCCAAAACCTCCCTCGCAGTAACTGAAATTTACTGAACATGACCATACCTCATTGCCACCAAAAACATTGAGCCTTCCGACCTCACCTCCACTGGCAGTTATGCGTTCTCTCTCTTCAACATTCTCTTCTAGCCTGTGATCGACGGTCAGTAGAGAAACCACACCGCCTTGGGTGTCTAATATGCAGCGTGAGTCGCCAACAGAAGCAACAGTGATAGTCCAACCATCAATTAGAACAAAGGTCACCGTTGTTCCAGACGTTTCCCCTGTAAGCACAATAGATTTTAACGGTTATATAGATGCTTGAAAAAAAGAATGTGAAAGTAAAAAAGAATATGAAAGTAAAGGCCTTTAGGCAATGAGCTGACCTTTCTGCTGAAATTCTATGTCGGTTTTCACAAAGCCTGCAACTAGAGCCCTAGGAAGAGCTTGAAGCCACTCTTCCCTGCTTGCGCCTTGAGGAATTGCACTCATCACATTGTCCAGAAGATGTTCCTTAGTATATATGGCAGCTGAGTTACCATTGTGTCCATCAAATATCTTCAGACAAAACAAAAAAAGGGGTATTAAAATGAGAGCTTTGACTTTAAGAACGCTATGCCACGCCGCGAATGCCCTTACAAAAGAAATCTGAAGAGAAAGAATTACCCCGAAAACAGAAAAAGCCGATGATGGATCACCAGGTATCCTCTCACAATCAGTTTTGATCAAAAAGTAGTCTTCTCCTTTCTTCGCGAGAGCAGCTTGACCATACTTGACTAAAGGTTTCTCTACTTTCTCGCTCCTCAGCTCCCTACCAATCAGGGTTGCAAGGGGAACAAGCGGATGTTTCGTCCTAGATCCTTTTGACGGGCTCATTTTAGCCTAAGCCTTCAGCATTGGCTGGAAAAAACCTTGGTCCATCACAGAAAAATTCTTTAGTTGAAGCAAATATATAGATGCAAGCCCACTGAGTCCTATTCTAATAAGAACAAATTAAGGAGCCTTATATCAAATCTATTTCCCAGAAAAATCGAGAGCAAAACGGTAAACCTACTTTACTAGCGCAAATCCCGATTCTAATCCAAAAAATGTGAATTGTGGTGTCTCAAGTCTTTTCAGGCTAGGGTTGATGTGATGTCCAATCGAAAATCAACGTGCGGAATTACTCACACATGAACTCATTTTGGTAAATGGAACCAAAACACACAGAAAATTTAGAGGAAAACCCTAATCTACGGAATTTTGAAATCTCCAGCATTTGGCTATCGTTAGAGATGCAGAAAGATATTATAAAAGTAGAATCGCGAACAAAGCAACAGCAAAATCAGTAAAAGAACACTATACAGACGCTTTCGCCAGTCAGAACCCCCGACTGATACTCACCAAAGAGAAATCTCAGTAACATACACAACAGATCTAGCAGAGAAGTTGGCTCGTAGAAAATGCTGAGTTCCTCGCCGCTTCTCCGGGGAGAATCTCGGAGCCGTCGTCGGCAATCGAGTGGAAAAATAACTAGCCTGGAACCGCGTGAAAAGAGAAGCTTATATAAACAGAAGAGAGACAAAGTTGCAGGCAGAGTTTTGTGATTTCTTCTCCGATTGGGGAAGAAAAAAAGCGACGCGGGTGTTAGAGACAGCTAATTTTATTCAGAAAGTGACGGAAATACCCCTAAAAAGTGCAATTCTTCTAGGTGAAACAATCCTCGACACTTTTCAATTTTTTGTTTATGACTATTTTTTACTTGTAGCAGTTTTACATCCCATCCATCGAGTCAAACTGCCACCCAAAAAGAAGAACTCGGTTCTGATTAAAGTAGCTTAACAAATGCTAACGTCTTGTTAAATTGCGACATTTACTAACCATTTGCGAAAACTATACAGAATGAGATCAGATATTTAGCCTTTGTGAAACAGAAAAATATGAATAAATGATGCATACCTTTGAGGTTTTTTGGTTTGGAGCGAACTACAACTTTTTTTATAAACACAAAAAGTGGCGGTGAGTAGAAGAAGATACCTTTGTATCGAGAAGTAGCATACAATATATCAACAATCAATTACAAGAAAGAAAAAGAAAAAAACAAACAAACAAGAAAACCCATAGAATGAACAAAGTTTTGTTGAATATATCCATTCTAGAATTGCCACCCAAATCAAACAAAAACAAATCCAAGTATATTCAACCTATGTATGGTTCATACGTATTCTACTCTTCGTATACGGCGTGTATATATATATATATATATGGCCACACATATGAATGGGCCCGCCAAAACCAAACAAAAAAACGACCAAAACATTTATAATCCCTTCCTTTGATTATTATTACTTGGGATTTTGTCTCTTCTTCACAACTACTGTACTGTTATGCCTTGAGGAAGTTTGTCCTGGTGAATTAATTGCCCCAAGCGATAGTCTCCTCGTAGGCGCCGGAATAAGCGAAGGTATCATACTCCTGATCATCAACACATTAGCCAACAAAAAAAACGATCCAATCGTTTGTTTATAAAAAAGAATGAATATAAAACCTTACTTGGTCTCAGCAACTCTACTGGTTTTTGTTTGACTCTTCTTTAGCTTAGTTGAAGAGCCATTAGAGGCTGCTCTAGGCATATTCACTTGAACATTCAACTGCCACATCAAGTTACTCTCGGAGCAATCGCTTGTGGCGGTTTCGTCAGACTCATTCGCTTCTTCTTCGAATGGAATCTTCCTCACCTCCTCAAATCCTTTATCTACAGTATTGCACTTATTATTGCCTGCACCTCGTGATGGTTCACGTTTCAAGCTAGACAATCGCTTATCAAGCGGTGTCTGTGATCTGCTTTCAGGTTTGTTACTACGTGTGATTTCGTCCTCGTGTTTATCAACCCATTCACTGCCTGACATAAATTCCATTTCCTCCTCTTTCCCATCTATCGACGGGCTTTTCCATGACGGTGAACCAACTAGTCCTTGTAAGTCAACGCTGGATGCAGAGTCGCTTTGACCCTGCAAGCAATTTCACTGTACATTATGAAGTGATCACTGCAACAAAAGTATCCGCGAGTTTGGTTTGCGTGATTGGTGCGTGAGTGTTTTTTCGTTCCCTTTTACCTCAATGCTGTTGACATCATCAACCTGTGATGGCTTATGTTTGGTTTGGAACTGTCTTGTGTTTGCTGATTTAGAGAATGACGAAGAAACTCCAAGCAACTTCCTTCTCAGGAGTTTATCAGGTGTAAGCGGTCTTGGGAGCTGCGTTTGATCTGCCTCGCTCTCCTTTCTCGCCAGCGCAAGTTTCAAACTAGCAATCTGAAAGCAAATAACAAAGATAACTGATTCGGACAATGTATTTTGAAAGAAAACAAATAATGAAGAATATAATAATGTGACAACGTATTGGAGAAAATGACCTGTTCTTTGAGTTCCTTAACCTCAGAAGTGTCTCTATTGACACGAGCAGCACCGAGTTCAACAGTGGCCACCCTCTCTGCAAATTTCAGGGTGCTGAGTGTTTCTCCCAGAGTATCTAGTTCAGGGCTGATGTGAATAAACATGAGCGTTTTCGCTTGTCGTCCTGCACAAACAACAGATATCCATTGTTTTAACTTGTAAGAAAGGAATAAATGGAACAAAATGTAGAATCATAAACGGAAACCGTTCTAGCAATTGGAGGTTGGATACAAAAGATGATGTTGCATAAATGTTATCGGCGTCTAGATTCAGATTGAACTAGCACTTGAGTATCACTGATTACCTAACGCGTCCTGGAGCAGTTGGGTGAGTTTGCTATTGCGATAAGGGATGTGGTTGTTTTTCTGAGAGAGAGACGCAATCACGTCCCCAAGAGCAGAGAGAGACCTGTTGATGTGTTGTGCCTCTTTCAACCTATCACCAGTGACCTCAGACTTGTCGACCCTTTCGCTTCCAGCAAGATCTACCAAATGCATTGAACCCCTTAGAGTGGCTCCTGATGTCAGATCTCTTCCTTGAACGTGTACTGTGAGACAACTGCGTGTATAAAGTATAAAAGACGTAGTAGATTAGTAACAGCTATAAGTTTTCTGGAATTTCATAGGATGTTACAAGTTAGCAAGCAACACATACTTTTCTTAATTGCATGAAAATTTAAGAAAACCGTAAAGAAAGTGTACTTGTGTTGTCAGCTTCTATACGACTGGAGAGTTAATCCCTGTAATATGGCAAAAATCTACCAATGCCAGAATTTAGAGTGACTATTGTAAACAAGAACTCAGTTTATAGAGCAAGTACA
The DNA here is from genome assembly GCA_020283515.1 of Alliaria petiolata. Lineage (NCBI taxonomy): Eukaryota > Viridiplantae > Streptophyta > Magnoliopsida > Brassicales > Brassicaceae > Alliaria > Alliaria petiolata. The sequence goes on along the minus strand of JAHZTW010000001.1, from coordinate 462,534,422 downwards.
TGTGCTTATAAGTGAACATAATCTTGATCTCTCTTATGCTATATGTTTCTCATTTCTCTTTTAGTTTTCTTTTTCTGGCAAAATAATAAATCCAATATACCCAATTTCTTCAAGTTCATATTCTTTTCATTTTCACACAATGACAGCAAAATTATGTTTAAGAAATTTAAATTTTATATAAACAGAAAAGAGGGGAACCTGTGAGAGCGACTGCTGCGGTCATTCATGGCTGTGGCACTGACCGCACGGTTCTTTTGACCAAGATTCATCAAATAAATGACGTCCGAAGTTGTGGAGACTGGAACCAATGTAGCCTCTGGAACGTTGATTCCATCTTGTGAACTGTTTCGAATCTCTAATGTGTTCACAAGTCAAGGAAAGTAAACAGAAGGATCATGCAAGAAGCATTAGGCATTTTCTAAAGAATTGCAGGGGTTTTAGAAGACAAGTCTTAGACAAGGATATCGGCTGGTTTGGCCATTAGTGGCAAGGAGATCTCGGACTTGCTCGTTGTAGATTTCAAGCATCTGAACTGAAATGTTATATGAAAACGTTTCTTTTCTCACACTTGACAGATGAAACAGATCACTCAATGCTCTGTAGTTTACTCCTAAGCTCTCTTCCGTCAGTTCATTTGGTCCCATCTGATTATTTTTTCATAAGTAAATTATAAATGAGGATACCATTGTTTCCACATGCAAATATGAAAAGTCATTGCAAATAAAGTTGAATAAATTTACCATGGTGAAAGTTTTTCCGGATCCTGTTTGGCCGTAAGCAAATATGCAAACATTATAACCGTCAAGAACAGACCGGATAAGAGGTTGAGTGTCTGCAAACACCGCCTCTACAAATTGAAAGTTGTAAGACGTTCATTTTCTATGAGAAAATGCATAAATAACAAAAATCCAGTAAGTAGCACATAGATTCATATTGATCATTATTTCCACGCTGACATCATTTCTTGATGAATCCACATGAACAATTTGGATGAGTGAAGAAAATTTATTTTGGCTTCAGTGTTTGTTTCCATATTGAAAGAAGGATAAAGAAAGGCGAGAAAATTACCTTGAGATGCTGAAGGGCCAAACACTTTGTTGAAGGTGAAAGACTTTCGACCTTCTTTTCCATACTTCAAAGGTGTCGCAATTGATATAGTTGACTCCTCTATTTGATCCACTGTAGTTAAGACACTTGTTTGCCCAGGCAAGAACGGTCTCACTCGACAATAGACCCTTATGCTCCCTGTTGTAATATTCGTTAGTCTTGATATTTCAAATCCTAGTAACTGAATCTATCAGTCTAGAACAATATTTATACAACTTTAACTCCTTAAAACCTTCAGAATCTGTATCTGAGTCATATAAGTAATCTCATCTCAATACAATTTATTTTAGGTAGTTGAATTTATGATTCCTTCCAACACCTTCACACATATTTTTTGGCTGTGTAGTTTGGTGGTTGTAGCGTGATGGATTGTTGTATTTGACACTTTATCGTTAACTATTAGACATTTTACCTTTGAGGTCTTGGACTTGATTGTAAAGTTTCCGGTTTTCTTCAAGAACTCTTTGGTATCCTGTAGCTGCATAAGCAAGTCCATGCAAATGCTCGCCTAACCCAAGAAAAACGAAATAACAGTTAGTTTCTTTAATAACAATGGTGAAAGTACTACGGATTTTACTGGAACAGCTATTAATTAGACAGTGGTTTCGATCACAATTGAATAAAAACACATACTATACTCATCCTTGGTAACGTGAGACTTTCTAGCTACAGGTAACGTGAGACTCTCTAGCTACAAGTCCAAATTTTGTTCCAGGGTAGATTCTCACCTAAGCTTGTAAACTCTTGCTCGTATTTCATCTGCAAGAGACTGAGACCCGCTTTTACAGCCTTTAGATCGTGTTTCAGTTCCTGAAAACACAGATATGTGTATTAATTCCACCTTAGTAATTAATCACTGAATACAAAGTTTTGATAAAAGAAACAGGATGCTATGTACATCTTTTATATATGTTCAATCGAGTTATACCTCAGTATGAGTTTGCTGTCTGTCGATTATCATGTGTTGCTTCTCGGCCTTGTCTTTTGAAATTACATAGACGTCACAGTCTTGAATTTTTGATTCTTCGACATTATCACCTTGTGAAGCTTCTATATTGTTGTTTACCATCTTTGTCACGTTCTCTTCTCCGTACTGAGAAAACATGTAATGTATAAACCAGTTGGACATATAATACACTGATAGATCAACAGATCCATAAAGAGTACTATGCCTAAATGGATAACAAGATCACCACTTTCAAGTTTGCTGCAATTACAAAAGACAGTGTACTCTCAACATACCGAAGCATCACTTAGCATCTCCTCGTTGCCTGAAATAGTTCTCTCAAGATCGCCAAGGTCAAGCTTATCTTTGTTCCCAGCGCTCATCTGAAGCTAAATAATTGCATATTCAAGATGAAAAGTCTAAAGAATGTGGAAGAGAAACCTGTTCTTGATACAGCTTAGATAACTAAAATTGCTTACCAATTCGTTCTGTGTAGCCAATCTACGTTCATATTCTACCATGACAGTTTTCAGCATATCTTCCACAATCTGGAAGTAAACAAGAGCAGGTGAGTATTAATCTAAAACCGGCATTTCAAAAGAATAAATATCATTTGGTAAGTTTGCAGTTGATTAAGATAAAGAATAGTAGAAGGTAGTTAATGCTTACACCGGGAATTTCTTCTTGCTTCCTACCAGAGAAAACCGCACGGACAATGGCATCTATTGAATTGACAGTTCCCTGAAAAAGCTAAAGTGTAAGTTTAAACATTACACAATATTAAGGATTATATTAGGATTTGTGTATCAGCTCACTAACTCCATTTTTGGTATTAGAATCAGATTGATCAAAACGAGGTTGTTCGCTGGCTTGAGCGTTAGAAGGGCTACTTGTGATCGCATCCACAGGTGCTTCTGAGTCTTTGCGTTTGTATTGCTTTGCGATCCCGAACGTGGTTGGTTTCGAATTCACAATGTATCTCCATGAACCGCTTCCACCGCTCTGCTTCCACTCGCGATATGACTTGAGAGCCAAAACACACTCCACAATTCTTGCGGATTTACCTCCCTGAGAACACATCAAGCACAAAACATAATGTAAAGCTAATGTAAATAGTTCCCACATTCTGAAATTTGGATAGCTGTCTAGCTTGGTACAGCGAGTTGTTCTAATTGCTAAAATGCTAATCGTTAAAAATTCAAATGCTACTTAGTACTTAACCCAGATTATGGAACGAGATTGCAAATGACTGATTTATCCTCCTAGCTAGAATCACGTGGAAAGAAAAAACAGTTTTTTTTTTAGCTCATATCATTTCTTTTCCAACACTGATGGTCACCACGACCCCACCACGACTGTGTCTGCAATTTATTGTACCAAATGATAAAAACATTGCTCGTTTCTAAGTATGAAAGCGACCGTTTTAGCTTTGTCTAGGTAGCCCCTCCGGCAAGGTAGGTCAATCTGCCTCGAATAACTATGATGACAAATTGACAATTGATTTGAACCTATCTCTATACTAGCTAGCATCAAGCCTACTTTTGTAGCGACATCACGACTAGGCATCATCTGTCAAACTAGTTACCATAATCCTCCGTGATAGGATTTATCTATTAACCCAATTCGTCAGACAAAATAGTCTTGTGTTATTATTAAGCTGTGCATAAGCTTCTATATATTGTGATTTGTTCCAGTACCTTCTCAAAATCGGAGACTTCGAATGTGGGAATACCCATTTCCTCCACAACCACAAGAAAGTTTCGAAGGTTCTCAAAGTACTGAAATGCAGATAGAGCCGCACCGTCTTGATTAACAAGAGGATCATTTGGAGCTTCAACGACCTGTAAGTTTTGTGGCAACAGAATCAAGACTGAGATCATCAGAACAGATGTTCCTAATGACTAAAACATCGGAATTAAAATATTAATTTCTGATTCTCCTAAAAATATTACACAAAATGGTACTAATCATGCTTGCCACAACTTTATCTGAGCAGGCCTAGTGGTTTCAAAAAGTCTTTACAAAAGTTTAGCTTACATAGAAGCTATATATTTATATTCCATAACAATATTCTCTAATAAAGTATAATTAATCTTGAAGGAAAACATATGCACATAAGAGTAAAAAGGTGAGACATACTTTTGGTACAGCACCAGGTTTAACTCTGTTGAGGACATTGCAGAGCAAAATTCCACTTCTCAATGCAATTCTGAAATCTTCCTCTGAAGGATCTGCCGGCAAATCTCTTCCTCCAACTACACCAAGTGTGTTTCTTAGCCATCTTGCTGCTTCGTACCTTTTCAAGTCTGAAGGATCTGCTGGAAAATCTCTTCCTCCAGCTACACCAAATATGTTTTCTTCTCATAACTGATGTGTATTAAGTGATTATAAAATGTAGAAGCCGAAGAACATCTAGACATTAAAGGTTTCTGACAGACGGATCGATGGTTAAGAATCTATATGTTTCATGATGATCTAGGAAAAGCAAGTTACGTCAATATCTAATTCGATCAAGTAAGAAGCTCATGATAGTATCATACTTCCCTTTTAGAAATATGTGCTCGAGAATGACAGTACTCATGATCATATAGCCTTTTTTTCCTAATAGTTTAGAAATCGTAACAACAAATTTTGGTCAAACGAGAAGCTCAAGTAGTATTTGGATACAGAGAATAAGATTGGGCATCCTAAATATATGTACTCCGTCCCAGATTCTCTGATTCGATTATCAATTGCGAACCCTAATTTCAGAAATACACACACAGAAAATTCCGAATCAAAATGAACCAAAAAGGAAAGGGAAAACGAAAGAACAGGGGAATTGAGGAGCGTACAAGTTTCATCGGCATGTTTCGAGCTCGAATCTACACCAACGCGAACTCGCAGGTTTTGCTCCTTAAGAAATCCCTCCAGAATCGATGCCAAACAGAGTCGCGAATCTTGTTGCTCCGTCGCCATTGAAAGAGGACAAGAAACGATCAATGCTTTTAGCTTGATCAACAAGATACCTGTATAATTCCAAATGCAACTCCCAAATTTCGACTCGAGAATCTCACAACCAAAAATTTGAATTCTGCGCTTGAAACAGATTTTTTTTTTTTTCCCCCAATATCGAACAAACAAAGAAAATCAAAGCTGGGTAGATACAAGGATATTCACTTATGAGTGGAACATTGCTCAGATTTATAAGGAAGATAAAGAAAGTGAGAGAAATTGAGAAGAAATAGTTGACCCTCTCCTCTTTATTTTTCGTTTTATGAAAATAAAACAACAGAAAAGAAGAAGAAGAAGAAGAAGAGCGAGGCATGAACCCAGAGGCTCCGAGTCTCCTGGGTTTCTATAGATGGACAATTTCAATTAAAAAAAATAAAAATCAATTTTGAATTTTTATTTATTGTTAATTACTACTTTTTTAATATATGTACGAACTTATAGCTGGTGAAAAGATATTTAGCTAAAGAATTTATATTCCGTATATTTAGTTTCAGCCATCTACCAGGTTCTATAATGGTAATAATAAATTTCTGTTCTCCAAATGTTTTAACAAAATTAATCTGTAGCAATGAAAGTTCATAATTGATCTTTGTATCCAAATGATTTTTTTTTTTTTTTTTTTGAAAGAGGTTTACTATTGTATCCAAATGATTTGCACTAATTAATGTCATTGTTTTATCATAATCTAGATTCAAATCTAAGGACAAAAACATATAATTAGACATTATAGTAATTTTTTATTACGACTTTAATTGGTCAATAGGAGTTTATGCTAATCAGAAATTTTATTCTAAAGTTCAATATGTTTTATTAAGTTTGAATATGAGTTATGACATGCCTAGTACAATTAAACTCTAAATAAGATACAGAAACTTTAAAGAAAGACTTAATTATAAGTTTATGTCTACAGTCGATATACAGAGCATTTTGTAAGAGGGTTAATCGTGAACTTAACTTTATCACACTATAAGGGTATAAATAATCAACTTAAATCCCATGCAGCGCGGTTTCCTTCATATAAAAAAAAGGAAAATAAATTCTAAATATTAGGATAAAAAGGGCTATTATGTAACTCATTTGGTTTGACAACTAAAGAGAAGAATATTTATAGCTACTTTGAATAACTTTTTTCCCCTTGCGTATATATATATAGAGGTGTTTTTAAAGCCAATAAACATGATTAGATTAGTTTTATAACCAGAAATAATTGAAGGTCAGCATGAAAAAATATTTAAAATTTATGCAAAGAACTAAGACATAATTCGTTCAACAAAAAAAATATAAACGAAAAAAAGTTTTGCTGATGATGATCGTAACCACATCTTTTGAAAACGACCCTTTTAATTATCCATTTCATCGAAAGTTATATATTTAAATTTCCTGTATACTCTCTTTTTTTTTTGTCAATAATATTCAATTTTTTCTTTGTGATATAGATATTGAACATGATACCAACTCATTCAGAAAATGAGTGAGCATATAATTTATTTTAAAATGTTAGAGTATATATATACATAAGATATTGGAAAAAACATACACGTATTACCACGAAGTTATCTATCGTATAATAATGGATAATTGAAAACTTAGTTTATGTGTTAGTTTAATTAGCACCACTTGGTAAATAGTTGCAAGAAGGGACCTGATGGATGTAGCGGGCCGTGAATGCAATAAAAGAGATAAAGTTCATTTTTACATCAAATTAATGCAATAAAAGAGAGAGAGAGCTCTTGTGATTTTTACATCGTTCAAGAATATCTCTTCACTACAATGAACGTAGATATTCTACTAATCTTTCTCTGCTATTATATGATTATATCCAGTGATTCATCATGACATCTTAGGATTTTAGAACTCATGTAAACTATGATTATACAATTAATATTAAGCTCGGTTAGGGAACACCAACACTATTTTTGATAATAAAACGCGTGAGCTGCTCGAAATTTCAAACGCGGATTGAATAGTCAAGGCACGAAACGTTTGCGTCTTACCAAACGCGATAACGTTGATGTATCTTATAAAATAATTGAAAGGAAATGGTAAGACTTTTGAAAACGAAAGATTATTGAATGTAATTTTGAAAAATCAATATCGTATTAAACTCAAAAAGGTCCTTTGGTAATCGGAATCAGTATGTGGCTGCTATAATAAGACACTTTCAAGATCGACATTTAATTTTCGAAGACTGGTGTTTTTTTTTTCATTGTATTTCTTTCCATTTCACTTAACGATTCCATTTGTAAGCCTTCAAACAGAAAACTCGATTCACCGTATGTTTTTTTTTTGTGTTGAATATTCACCATATGTTTTGACTTACACCACTTGCTCCGGACATTATGATTAGAAACATATTTTATTATTTTGTAGTAATGGTATCCATTTCTTTTTTCTCAAGAAATTGAGAATGATTCTCGAAAGTTACCATTGCCACTACTAATATGATAAAACCAAAGGAATTGACGTTGACCGTATGAAATCCGTATAAATAGAGGTTATACGGATCATATGTAACACAACCGCATTTTGTGCTTTTTAATTTTAAGTGTTAATAACATAAAAGATTAATAATATGGAGATGCACAGACTCATGAAACTTATGCCTTACCTTTTACTATTGGTACTAGCGATTCATGCGCACAGCTCTGTCTCATCCGTCCAACTCAAACCCAATTCCATCACAGGAATTGACATAGATTTCCCGGTTTGGCGGCGAGAGCTTCGAAGCGGAGGTGGTGGCAGCGGAGGTGGTGGAGGTGGTGGCGGTGGTGGAGGTCGTGGTGGTGGAGGCGGCAGCAGCGGTCGAGGCGGTAGCAGCGGACGAGGTAGCGGTGGGGCTGGGAATGGAGGAGGATCTTCTGATAGCGGTGGCGGTGGCGGCGGCAGTGGGGGAAATGGTAACGGTAGTGGTAACAACGGTGGCGGCCGTTCTGTAGGAAGCGGCGGTGACTGCCTCAAACACCGTGGTCTCACCGGTACTCTATTATCGATCGTCTTCGTAAGCTGTTTAAAAGAGTAATTAAATGTTTTTTTTCTTTCATAACTGAATTTTGTATATAGAATTTGATGACGATGTCTTTAGTGCTAAAGTTTGATTTATTGTACAGTTGTAATGTATCGTATTTCTAGTATTCTTTTGTATTTCTAAATCTAATAATAGCAAGTGCATTGCAAGATAAAAAAAAAAAAAAACTCTCACCGATCACGACCAGTTGAAAAACAAAGCAAATCATAGCACACGATATATAACAGATACAGAAGAAAACATTGATACGAGAATTAAATGCGTCGGACATACTTAATTTTAATAAATTAAGGTTTAAAGGGTTTTTAAATTAGAGTGATCATGAAATGTTTTGGAACACACAGGCAAGTGCAAGTTTTGTTCTATGATCTGAATCTTGAAAGCGCGACCGAATAATTTGAAGCAAAAATAACATAAAATAAAATTTGGTGGCCTTCTAATTAATTGAAATATTTAACAAAAAATGATAACGATGCAAAATGAACACAAAAGAGAGAGAAGGAATGAAGGGTCTTAGTGGAATACACATCCATAAAACTGTCTTATAAAAAGGTGTTTAATGTTTTACAAACGTATATGCAAATTAACCCAGAATAAAAAAAAAAATAATTAGCGATTGTATTCAATATTTTTTTTGATAGCAGCAAAACTGTAATTCCAATTGCATTCCAACAATTTGACCAAAGAAGGAGATCGGCGATGAACTCCAATTTGCAGTCAAATCATGTATCATCGCAGCTCTTCACCTCCATTGACATGGGAACAAACTCTTTCAAGCTTCTTATAGTCCACGCAGATCCTTCTGGAAGATCTTTCGTTCCCGTCGAGAGACTCAAAGAACCAGTGGTGTTGTCCCGCGAATCTCCAACCTCGATTTCTTCTCAATCTCAGGCTCGCGCTCTCCAATCTCTACAGAAATTCATAAGCTTGATCCTCTCGCACAACGTCTCCGGTGATCGGATCCGGTGCGTCGCCACGGAAGCCCTACGGCAGGCAGAGAATCAGAAACAGTTCGTGGAGACGGTGTTCGAGGATCTCGGTCTACAGGTCGATGTGCTTTCCGGTGAAGAGGAAGCGAGGTTAGTTTATCTAGGCGTTCTTCAGTTTCTACCGGTATTTGAGAAATCCGTCTTGTGTATCGATATAGGAGGTGGGTCTACTGAGTTTGTGGTGGGTAAGCGTGGTGATGTGAAGCTTGCTTTTTCTTTGAAGCTAGGTCATGTTAATTTGACACAAATGTTCATGAAAAATGGTATCGGATTGACGGAGATGAGAGACCATATCCGTCATGCGATTGCTGAGTCTGGCTTAGCAGATAAATTGAAAGAATCGGAGGGCTTTGAGGTGGTTGTGGGATCTTCGGGAACTATACGAGCTATTGAGAATGCAGTTTTTAGTGGCTATGGAACTGAATTACCTCAATTCAGTCTCGAGGGGTATAAGAGGGATTGGAGATTTGGTAGAAGAGAACTGAGCGGTGTTGTGGAGCAGCTATGCAGTGAAGGAGATGAAGAGGATATCCGGAGAGAAGGCTTTTTCAATAGAAGATCAGAGTTCATTGTCGCTGGGGGGGTACTGTTGGAGGAAATATTCAAGGCTCTCGGTATCGAGGAGATGGAGGTATCAGAGTATGCGTTGGCAGAGGGTGTGATTGCTGATTCGCTGGCCAAAGCTTTTGATGGAATATATGATTTGAATGCTAATGCGAGGTGGCGATCAGTCATGAGGCTTGCCACACGACTCAACGGAAAAAAGCGAATGAATCATGCGATACACTGTGCCAACATCGCCAAGGTACCTTTCCAACCGCAACCTTAACAAGCAATCTATTTGTGAAATTTCATGAAGATTGTGGCTCTTTGTCATATCTTTTGAGTAGGGCTTTCTGCTCTGGGTATCTCACTATCTCTTTCGATAGTTAGGGCAGTTTTTGACTTCTAACCTCCCTTTTTTCTTCTTAATGTGTGCTGATGCTCAATGGTTTCAAATTCCATTTTTTAGCTCTGCACACTGGTCATGTTGTTGATTCTACATATTTGATAGGACAGTGATTTTCCAGGAGATCTTTGTAGGTTTGAGGAAGTGCAATGATTTTAACGTCATGTTAGATGATAAGGATCTTGAGTATCTTGAAGCTGCTTGTTTCTTACACAATATCGGAATCATCACAGGGAAAAAGGGATATCATAAGCAGTCTTCTCATATTATCAAGGTTAGTTCATCCAACTCTGTAAAAAAAAAATACTATTACACTGAACATTGCACTTTTCAAAGCTGGAAAAGCAATTCACAAAAGCTTATCAACAAGAGTAATCTATATTTCTGTTTTAAACCTTTTTGTAGGTTTCAGTGTCTACTATTAACCTCATTGTTATTAATAGTTTCTTCTTTCGTAGAATGGGGATCATCTCCATAGCTACACCGCTGAGGAAGTCGAGGTAGGGTACCTATTCCTCTAGAAGGAGGAACTTGTCTTGACTTTACTGTTTCTCTGATTCCGTTCATGTGATTTTCAGCTTATAGCAATGCTTACGAGATACCAAAGAAAGAAGCTTCCCAAGATTGATCGTGCACCTCTTAAGGGCTTCGCTGAGAAGGTATTGTGTCTCATATTTCAGTTTTGCAAACTACGCTCAACCTGTTTATGTGGTTGTTATAATCCATCCTTGTTCTGTCTGTTTCAGGCAAAGCGAAAGTTCATAATCATGTGTTTAATTGTACGACTATCTGTCATACTTCAACGGAGTGATAATATGGATCTCCAAGAAGTTGAATTTCTTGAACCTGCTGAAAGCTTCAAACTTGTAAGTTGTTTTTTTTTTCTTTTTCTCTTTCTATCTCCTTACCAGTCCATTGTCTTAGTGACAAGGAATTTCTGATCACTACATTTTTCATGTGCATTAAGTAAATGACTACCTTATCCACGTGCATTTAGTATAATCAACGAGGGTGAGCAGTGAAATGCTTCAAAAAAATCATATTAAAGATTATTAGTTTCACCTGTGTCAGTATGACGCCACAAGATCCTTAGTCATCAAGAAATGATTTTCATGAATATGATTACTTTAGTTAACCCACCGAATAACCTATTTGTGGATCATCTTTCTTAAGACATTCAAACTAAAGCATACACTGAGTAAACCCATAGAATAACCATTTCAAGCTCTAAAAATCATTCAGTTGTACCTCGGTATGTTGATCACCACTTGGTCAATAAGATTGAATCTCGTGAAAGTTTCTAACTTGCTAGTCAATTTCCTTGCTGGTCCTAGAATGGATGTTTCCATCTTAACTGATCAGCTCAACATCATCAGCTCGATCCTTATGTCTTGGCTTCGCTATGTTTTTTTACAGGTGCTTAAACAACAAAACCAGGAATCCTTCTTGATTGGTTCTCAAGATCAAGTAAACAAAAACTCTGATGCAATACGACTGGAGGAAGAAGTTGGGCATTTTAAAAGGGTAAAGTTTCAGTACCCCCAATATTAAATTTGCAATGAACTGTCCAGCTATCTGCAGGTCTCTATAATTGATCAGAGGCAGTAACAGAGACAAAAACTGCTAACTAAAACAAAAGGAAGCCCAAACAGTGAAAATAACAAAAAAAACTTTAAAACTAAACGGAGGAGACTCTAATAGCTAAAAAATATAAACGATCTTTGATGTTTGTGGCCAAAGTCTCCATGTGTAACTTTCTGGTAGTCTTTTGCCTTGAATTTGGCAGCTATTCAAGAAGGAAATGTTGGTTATTTTTCCTTTCTGAAAAATCAATCAGACGGGTTTCTTAGCTTTACGTGTCATCGCCTCATCGGTATTAAACTGAAGCTTTCGCAGGTACTGTTGTATAATATTTGAAGCTTTCTGAAAATTTTGGGCATTAAAGATCAAAAGCAAGTTGTATAATAAAACCCCAGACATCTTTATCCAGAGAGTTCTTCATTATGATTGTTTCCCTGGAGTTTTTAATCGATTGCAGGCAGTCTAATTCCTGAAGTCGAAAACGTCAGGTGGTCTTCCCTTAGTGTTTCTCATCAGTCTCTGGAATCAGAGAAAGAAGAGTAACTCTCTCCAGTGGTAGATAAGTTTTTCCCTTTGATGGCCTGAGACGGTGAGCAAAAAAGTCAAAAGAGACGCTGCATCTACGAACATCGTCGTATTGCTGACCTAACCTCTGTATATTTTGGTGATCTTCTTTCATAGCTCTTGATTCTACTGGAAGCAATACTAGACGCCCTTAGCTTGGTCTTCTTGTACCGGATGTTTAACCTACATTGCTTGTTTGTTTTTACTTGTATTTTTTTCTTTTTCTTAAAAATCCATCCATAATTAAGATGACTAGATATATACCCGCGCTACGCCGCGGGAATGTTTTTGTTTCTATAAATTTTGTTTACAGTTTTCAAAATGGTTTAGTGTTAAACAATTTGTACCACCAAATTCTAAAATTGAAACAATAAAAAAATAAAGAGTTTTCACACACAAATTTTAGATTTTTTAAAAAGTCTCCATTTTTTAAAGGATGTTAGAATCGCATGATCAGCAAAATAAATAAAGTATACGTGCTCGATCCATCCTCCTCCATCATCATCATCTAATTCACCTATACAATGCAAGAGGAAGTTAAAAACCTTTTTCCACCAGTGGCTTAAACATAATTACTCGATGGTGCTTGGGAAATCAGTTTGGAGCCACTTGTTCTCTTGTCTTCAGCGAACCTATAAGGCGACTCATGTGCCAAAAAGTGGTAGTGAGATCGATTCCCAATTCCTCGTCGCCATCTCCAGATCTTGGATCTTCGTAGCCATCTCCGGGTAATCCTTCCTTCACAATGCAACAAAATACAAATCAAATCTCTATTTTACTATTTTCTCACAAAAATGTATAAGGAAAAGCACGAAGTGCCTGCATTATATTGAGAATAATTATAACTAATAAGTTTCTCGTTAGTTTTCAAAGAGTCGCAAGTTATTTTTTTTCGTCGCTTAGAATTTTGGTGTCATTATTATTTCTACAACTAATTACTTATGTGGTCAAATGTTTTTTATTTTTAATGATGTGGTTAATTCTAATTGGGAGTTTAGAAGGTGATTCTATTCCACATGTCATCATCACTAAAATTGCTAAAAACTGGCCTTGCATCCGAAGATCCGATGATTCAAAAGACCCCTGGTGATTTTTGACCCAAAGAAAAGGTTACACTAAAGCGTAACATTAATTAAATGAAGTGGACATTTTTCCCTAAGGCAACTTGGTTAGCATGAATCAAGCAAAAAAAAAAGCACCACAAACCGATTACACTCGCTAAAATAGGCAGCAAAATTACCTTTTGGATGACCACCAGCTTCTTGATGTGTTTAACATATTGGTAGCTTCTATTCTCATGTTGACTGTTCGAAAGAGACCTATGATAAGGCATAACACCTACTCAACTATTTCCATGAATGAACATAAAGAAAGATCACATTTTTCATCACTGAAATTGAGAAATCAACCCTGTTAACATGATTGATACACTTTCTATCAAAAATACTATGTGCCATGAGACAGTCTCCGAACCAGTACCTTTAAATCTTTGAGCATAGCTTCGATCTTGTCTGCCTCAGTTTGTGGAAGCAACTCTTCCCCTGTAAGATCTGTATCTAACTGAGTTTCCCTCTCAGAGAAATCACTATGCAGGAATCCTCAAATTCTCTGGAAGCCATGCATTGTTTGCTGAAAACTTTTGTCCTTCTGGAACTGAAAACAGGACTGGGATTCCGCAAAACCCTTATGGCTTTCCCCGCAAAATAAGCACAAAGACATCAAAAGATCGATATTTCACATTATTCCACCTTATTTTGTCTCTTATTTTATCTTAGTTTACCTTGAATCGAAGTCTAGCAAGAAAGAAGGGTAAGTCATGTTGACTGAATCTTCCGACATTAGTTTTCTCACCTACTTGATCACCTATTACAGCACAAATAATTGGATCATGAGTCCAGGTTGCTTTTGTTATTATTTTTAGGTGTAATTTTGTCTCATAGCGATATTGTGATTTTGCTATGAATTTACTTGAAGAAGTTTTTGGAGTTGTTTTGGTTTGATCCATTACTTACCTCAGGGGAGAGTCCTTGAGTTCCATATTTGTCGTCCCAAAACATTGTCCCAATTCGATACACTTGTGGAATGCTTAGTACCTGAAAAAATATAAAATAATTTGAGAATTGTAACAAATCAGGAAAAGAGCTCTATGAAAAGTTGCAGCTATTATCCATAATCAGTATTGCTTTTATTTTCATAAGATCCTTCACCCGTTTGCTCGGAAGAGTCAAATGTTTAAGTGACAGTTTATACATGCTTTCTCTTGAGATCTGCGGTGATGTTAATTTGACATCTGTCCATTGCTGGAAAATAAGCAAACATACAAACCAACGATTGTTTATCAGCCCTCTCAAACAGCCATAGGAGGTGCTCTGTACAAATATCCAAAAATAAATAAAAATTGATGATAATATTTGTTTATATCCCAATCAATGTGTCTCTATTGATTCCTACTTAAATCAGTTTATTTATAGTAACTTTAAATCATCTTTTGTTACAGAAACAAAGATGACACCATTAACGCCAATCATCATCCAAGTGACAAACTCAGTGAAACTTGTATGGCTAGGTAACCGAAATTCATTCCTTCTACATATTTCTAAAACTGCATCCTCGAAAACAAAGTAAACACCAAAAAAATCTGTACCATTTCCATTCACTTAAGGATTTCTTGAAAACGACAAGCAAATTCAAAGAAAGCTCAACAAATCAAGAATAGATTGAATTACATTACTAATAGGACAGTAACAATAATGATCCACCGTATTCGTTTTACTTTCTAATCAAAACAAAGGAGCGAATGTGTTTACCTTCCAGACAAGTGAGCGAATCCCAGCATCAGGTAGACCTTGGGAAGCAATTTTCCTTAATTCCTTCAAGTCTATCACTTTCTTGGATAACTGGAAAATATCGAGATGAAGTAAATCACAAAGAGCAATCAATCAAAATGCACACAGAGCATGAGTTTATATTTAAGCACTAACCTCAGCAACGACCTGCCTCTTTCGAAAAACATCTTCAGCTGCCAGAGTTTCGGTTCCAGGTCCATCCTTACCGCTCCCATTCTGAAAATCGTTAATCTCATATTTGGAAGGAGGACGAACTGGAAGAGGCGGAGCTGGTGCGGTGGAAATCGCCGAGGGAGAGAGAAAGAGGCGGACGGACGCTCCACGATCAGAGAAGAATGAGCGACGATAGTGACGGCGGGAAAATGGCGAAGAAGGCGATCGTCGCGTAGCTATCTCCATCGATGACGATTGAACCCTAGCGATTGAATCCATGGCGGATGACGACGACTCTGGAACCCGCATCACCATGGGGCAGTCACCAACTAAAACGTTCTTCTAAGGCCCAACAAAATTCAATTGCTCAGGCCTAATAAAAATGTGACATGTGAAGAAAGTGACAGATCTAAATCATCCGGTGGTTTAGGTTTGCAGCTTCCTCTTATCGTATGGTTCCTTGATCTTCTAAAGAATCGGCTTCAGTGTCTTTAATCGGCTTTTGATTTCGCGATCCAGACGCATGGCTATGATTCTCATACCCAAGTGTTTATCAAGTTGAGGCAACGCAGCGTTTAAGAGAGGGGAAGAAGGCAGAGAGGAGGGAGATTAACGGCCGATGATCTGGCATGACATGTAAAAGACATGTCAACACCCGAACAGCTTAAAAAGCTGATGTGTCAGCTTGTGGGAGAAGCATTTCAAAATTTGTTTGGTAATAAAACCAAGAAATATTTTTTGAAATCAAACGTAGAAATTAAATTGAACCGCCACGAACCGAGAAATTGGCGCTAAGGCCTTCTTGGCTTGTTTCATTCAAAATCTAAACCAACGATAGCGGATGGGTGCAGAATGGAAATCGAGCGGAAGCTGCTGCGTCTTCTCCATGGCCACAGTACTCGAACCCGTTTACCCGAAATCCACGCCCATCTCCTCCGCCACTTCCTTCACGGCTCCAATCTCCTTCTCGCCCACTTTATCTCCATCTGCGGATCCCTCCGCTACTCTGATTACGCCTCCCGCGTCTTTTCCCACATCCAGAACCCTAACGTTCTCGTCTTCAACGCCATCATCAAATGCTACTCCCTCGTCGGTCTTCCTCTTCAATCTCTCTCTTTCTTCTCTTCCATGAAATCCCGCGGCATTTGGGCTGACGAGTATACTTACGCGCCTTTGCTCAAATCCTGTTCTTCTCTTCCTGATTTGCGGTTCGGGATATGCTTTCACGGCGAGTTTATTAGATCTGGGCTCCACCGGCTTGGGTCGATACGGATCGGGGTGGTGGAGCTGTACGCTTCCGGTGGGAGGATGGGCGATGCCCAGAAAGTGTTCGAAGAAATGCCTGAGAGAAACGTGGTCGTCTGGAACCTAATGATTCGCGGGCTCTGCGATTCTGGGGACGTTGAAAGAGGTCTTAGTTTGTTCCGGCAGATGAGCGAAAGGAGCATCGTGTCGTGGAATTCGATGATATCGAGCTTGTCCAAATGTGGCAGGGACCGTGAGGCTCTGGAGCTTTTCTGCGAAATGATTGATCAAGGCTTCGATCCAGATGAGGCGACCGTGGTCACAGTCTTGCCAATCTCTGCATCTCTCGGAGTTTTGGATACCGGAAAATGGATTCATTCTACTGCGGAATCAAAGGGTCTGTTTAAGGATTTCATCACCGTGGGAAACGCTTTGGTAGATTTCTACTGCAAAAGCGGTGACCTGGAGACAGCGACAGGGATATTCAGAAATATGCAGCGGAGAAACGTTGTCTCATGGAACACAATGATATCGGGATCAGCTGTGAACGGTAAGGGAGAAACCGGGATTGGCTTGTTCGATGATATGATCGAGGAAGGGGAAGTAGCTCCAAATGAAGCGACATTTGTTGTGGTTTTGGCATGTTGCTCGTACACAGGCAGGGTCGAGAAAGGAGAGGAATTGTTTGGTTTGATGATGGAGAAATTCAAACTTGAGCCAAGCACCGAGCATTACGGTGCGATGGTTGATCTCATGAGCAGGAGTGGGCGGGTCAGAGAGGCGTTTGAGTTTCTCAAAAGTGTGCCCGTTAATGCTAATGCAGCGATGTGGGGGTCGCTGCTCAGTGCGTTTCGCAGTCACGGAGATGTAAAGCTAGCAGAGGTTGCAGCCATGGAGTTAGTGAGGATCGAGCCAGGGAATTCGGGGAATTATGTGTTGTTATCTAATTTGTATGCAGAGGAAGGGAGATGGGAAGATGTCGAAAAGATTAGAACATTGATGAAGAAGGAATCACTCAGAAAATCTGCAGGCCAAAGCACCATTTGCGATGTACTACAATTGTGACAACAAGTAGCCTGTATTTCGATAGAGGCCGTTCTGCTGCGCTGGCGTGACACTGCCGTGAGCTTACTGCTAAATACCAGATCAAGAATCTTGGAACTGATAGCGAATGAACATGTAATTCTGCATGACTAAACACTTTCGTAGCAAATATACCGTCTGGCCATACAAGACAGTTCATCGTGAATTGGGAATTTTTGTGTCTTTTATGTATTTTTAAGTTGAATCTTGTTTGCTTCTGTTTGGCCATTGTTTTTGGCGGAAATGATTTTAGTATGAAGAAATAAAAACAAGAGTTTTACTTTTAGGATAAAGAATGGTTCGGATTTGTTTCGCAAACGATATACCATTGAATTAGGGCATGGAGATCATAAAAAATTACTACTACCATCTACGGTTTGATTAAACAAATGAACGTGAGTACTCGAATACACAAGAAGTTCATCGACTAAATATTAAAACTTAAAGAGGAACTAGAGGGGAATAGTTTAAAGTATTTTCAAAGAGGGAAAATGAGATGTCTCCTCATTATAAAACCGTGAAGCAGTCATCAATGCTGCCTGGTTTCCTTCTTACTTGATGTAGTAAGATAGCCATTTAAAGCCCTCACCATATCCCATTTTGCGGACGATGCTGCACATGAAGACCTCAAGGGGACGAACGCCAGTCTCTCCAAGACTCACATTGCCTTTACCGGTTGTGAAATTGGTGAGACCCAAGTGATACTTCAACTCATCTTCTGAGGCTGCATAAGGAATATCAATCTTGTTCCCAAGAATAAGAAAGGGGACATTTGCCAAGGCTTCATCTGATAGAAGAGCGTCTAGCTCTCTTTTTGACTCCACGAATCTCTCCTTGTCGTAAGCATCAACTAGGTACACAACAGCGTCAACCTTTACGCACACACACAACAAGGAGTTTCTATCAGCAAAGACAGATTCACTCGCACCAGGGATAGATTTCTACTTACACAAAATGTGCATAATCTTCAGATTTTGGTTCCATGCTTTATGCAATCAATCTGGTTAAACTTAAGCAAGAGTTTCTTCTATCAGCAAAGAGGCTACCAATTCTCTAAACTAGACAATTCTCTGCGTTCAAGATTCTCTATGTATCAGCAATGCATAAGCAAGATTATCACTTTTGCATTGAAGTAACTCTACCGGATCTAAGAAACACAAAGCATGTCTCTAGTTAGGGTTGCGTTGTGATGCAAAGAGAGATCTTAAACCTTGGCATAGTAGTCTTTCCAGACCCTACGGGCAATCTGATGGCCTCCCAAGTCAAAGGCCTTGAACTTGATTTTTCCAATGCTCAGTTCCTCAGATGTGGGATGCTGTGTTGGCTGGTGCTGAACTAATCTCTGCAAACGACAAATCGAGATTGTAAGCATGATTGATTCGCCTTTTGCTTGCAATTGTTTTTTTATAGATGTCTGAACACAGAATCGGCTGCAAGGAAAACCTATTGATTACAACAAGTATCCCCACTACAATTTGTGTGACCAAGTTTCTCAGTAATACAATTTGCCAGGAAACGAGACGAGGAGAGATAATCTCCAAATTCAGACAATAAAAAAGAGAGTGAAATCTACAAAAGAAGAAGGAGCGAAGAAAATTCACCTCGTCTTTGAGCATGTGAAGCAAAGTAGTTTTCCCGGCATTGTCGAGCCCTAGAAACAAGATCTTCGCCTCTTTCTGCCACAAACCTAACGTGGCCAGGATTCCATAGAACCAATCGAACAAAAACATGACGTCGTCTTCCTCAGATCTGATCAGAAACAAACAGTGGAGTAGCAAAGTTTCACGATCTTCGTATCAACAACTATCGGAGATAAAATCTCAAACGCATGCCCAGAAATGAAATACGAAAGCTCTTGAGAGAAAAAAATCTGAGAGAGAGAGATGAAGAAGAACCAAAATCAACAACCCAAGGTTTTGTTGATCTGACGAGGAAGAGAGAGATATGATTAATATGTAAACATTTATACAAAAAGAGGGGAAAAAACAAATAAACACGTGGAGAATGGGGAGCTGGTGAATTGATGTGGAGCCTCTTAATTGGTAGTCATCATTGTCGTTGACGTCATTCGAAACAACATGAACCGTCCGATCCAAGAATCAACGGTTGCGCTTTGTTTTATTACGTTAGTGTTGTTGGACCCTTTAATATTGTCCCCCCGCTTGGGTAGGTGAGAGAGGCCAAAGAGAAGAAGGTTGACAAACGCAATTAATGGCATGTGAGAGTTTAGTTCGACGACATCATTTTTCGAATCTCAATTATCTCATTCGTCATTTCGGAGGAAGGGAGGTGGGAAGATGTAGAAAAGATAAAGAACATTTATGAAGAAGAAGACCATTAGCCGGTTTTCCGATAGAGACCGTTCTGCTTTTTTCGCGAGTCGCTCCTCCGTGGGTTTACTGCTAAATACCAGATGAAGAATCTAGTAACTGATAGAATGAACATTTAATTTCTGTAATGTCTGGATGTGCCAAGTCTCAAGAGCTCTCTTAATTAAAATAAGAAGAGAAGAGTCGTTAGAAGAGTAACAGAATTGTAAAGAGTACTATAAATGGAGGCATGGGCTTTAGGAGAGAGAGGGACTCTTGAGCAAACCCTATGTTCTTATGCTGTAATGGGTGATGTTGATCTATATAGTGCTCTCTTCTTATCACATTCCTCAACCGGAAGAAGATGAAGATTGGATAACGACGATTAATGATTTACTTGTCCCTCGGATGAAGATGACGAACGATCCAGAGCTGTTGACGAATCTTTCTCATGATTTGTGGGAACACATCCGGAAGCTGGTTTCTGTTTCCAGCGGACCACGGAATCAGAAGGTCAAGGCTGATCTTGCGGTTTGCCAACACCATGGTATGACGGTTGAAGCGTATTGCGGAAAACTCAACAAAATTTGGGATAACGTTAAATGTTACCGATCCCTTTGAACGTGCAGTGTGGAAAGTGTATGAGTAATCTCGGAACACAACATGAAAAAGACAGAGAAGATGACATGGTGCAACATTTAAACAATAAAAAGAGAGTGAAATCTACAGGAGGAGGAGCCATGAAAACTCACCTCGTCTTTGAGCATGTGAAGCTAACTAGTTTTTCCGGCATTGTCGAGCTCTACAAACAAGATCTTCGCCTCTTTCTGCCACAAACCTAACGTGGCCAGGATTCCATTGAACCAATCGAACAAAAACATGGCGTCGTTTTCCTCAGATCTGAAAAGAAACAACCAGCGGAGTAGCAAGATTTCACCATCTTCGTATCAACTATCGGAGATCGAATCTCAAACGCATTCCCCCAAAGAAATCCGAATGCTCTTCAGCGAAAAAAAGAGAGGGATAAAGAAGAACCAAAAACAACAACTCAAGGTTTTGTTGATCTAACGAGGAAGAGAGAGATGAATTTTGTTATTTTCATCACTGTGAAAACGTTTCAGGTAGATTAACGAAATCGGAATAAAAGTAATTAGTTCATACAAACATCAATCCAATAATGCATCTAAACCAGCTGCAAATTTTCTGTAAAACATTCTATTTACAGTAGCGATCGGCCTTCTTCTTGACACGATCTTCGAGAGCCTCTCCCACGGATTCGAAGTTTGATTTCGGAATGTAACCGAACTTCTTTGCCTCCACGGGAAATAGCTCATCGTACTTCTTCTTCTTCGCGGCGTCTATAGAGTAGATTTCGTCTCCAGCGGCGGCGGCGGTGGAACTGGCAGAACCGTCGGGAGCCATAACTTCGACCCCGGCACCGTCGAGCTTTTCCTTGTTCTTCTTGTGCTTCTTCTTCTTCTTTTCGATCGACTTCCTCGTGGCTAGATCCCCACCTTTGAACGCTAGCCTTCCTCCCTTAGCCCTCTCGTAGGGATCCGACATAGCTTCTACTAGCTTAGATTCAGCTTGATTAGGGTTTCCGAAGGCGAGACGGCGAGAGAGACGATTAATATTATACCAGAAAGGGAAAAAATCAATAAACACGTGGAAGATGGGGGAGCTGGTGAATTGATGGGGAACCTCTGTTTTAATCCCGATTTCGTTTGTTGGGCCAATGATGGGCTTTGTTATCAGGGTACCCGTTAAGCCCAATTCGTTTCGTAAGATGCGGTATTCAGCTTCGTTTCTTTCCTTGTAATTGAATTTCAGATTTAATCGGAGTTTATATATCCTCCAGAGGAATTATAATTTCACGGCGAATTTGAGCAGAGGTGGTATAAAGATAGGTCCGTTTTCGATTGTATTTCAGAACAAAACGAATCAAGGTAATTTCATGGAATTGATATTAGAAAAACACTTGGATTAAACTTGGAAGTTATACATTCTTCACTCACACGTTCTAAAATATGCAACCAAACCAAACCATCGAGGACAACAAAAGTCAACAGAATATTATTAAGATCTAAGCCCGTTCACCTCTGATTCTTCTAGCGAGCTGGATGTCTTTAGGCATTATCGTAACCCTCTTGGCGTGAATAGCACAGAGATTGGTGTCCTCGAAGAGCCCAACGAGGTAAGCCTCGGCAGCTTCCTGAAGAGCGGCAACGGCGCTGCTCTGGAAACGAAGATCCGTCTTGAAGTCCTGAGCAATCTCTCTCACAAGCCTCTGGAAAGGAAGTTTACGGATCAGAAGTTCAGTGCTCTTCTGGTACTTCCTGATCTCCCTTAGAGCCACCGTTCCTGGTCTGAATCTGTGCGGCTTCTTCACTCCTCCGGTCGCCGGAGCTGATTTCCTCGCCGCTTTCGTCGCCAGCTGCTTCCTCGGTGCCTTGCCTCCGGTCGATTTCCTAGCTGTCTGCTTGGTACGAGCCATCACGAAAACGAGGTAAAAAGTGTGTGATTTTCTCGAGAAGATTGAAAGATTGAGATCTGATTTGTGAATTTGTTTCGACGGAGAAAGGGCTATATTTATGGTCCGGGAATAACAAGAAGCGCGAAAAATATTTCGCTTTTAGCATTTTAGCGGCACTAAATCTGGATCGTTCATTTGGTTTTAATCGACGGACATAAGGGGCTTTATATCACGATCCGCGTGAAACTTTAGAAGCCGTAGATTAGTATAAATCCTACGGACACATTTCACTCCTTCCTATTGCCGATCCATGTGAAAGTACATAGACCAATAAGAAACGATTTTAGTCAAAAGACATTTGTGCCCTCTCTTCTCCCTAAAAAAATAAAATACTTCTCGAAGGCCCATTCTCCAATCTGCAATTGTATCAAACTAGCTCGCTAGAGAATGCGAACTGTGAAGTAATCATTATGTAAAATTGTAAGGTGTTTATCAATGACTAGGCCATAGAGCTAAAGTTTAAAACTTTTAACTAAGAAGAATTAAACGAGGGAAACATGGTACGCACGCAAACAATAAATATGTTCTTCGCATGGGAAGTCAATCCAGAGTATAACCATGTGGAAATTGATTGTGAAGTTAAGACATTCTACGTTTCTAGCTCTATGGTCACCAAGTAGAGAGAGAGATGTAAGTGCAAAATGCCTTTGATGGTTTTCTTTCCTTCAGTCTAAAAACCGTCATATCATTGTATCCCCAGTCCCACACATTTGCCCCTTTTTAAATTTTGCTAAAAAACTTGTTCTACCTCCAACAAACTAGATGCTAAAATACTTCAAAAGAAAAGGATAAAACAATAAAGAGACTCGAAAACTTTGGTCTTCAATCTTCAACCTCCTTTCACTTACAGCTCATCCTGCAAACCAAAACCACCAAATATAACCATCAACTCAATCAAAACAACAAAATATGGACTAGGTGAATTCTTCAAATTAAGTGACACTGTGGCAAGTGTTTTTTTTTCTTAACATACATGAGCGGTGGCGTCTTTCTCTGAGGTTTCCTCGCTAACATCTTCTAATTTGGCCTCGGTCTTAGATTCAGTATCAGATTCATCTCCTTCATCGTCCTCTGTTTCATCTTCACCCTGGAAGCAATTCATACACAATGATATAAGGACCTTGATAGAAACAAAGAAAAGACTCTGAAATCTTGATAAATTACATCAGATTCCGCAGGAGCGTCCTTGGATTCCTGTAACAACATAGAAAAACGGGGATGTCCCCTTTGTTTAGAGATTCTCATGAATTATGATAACAAATTAGAAGAGATATTTGGTTGGGAAAGTGTTACCTCTTCCTCTTTCTTCTTCTCAATCTCATCGAAAGCTGCTTTCTCTGCCTGCAATACGAGATTAGATTGGCTATTCTGATCAGTAACCAGAAACAAACAGTTGTGTTCATGGAGATGGGGTATCTTATAAACGTACATCCTTGAGCTTGCCCCATGTTTCATCTGCCAACTTCTTGGCGTGGTCTGGGTCATCACAGATCAAAACATTGTCGAACAATGATCCTGATTTCACCTGAAAGAGAGTGATAATGTGTTTTAGTAGGGATTCACGGGACTAAAACAGATCTCGGAAGACAAGATGTTTCATTGACAAGATCTATTACCTGCCATAATTCGATTCCAACATACTTCAGCTTGGGGAAGACATAGAGCTCTGGGTCATCCTTGAAGTCTGCATGAAATCAGTTAAATTAGGAATTGTAATTTTTTTGATAGCATGTCTTGGAGAGCTCATTTTTCATGCGAGTCTATGCAAGCAAATAGAAAACAGTACTAAATGTGTCAACAAATATTGATTACTCAATGTGTCAAATTGGTGTGAACTTGGGTTCAATGATAGAGAAAACTAGAAAAAAGAAAAACAGATTAGTTACAAATGATACTTCAGCATTTGAGCTTTTACGAATCCTAAGATAGCCACCTACTTAACTGAGAGAAATTATATTCGACAGAGATTTGCAGGCATAACAGAAACCATTAAAAATCATAAACAGAAGTAGACAGTTTCAGAACCACAAACTACAGGTATATTATGCAACATGAAAAATATGGACAAAGGAAATGAGTAGGCCACAGAGAGTAAAAACTTACCAGGGTTGTCAATCATTGGAGCTTCCCACATGCCCTTGTAGTTGGGGTTCTTAATTTGCTACAGAAAAAAACATGACAACCTTGAGAGGAAGAAAAAGGTTTGACCAGGTTATATATACTTTTTGACAGCGAGATTGACAAACCTTGGGCTTCCATTCACCCATGTACTCAGCGTTGGGAATGGTCGGGGCAGTCCACTCATCATCTTCTTCATCATCCCAGTCCTCAGGCTAAGAGAATGGTCACAAAGGAAAATCAGCAAATACATAACACAGCAAGAGATTTTAGATTTTGAACCAACTATAGACAAGGTAGGAACCTTTTTCGCATCGGTATCTGGGATCTCCTTTGGGATGTCATCGTATCCGTCAGGTTTCTTGTCTTCAGGGTCAGAAATGTACTCTTGCTCGTCCCAGTCCTCCGGCTGTAACAAAAAAAAGAGGCTCAATATTATGTTGGATCATATGACAGGTTTAATAAACCAATTTGATCAGAAGGTCAGATTGCATGAGTTTTGGTCTGGTTTGTTCTTGCTCGGTCTACAATTGAGATACAAGTAGTTGGTTCTCAGTTTAGTCTGGTTGTCCATAAGTCATCAAAATACCTTCTTGGCGCTGGGGTCCTTGATCTTCTTCGGTGGGAGAAGATCCCAGTCAGAATACACGCTACCAGTTTGCTTCTCAACATTGTCAATGAGAATGCTGTAAGTAGCATCTGGGCGGAGGATGAATGTGTACACATGGGTGAGCTGGTCAGTTTCACAAGGAACATCCTTTTTGATCAGGTGGTTAGCTTCGTTGTAGGTAAGGATAGCATGCACTTTCTTCGTGCTGTAGCCACAGATATCGGGACCAAACATGATGCTGCAGGTGAAAAGCAGATGTCAGTTAAGGTGAATATAGTGATAGTCTTCTAGAAAACGAGATGAGATAGGAAATGTACCTGTATGGGGTGTCTCCACCAAATTTCTTTTGGTCAACATCACCACTGAGCAGCTTCATGTAGCCACCACCACAGTCAAGCTTTTGCTCGTGCTTGACTGAGAACTGGAAGACTAAGGTTTTGTCCTTGTTACTGAATTCAGGGAACTCAGCTGAAATGGCGTAGAATCTGTAGTCCTCACTGGTCTGGATACCTGCAAGACAATGATAGTTTGAACAAAGCATTAACAAAAAGTAGATACATGTGGGGAACCAGAACCAATGAATCATGAGTCCGTAACTAGTTCTGAAGGCAGAATTATACCTTTATCGTTAGCATCACCAGACCAATTTCCAGAAGTGTGGCTCCACTCCCCAGCAGTGTTGTCATCTTTCTTCCACTCGGATTTAACCCATCTGTTCTCCCATCCATCTTTAGAAACGGAGACAGAGAAAAAAATGTAACAAATGAAGACAGACATCAGACAAGAAGAATCCCAAGATTATATATTAAGTTCAGAACATCAAGACGAAATCCACGAATTCTACAAACGAGGTATTGGTTAGAGTATATATTCTGTCTCTTATACACATCTAGATGTGTATAAGAGACAGGACAGACATCAGACAAGAAGAATCCCAAGATTATATATTAAGTTCAGAACATCAAGACGAAATCCACGAATTCTACAAACGAGGTATTGGTTAGAGTATATATTCTTTAGTGTTTCAAAACAGAAATGTCGACCAAACAAACTCATGAGTATGCTTCATTGAACAAGATTTCTTCCACATAATACCGCAAATGATACGACCAATCCCCTGATAATATAAAACCGTCAAGTCTAAGCGCAGAACTAACAATGATTGCACCTAAGGCTTAGATTAAAACCCGCAAGGAATAATATGTGAGCTATCATCTCAGAGTTCATCAATCGTTAAATCCTTGCTATCGTGATCGCCGAAGTATTTCCACCATGAGTATTGCCAACCAAAAGTTGGCGGCCATATCATAGGATCTCCGATTAGAAAGAACTTCGAATTAACGAACCCCAGAAAAATCATAATCCAAAATTTCATAGATCCGTAATAATCCTGATCGAGCATTTTAAAATGATCGTATCCGATGAAAACGAGGATATCGTTGCATGATCTAAAATGGATCCTTAACTCGCAGCATTATCACATTTAAACTCAAATTGATGAAGATATCGCAATCTGAATACGAACAAACACATCACTGTATCCTAAGAGTGTGGAAATGCGGATAGAGAGATGTAGACAAGATAGAGATATAAATAGTACGTACCATCAAAGCGCTCCTCGAAGATAACTGCGGCGGAAGCGATCGCGACGAGGCCGATAAGAATCAAAGAGACGATGCTAGGGATTAATTTCGCCATTGCTAATACTCAGATTGGAGCTTCCCCGTGAGATCAGAAGATGATGTACAAGACCTGGAGCATATATATACCACGAGGAGCTGCTGCAACTGAGAAAGAAGCTCTCATGGATTTTTAGCCTTTCGCCACGTTGTAAATCTGCAGCCACGTAATCCAATCAATAATGAACACGTCAGACACGTTAGTCATTAGGAATGACATGGCGCTACGATATTGGATGAAACGGCGAAAGAACGGTGGGAACCTTAAAGCGAAATTGTCGACACCTGGATAAATATTAGCGACCGATGATTTTTAACAAAAAAAAAAAGAAGTGTGTTTTTCTCGTGGGGCGTAAACAAAAGAAGAAGCAGATCTCTCGGGTGTTTTCGTAAAAACACCGATCGGTTGGTTGGATTGAAACGTGATCACCACCGTTGGATTTCAACTGATTTTTTTTAATCTAGACAATTCTAAAAGCGTGGGCCGAGGAAAACACTGATGTGTGTAATTTCATTATACATTAATCAGGACTTTGGGCCGATAACTTTTAGCTGCGATGATTGGTTCTTCTTCGTGTGAAGATTGGCGTAAAAGCTACTAAAAATCTGACTTCAGTTAATAATGACAATGGCTCACAGCAGCAAACTTTTAAAACAAAAAGTATGAACTATACCATCTTGCATGTTTTTGTTACTCATTCAACCACATTTAGTCTCATGATTTAAGATTCTTGGCCTCTTTGTATGTTTTAAGCTCCATTGTAGAATACACAATTTTGTAACCTCGCTGAAAGAATCAGCTAAAGATGAGACTTCTTTTAGCACCCAACCGATGAGAAAACGTTATGATCAAAACATTGAAGATTAGAGTCTTAATTGCAAGACTTGAAAAAATAAAGGGAAGTTTCTTTATATGTTGTGCAGTTGTGCTATGTTAATTGTGAACGTCCCGGAAGTTTAGCTACACCTCTAACATCCATGAGTTTTCGAAATCTCTGGGCATCTGTAAACCTTCCGATACCGCAGAAGATGTTAGACATAAGCACATAGTCTCCTCCATGGCTTCTCTCCAACTCCATTAGCTTATTAGTAACCCTCTCAGCCATTTCGGGATCATCATAAACGCTACACGCTCCAAGCAGCATTCTCCAAACCACAGCCTTTTTGTCGGTAGGAATCTCCAAAGCGATCTTCTCTGCTTCTTCTAATCTTCCTTTTCTTCTAAGCATATCGACTAGACATCCATAGTGCTTCACATCCGGTGTGATCTTGTATTTGCTTACCATCTTGTTGAAAAACTCCAGAAATTCCTCGTCTGCTAAGCCTCCATGGCTACAAGCGTTCAAAACGCTGATCATGGTCACTCTGTTCGGGTTCAAGCCGAAGCTTTCCATGTCTTTGAACATACTGACCGCTTCTTTGCCCATTCCGTGCATTGCAAACGCCGAGATCATCGTCGTCCATGATACCAGATTCTTTCTTCCGTTCGGAATTTCCAAGAAAAACTTCAATGCGCTTTGGATACACCCACATTTTGCATAAGCGTCGATGAGAGAGTTTGTCACACGGATGTCACAAGGAACAAACCCTCTTTTCACAACATAAGCATGAACCGACTCGCACATTCTTTGGTCTCCAAAGTTCCAAACAGCTGGGAGGATCGCGAGAATGGTGATCTCGTTGGGATTTATCGCGTCGCAAGCAACCATCCTCGAGAACAAGAGTATAGCTTCCTTGGGTTTATTTACTCGCGCATACCCATCAATGATAGTGGTCCAAGACACGACCGTCCGATTCGGCATCTTCTCCAAAAAGCAAAGAGCTTTTCCGAAGTCTCCCAAATTAGCCAGGCCAGTGATCATCACATTCCAAGTTACCCGATTTCTGTCAGGCATTTCGTCAAACACTTTGTAAGCATCAACTCTGTTTCCAGCGACAAGATACATACCGACCAAAGCCGTCTGCACGTAGACATGAAATTCAAAACCCAGTTTTAGCGTCAAACCATGGAATCCGATTCCCAGTAGTAAAGACGGGAACCGCGGATTCGAAGTCGCTTTCAGGAGAAAGAGGTAAGTGAAACTATCGAAAGGAGGCAGTCTCCGATGGTGATCAGAGAGGAAATGGAGATGTTGGAGTTGGTCGTAGAGGAAGTAAGCCCGAAGAGGGGTTTCTCCCAGAGAATAGCATCGAAGCAGAGGATTGAACAGAAAAAGCTTCCCAGAGTCTTGCTTCCGATGAAGGAGAAGAAGCCCAGCAGTGGTGAAGTGAGAGTGGAGCTGGTGGATGATTCTAGGGTTTGATTCATTTTTGTGAAGGAGAGAATGAAGGTGTTGAATCGAGATGTTGTTCTCGCGATGCTTACTTTCAGAAAGCAAGGTCGAATAAGTACAAGAATGCTTGATGGTGTAAGAGCGAAGGGCGATGGATCTACATCTACATGAAGAAAACAATAACATAATTTGTCCACAAATCTTAGCAAAGTAGCAAATCTCTCAGCTGATACCATTTGGTTTGGTATCTTATTGCTCTCATTAATTACATCTGGAGCCATCAAAATTAGGCAGCGATATTTTATCGACTTAAATCTCTGAGTCAGTTACATGATGATTTAAAAAAAGAATTTGCAGCTAATCCTCTTCTAAAACCTTTGATTTTATACCAACAAAAAACCCAAACCAGCCCTGTTACATACATCATCACTCGTTTGGCTTGGCTGCTCCAGGATTCCTACCAAACTGGATTATCATTGGTTTTCCCTTGAACACAAAACCATTTACAAGATTCTGCAAAGATCACAAAAAACATATCAGTCACTTTCATATATATATATATATATATATATATATTAGTATTCAGACTCAAATCGACATCGACATTTACACAGAGGAGCAAGAAGGTGTTGAGGATTATAACCAGAGCACGATGTGCGACCTCTACAGATGGAAATGTCAAAAAAGCTTGCCCTCTCATCCTTCCTTCCTGTAATGTTATTAATTCTCACATTAAATCAAATTCATAAGCAACAAGATTTGTAATAATCCAAGGCAAGTTTAAGGCTATGAAAGTCCATAGACTCACCTGCATCAGCCTCACACCAAGACTGGATTTAGCTGCTTCGATGCTTCCAAATTGTGACCCTACATGAGTCCCAATATTTAGCTATAAATTTGACTTTCAGAAAGGCAAGGTATAAGCAGGTAACAACTCGTAAATTAACGACTCTAGATTTTTTATAATTTTACAAGCAGAGCTACATCTTACCAAATATGTAATAGAAATCATCAATAATAACATCTTTGGCAAGGTTTTTGATATACAGCACAAGCGACGGATTCCCAGCTGTGTAGTTCTGCACACAACAACAACAAAAAAAAGCATTTTCTCTCAGTGAATAAACATGAACTAGGAAAACAGTCGTGAAAGAGCTGCATAGAAAAGATACACTATTAAGCAGTAAATATCTTTTCATCCATAGAGAACCCCCAATAACAAGGTTTCATAGCCAATGAGAATTACATTTTTCATACCCAAAGAAAAGGCTGGAACTGATAATCAGGCTCACATCATTACAAAAATTCTTCTCAATACAAACATATTATAACCTGAACCTTCCTTGAACATAGTATCAATACCTTGAACATAGGCAGTGAAAGAATATCCTGTGGAGGTAACCTTCCTTTCTCCAACTCCTCTAACGTCGCAAAGGGTTTCAAATTTGAAACTTCTTCTCCGGGCTCGTCTGCAGGGCCTTCATTCTGACTATCCTCTTTATATTCGTCTTGAGCAACTTTCGGGATAATCTTGATCTATCGGCATAGACCTTACAAATATCAGCACAACTACACAGCGTAATGATTGAAAGGCAACTATGGATAATAGGATACCTGCATAACATGTTTATTCTTTTTTATTCGAGGGACCTCTTTTGGGGTCAAAGACGAGGGTTTCACTCCAACAGTCTCATGTGGCACATCCTTGTCCATACCAGGACCAACAAGAGTTTCATGTCTAGCACGCTTCCTTCCTGATTTTGATGTACCTGTATCCTAAACATAATGCCATCACAACAATTCTTACCCAAGTACTCAATAACAATCAAATATAAAGAGTAGAGAAAACACTAATAAATTCCAAGGACGCATTTGCATCTGATTATCACACAGGTTCACCAAGAAAAACAGAGAAAGAAACAACCAAAATGAGCTTAGCATGACGCCATTTGACTAAATTCGTAAAATGCAGACATGGCATGACGAGTCATACCTCATCAGATTCCATCTCTGACTCGCTACTAGATTGATGCTCCAACTCAGTTGGTTGAGGGGCTACTTTAGGTAGAGGTGGTGTGGGCAGGGCCAGGCGAAAAGGAGGTGGGAGATTCATTTTGTTCATCAGATGCAGCACCTGTGATCGAGAGGTCTAAGATTACATTTCTTGTTCTTTTCTGCACTCCACTATAGTTGATATCTACATATCATAATTGGGGGAAAAAAAAAAACTTAAATCCACCGGTCATACACAGTGACAGTAGAGAGCTAACCTGGGTGTATAAAGGTGGGACAGCGATAAGGGCATTAGTAATGTTGGCTAATATATTTGCATCAGGTGGTGGGTAAGCATATCTGCAAGATGAATCCGATCAAACATAGAAGCATCTGAAGTTGGCAAAATAATTAGAAGAATTCTGATTCACTTGGATCACGAAACATGCACAACTTTAGTGACATGGACTGCTGTTGTGTTGTTACATTGTGTTTTAGAAGGATGAGGAGAGAAACCCACACAGATACCAATGTTTTTTAAATGTGAGATACGAAATGGAAACAAATCTAAAAGAGTATGAGCAGTAAAACTTACTGCAGGTGAGGAGGAAACGGATAGTTTATGCCGAGTTTTGGAGCTATGGGTTCACCAGCAAGTAGCTGCCCAGATTTTGAATCATTGTTGCTGCTAACTGTAGAGAATGAGTAGGGTTGACCATCTTTCCCAGGTTCTTCAATTTGACGAGACTTCTTGCTCTCATTAGGTTTACTGGCTCTCTGTACTTGTAGAACCTTGCCAAGAAACCTCAGCCTACCCAACCATTAAATGAGAAAACAGCTCAATCAATGGCTTCATTACCCCAGAAAAAAAAACTGAGCAGATTAGTTCCAGCATGTTAATGGAAGATGAGTGATTCCAGTGGAAGAAACTAGTACCCATTTAATTGACGATGTGCTTGAGAAGCAAAAGCTTCATTCTTGAAATCCACAAATGCAGCATTTCTCAATCTGTGGCAAATATTATATGCCAAGTTAGACTAATTTGACATTCGATTTCTTCTTCTCGAGTAAAGAACAGTGTTTTCACTTGTGTTCCTAAACATTCCAAGAAATCTTACAGCTTATGAACAAAACTATGAAACCTTTCAGTCTCCAATATCTCGTACAAAAACCCATAATTTCCTAAACCTTCTAAGTGATGTGAATTACCAAGTAAATCGAAAGAAACGGTTGCTGGAAATATACCTCCCACCGGAGCAAGGACGAACTGCAGAAGCTCCGTACTGAGAAAAGAGCCGAGAGACGATGTCATGAGGAATTCCATCAGGAAGATGCCGAACCAGAAGAGTTACCGCCATCGGCTCTGCAACCTGAGATTCAAATTGCGTCGTCGGGAGGTTCACGACTGGCTCCGATGTCGTATGTGCAGGCATTGTAGCTCGAAACGGGAACTCAGAACGATGACAGGGTTCACTGCTTCTATTTATTTCCCCCAGTTTTTGTGGGTTTTTTTGTAATAAATTGATTTGTAAGACTAAACCGGACTAGATTCTGGACTCAATGATTGAACCAGTCAGGTTATATGAAACGACACCGAGTTGGAGTTGGGTTGGAGGCATTCGCATAATAGGGATGATGATTGAACCAATTCCAATACGACGCCATTTTGAATTAATGCATGTGGGCCTTTTCCTCTGTGTGGCCCATTAACGGTGTGAGATGGACAATGCAAATTCAGTAAAACTAGAAGATAGACTTGATAGCGAGGGAACTTGACTCTCACAGGTTGCTTGACCAAATATACTTCCTTTTACCCGTTTTCAAACACGAACATTGGCAACAAAAATTCTAAGACTTCCTGCATATATTTAACTGAATTATCAAATATTGGCAATATTAAGAAAATGTCCATTTCATTAGAAGATAGTATCTTCTTGGCGTGTGCCTTCCACGCACTTCTTATGGCTCTCCTTGTTTTCTTTTGATATATATACTTCCTGGATTTCTCAAATTCTTCACGCAACAATCATCTCTTTGTTTACAGAAAGAATCAAACTTTTATCTTTTTTTTTTAGCTTTTAGGAATTGTACGAAAATAACAGATATAGAATCCGTTTACTACAGATAAATGATTCCAATTGGGAAGTGTTATATGGGTAATATGATAAATGATTAGTGTCATCTTGAAGAGGAGAGAAAAAACAATAAAAAAAAATAGTAATGTATATGATCCTGTTTGTAATTAAGTTGGCCGCCGAGTTAATGCAAGAGGCACTAATGCATATATCGAATATGTTTTCTTGCATAAGAAATACAGATGGTGTGTCAATTTCATGAAAGAATGTTGATCTTTTCAAGTTGGCGCGAGTCTTTTTATCCCTCTTGTTATTCGTAAATTCGTCTTACATGGATTCCAATTTCATTTGTACGTTTTTTGTCAACGTATTCCATATATGTTAGTATCGTAGAATTCCTAAAAGCTAAAGTAAGATAAGTTTTTATTTTTAATTCTTTCTTTGGTAGGCAAAAAAAACTGATTGCGTGAAGAATTTGAAACAAAAAAACAGATCACGAAGCGCAAATCGAAAGAAAACAAGGAGAGCCGTAAGAAATGTGTGGAAGGCACACGCCATGAAGATAATAATATTTTCTTCTGAAGTTCGCATATTCTTAAAATTTTCGAAGGGTAAATTCAGTTTGATATTTGTATTAATTCTTCTCTTCTTCTTTTTTTTTTTTTGAACTTTTTCTTCTTCTTTTTTACTAATATTGATGTATAAAAAAAGGTAAAAATAAGTGATGAAATTCTCTCAAGAATGACACTCTAAAGTTGGTAAAAAGATAAGCTTTGCATTAAAAAACCGTAAAGTCTCAAAAATCAAAGGATGTGGAGCGAATGGTCGCACAGAAGTTCCAAAAGGCTTCTGATTTACCGGTTGATCCCTTGGATATGACGCACCAAGACGGATTCATGACTCTTTCTTTGGATATGACACACCAAAACAAGCCAAATAATCAATGGATATTACACACCATAATTAAAAGGTTCTAAAAATAAAAAAAAATTGCTTATTTTATTCATAAAAATGAACCTCTATTTATAGAGGAAATACATTACAAATACTCATAAAAGCTACTTAACATGCATAGTATCTAGGAAAACAAAATGGAAACAAAATTCAAATTTTGATATGCATGTAGGAGAAAGAAACAGCCATAAATAAATGACTTCATCAATATGGACGAAAATTACTCTTCTTTTGGTAGTTTGTAGGGTAAAATGCTCAAATTAAATCAACTCTTCTTAAATCTAACCCATAAAAT
Source organism: Alliaria petiolata (assembly GCA_020283515.1). Taxonomy (NCBI): domain Eukaryota; kingdom Viridiplantae; phylum Streptophyta; class Magnoliopsida; order Brassicales; family Brassicaceae; genus Alliaria; species Alliaria petiolata. The sequence continues at coordinate 462,500,102 of JAHZTW010000001.1, read as the reverse complement.
TGCAATTCTTGATTAGATGTTTTGATGCTGTCCAATATCATATCAAGAAGTATACTTGGTCAAGCAACGTACCATGGTTAGTTGCGTTTTTTTCTTTTCTCAAATGTTAATGATCACTGATCAGTGACACTTTTTGTGTTGTCATATCGTAATAAGTAACATTTTAATGAAAAAATATTTAAGAACCCTAAAAAGTAAATCTAAATTATAACCGGCCTTAATTAGGGTTTTAATATTAAAGATAGATAGATTATCATGAACCTAAACAAAATAATATATCTATCTGTAATATTAAAAGTTTTTTTGACCAATGTAATATTAAAAGTTGTAGCATAGTTTTAAATTAGATATCTATTTGTAGATAGAAAAAAAAAATCCATCCAAATAAATCAACGACGGGGATGAATTGTTTTATTTGAATCATGAAATGCTAAAATAATACGTATTCAGTTGATGTGGACCCCACCTTACCACGATAAATATCCATTCCCTTGAAACAGTTCACACCACCCGAGAAACACAATATCTTTAAAAAAAAAGAAAATAAACCAGAAAAATTTTCGTCTTTCTTTTTCCTTTCGAAACAAAATAACCTCATAGTCTCGACATGGATTGCCAAGACGAGCAACTGGTGAAAACAATATGCGATCTCTACGAGAAGATCTCAAAGCTGGAGAGCCTGAAACCATCCGAAGATGTCAACATTCTCTTCAAGCAGCTCGTTTCCACATGCATCCCACCAAACCCTAACATCGACGTCACCAAGATGTGCGACACAGTCCAAGAGATTCGACAAAAACTCATCAAGATCTGTGGCGAAGCCGAAGGTCACTTGGAACATCATTTCTCGTCGATCTTGACCTCTTTTCAAGACAACCCACTTCACCATTTAAACCTTTTCCCTTATTACAACAACTATTTAAAACTCGGGAAGCTCGAATTCGATCTCCTCACACAAAACCTAAACGGCTTTGTCCCAAAGACTATAGCTTTCATTGGATCTGGTCCTCTTCCTCTCACTTCCATCGTTCTTGCTTCATCCCATCTCAAAGACACAGTCTTTCACAACTTTGACATCGACCCATCAGCGAACTCGCTCGCTTCTCTTCTGGTTTCCTCTGATTCAGACATCTCTCAGCGCATGTTCTTCCACACCGTTGATATAATGGATGTGTCAGAGAGCTTGAAGAGCTTCGATGTTGTGTTTCTAGCTGCTCTTGTTGGGATGAACAAGGAGGAGAAAGTTAGAGTGATCGAGCATCTTCAGAAACACATGGCTCCTGGTGCTGTTCTCATGCTGAGGAGTGCTCATGGCCCGAGAGCGTTTCTTTATCCGATCGTTGAGCCGTGTGATCTTCAGGGGTTCGAGGTTTTGTCTGTCTATCACCCGACAGATGATGTTATCAACTCCGTGGTGATCTCGAAAAAGCTCCCTGTTGTTTCGACTGGGAATGTTGGTGGGCACTCGTGCTTGCTCATGCCCTGCAACTGTTCCAAGATCCACGCGTTAATGAACAAGAAGAAGAAGAACATGATGATCGAGGAGTTCGGAGCCATGGAAGAACAGCTTTCTTAAGAGGAGGTCGTTTCGTAATTCGCTATATCTTCGTTATGATTTGTGTCTTTGTTTGTGTTCTGATGTCTTTTTCTACAATATTGTTCTCTGGTTTGTGTTTGTTATAAAAGTGTCTTTTATTCCCCAGCCACGTACGGTTGGGCTGAAACAGAACATGATATCCATCCACCTCGTCGGAGCTTTTCACTGTGGAGGAGAAGAAACAAAACATTCAGATCGTGAGGAGCCATATTCTCGATTACTGTGGCTATTTAAGTGATTCTCTATATATCATCGAAAATGTGATTGTTTATGTTATTTATTTTGAGCTAAATGAAGCATTCAATATTCTCATTACGGATTGCCCCCAAATAATATCATTTAGAAGATGATTGTATGCGCTTGGACCACCAAAGTTGATGGAATGTACATTAGCTAAATATATGAAAAACATTATTTCTGGGTTCTCTGTCACATCGTCGAATTTAGACTTCTCTGTATGTAAACAAGAGAATGTATAACTTTAACATTTTTACCCAAAAAAAAAACAAGAGAATGTGTAGTTTTCAAAACTATGCCAATTTTGTTTTCCCGTCCTGATTCTCAATATGGACATCCCAAACGAAAAACAATAGTACTTGTGCTAATAAATCATTTTAGACCCGGTAGAACTGTTGAGGCCCGACCCGTTTCCATTTGTTTCTTGAGCAAAGAGATTTTGTCCAAGCTTTTCAGTGTAAAAGGAGAGAAGAAATTAAACATCAGATCGTCGTCTTGCGTTGCGTACTTGGAGCTACTATCTGTGGCTGTTTATAGAAAATCTTTATCATCGAGAAGAGGACTGTAAGTCGGATCAACCTTTCAATCGCTCTACGGTTTTTTTTTTTTTTTTTTTTTTTTCCTGTGATTTTCATTTTTTTTTCTTTTTCCTCGACAGTTTACGATTCCGATTGAGAACGCGAATGGAGTGAAGAACGCCGAGGCTGATTCCCAAAGAACTCTGTAAAAACCTCTCCTTAGGGCTCTCGTATCTGAGATAATTTGGGATTTGGTTTTCATTTTTTCAAGGGTTTTTTTTCGTTAGGTACCCGTACGTTACTGGAACCTCAGTGGTTGCTATCAAGTACAAAGATGGGATTTTAATGGCTTCTGATATGGGAGGTATGCTCTTTGCCTAGTTTCAGCTCTCTAGTTGTTCCATAAAGCAATTTACTTTAGGTTTTGCTTTTTTATGTATGCTTCATTGTTCACAAGAGTGCTTGCAATACTAGTTTTTGTTACATAGATAAGAAACCGGAGTCAGGATTTGTAAATTTATATGAGCTTGGTTACTTGTTTCGTCTTACTCGGTCAGTGTTTATTCATTGAATGTATCTTTCTGGTGAGATGTGTTTGACTTAGTTAACTATAACCTTAACCCCAATATGAAATAGTGCCGAATGGGACAACAAATTGGCTAATATGTCTGAGTATGCCTCAGCTTCGCTCTCTTCTAAAGTTCCAACCGTTTCTGTGTGATCCTGATTTCCTGGATTTTTTGCTATAATCAAGCTCTCAACCTTTTGCTGATCTGCAGGTTCGTATGGATCCACCTTAAGGTACAAGAACATTGAGAGAATGAAGGCTATCGGTAAGCATTCTCTTCTTGGCGCCAGTGGCGAAATCAGTGACTTCCAAGAAATTTTGCGTTATCTCGATGAGCTCATGTAAGAATGTGTTTGATATAATGTCTCTTTCCCCTTGTTAACCGTTCCTTCTTTAGCCCTTGATTTGAAATCTTGTTGGTTTTCAGGCTGAATGATAACATGTGGGATGATGGTAATTCCTTGGGGCCAAAAGAGGTTCACAACTATCTGACCCGAGTTATGTATAATCGTCGCAACAAGTTCAACCCATTATGGAACACTCTCGTGCTTGGAGGTGTAAAGAGTGGGGAGAAGTACCTTGGAATGGTAACGCCTAAGATTTTTGTTGTTGTTGCAAATTTTGAACTTCTTAATGAATGTAACAGTTATTTATTTGGATACTATGATGATCTCTAGGTCTCAATGATTGGTGTTAGTTTTGAGGACAACCATGTTGCCACCGGGTTTGGGAATCACCTAGCTAGGCCGATTCTTCGTGACGAATGGCGTGAGGACCTGAGTTTTGAAGAGGGTGTCAAGCTACTGGAGAAATGCATGCGTGTACTTTTGTACCGTGACAGATCTGCTATCAACAAGCTTCAGGTCTGTTTAATTTCGTTGTTGCGACCCCCTTGAATTGAGAATCAGATCATTGACCAGACTCGTTCTGTGGGAACTTTGCAGATAGCAAAGATGACAGAGGAAGGCGTGACGGTCTCCGAGCCATACTCGTTAAAGACATTTTGGGATTTCTCGGCGTTCACAAACCCAACAGTTGGTGCAGAAGGCTCCTGGTAATTACTGAAAAAACAAATGGAGATCTCCAAGATAGATGTTTCCTTTGTCTGATGTTGTTCAACAGTTCTGTTTTGATGAATGAATTCCTGATTTAGATCTAAAAGGCTTTATGAATATTTTCTTCTAACTCTTTTTGGATGGTTTTAATCTTTTTACTTCCCCCTTTGGGTTCAAACGAGGAAAAGCTTACGCTGGATACCTAGCCTAATTTTAAAACTTTCTCTGCCAACGGAAAAAGGTACAGAACAATCACATGGCGAAAAAATAAATAAAAGGTTTATGAAAATTTTGAAAACAAATACCGGTAAATAAGGGCAAAAGTGGTATTATACTGTAACAACTCGGCCTCGCTGTTTCTCTCTCTCTCTCTCGGTCGATTGGCGGAGATATATAAACTGCTCTCTCCCTTCATCTTCTTTTGTTTCTAAATAGTCACATTCTAACGCAAGAGAGAGAGAGTAGAGAGACTCGTAGCTTTGCATATCTCCTAGATCGATTCTGATCTGAATTCTCGTCGACGCCGATAATCTGAATAATCTGTCTGGTTGTTTGCGAGGAGTGAGGCAGACGAAGATAGTGTTGTGGTTTTGCCTATTTACAGTTTTTATAAATCTCTGGTCTAATCGGATTTGATGGTGGATTCTCTGTTTCCGAGCATCGAAACCACAGGTGACGACGCGTCTCCGGAGTCGAGACGGAAAAAGCGGAGGATATCGGAGGCGGCGGATGAGGCAGAGACAGAGGCGCGACGGATCAACGAAGAAAGCTTGAAGAGGTGGAGAACGAATCGTGTGCAGCAGATCTACGCTTGCAAGCTCGTCGAAGCTCTGCGCCGAGTTCGTCAGAGATCCAACGATGACGGTAAAGTCGCCGGAGCAGCGCGAGAGATACGTGAGACGGCGGATCGATTTCTGGCCGCGTCGGCTCGCGGCACGACTCGGTGGAGCAGGGCGATCTTAGCGAGTCGCCTCCGAGAGAGGATGAAGAAACACAGAAAAGCGAAGTCAACCGGAAATTGCAAATCGAGAAAAGTTACGACGGAGACGAAGCGGGTTAGATTACCGCCGGTTGAGAGAAAACTGAAGATACTCGGCCGGTTGGTTCCCGGTTGCCGGAAAGTCTCCGTACCGAACCTTTTAGATGAAGCGACGGATTACATCGCGGCTCTAGAGATGCAGGTCCGTGCCATGGAGGCTCTCGCCGAACTCCTAGCCACCGCCGCACCACCGACGACGTTGACCCGACCCTAACGGCGGCAGTTAGTTTGTCAGTTAATATTTAGCTTTTTAACCTTTTTACCCCTTCATTTGGCTGAAGTTTTTTTTTGTTTTTTTCCCCTCTGTTTGTCTACGCGATTTTAATTTATTAAATTCATGTATTTTTATTTTTGTATACATCACCTTTTTTTTTATTTGTATCCATTTTGATCTTCTTTATTTTTCTAGAATCAAAATTTTATCTTAAAAAGAAGAAAGGCTACTAATCTCGACGATTAATACACATAATAAAGCCATTAAAAGATAATTATATTACAAAAGGGAAAAAGATAGGAGAAGAATAAAAGTTTTATATTATTTGCAACTTGAAGCAATTCAAAAATGGAGCATGTGCGTGGGTGGCCTAACGTGTGAAGAACACCCACCTTAATTTTGGGGCCAATGGACTACTCCATGTGATTCTCAAAGACTTTTCCAACGTTGAAGTTTATACAAAAAGTGTATTTTGCTCATAATGCCCCCACAGTCAAAAAGAATTTACTTCTTTCATAATCTAGTTGAAAGTAAATATTACAAAATATTTCACCAAACAATAAGGGTAGCATACGACTCTTGAAGATTCAGTAGAATCGACATATAAAGATTGATTTATGGTATAATACAAGTTAGTGTAAAGTAAGTTGTCAGAAGAAGAACGTATCTAAAAGTAAAATAAAAAAATTAGTTGTCAGAAGAAATCCACTAGGGAGTAAGTAAAATTGAAAGAAGTGTGAAGAAGCAAAAGGACCACACAAAAAATGGCACCAAAAAGAAGGGGAAACAATAAGATTGAGAAATATGAGTCTGGAGGAACATCTTTCTTCCCTCTTTAAGACGCCCCACGTGTGTTCCTTCTTTTTACACCCAATATGTCTTTTCTTTTTTGCATTCACACTTTTTATTTTATCAAATTTATGGCAACATATTTGTGGGTCATTGTGTCTTATTTTTATTTTATTTTTCATTTTCAGAAACAAAAAGAGTTACAAGATTTCTCACAAATATTTATTACAAATCAACGGGGATAGATTTATGGATTAATTTTTTTGTTTTGAAACTTTATGGATTAATTTTGTCCATGCTTCTCAACTTCGTTTAATTTGCTGAGTTTTTTAGACTCTTGAATCAAAAACCAATGTGGATCGATGTTGCCTCTTGCCTCCTCTCCTTTTCGTGAAAGCTCCTGTTTCGGATATGCTCTTCTTAATGTATTTGTCAAGAGTCTTTTGTACGTCCCCTCCTGTTAGTGTTTCCTTCCTTGATTTTGCATGCAGCTTCTTCGAGGTCCTTCGGTGCTTCATTCAGATTTGAGATGGAGTTGTGGTTCTTTGGGTTGACTTCTTTCCCGTCAAGATCTGGATTAATTGGTGTTTGGTTACAACAGAAGCCGTTGGTGGTTCAAAAGGTTCTCATGCCTTTGTCGGTCGCGTGCTCGTGTAAAAGTTCCGGGACAAAGATTAAATGAGATTGGTTTTTCTGTTGTTCCCCGTTTTTATCTAGTTTATCTTTATTTTGGCTCCTCCTTTCCTAGATTAATTGTTTCGGTTAGTTAAGCTTAAGTCCAATCTGTGGTTTTTTGAAACGCTTTAGTTTTGGAATCTCACCAATGTATTTCATCACTGTATTCCTCAAGTTTCTTCTTAATAAAATCCAGTTGATAAAAAAAAAAAAAAAAGAATCAAAAACCAATTGGCGGCGATGCATGGTCTATGTCTATCGTATGTTATTATAGGTCTTGCATCATAAAGTTCCTAACAAATTTAAAAGATCGATTCAGATGAATTTGAATAAGTTTAATCACGATACAGCATATTATCAAAAAGAAAACTTACGATAGTGCATCCAAATTTTATCCATTGACATTTGTATCCTTTTTTTTGTTGAAAATACGGTTGATATAGTTTATTGACATTAATGTATTCACATTGTATTGTTTTGCACAGAAAAGAGGAATTAATAGATTGAGGAAAAGAAATAGTATATATATATATATATATATATATATATATATAAATGCATCGAATGATAGCTACAAAACAAAACAAAAGAAAAAAAGAAAGGGAGAAACGTGGAGTTGGCCATATGTGGCTAAAGGGGTAGACCCAATGTGATCACATGCAACCATGTGACTCCAATTATGAACCTCATATATGAATGTGGCCGAGGAGATGCCAAATTTTGAAGAGTGATCTCCCCCTTTTCACCTCCTTCTAACCAAAAAACAAAAATTTACATTACATCATTCATAATTATTAGTTGGCAGAAAAAATCATAATTATCTTTTCACTTACCTTGTTTTCACTACTATACTTCCTCCAATATTAGAGGATAATGTCACCTAGAACCGAGTTTTTGTTGAAGAGAAAAAAACAAAGCATCTTAAAAATTCCATATGTTTTTTCATAATTTTTTTTTGTTGGCTAGAAAATGTCCAAGATTAAGACACTGTAGAAATGATAAATGTTTATTTCTCTATGTGAAAAACACTAGTAATTAATATTTAGCTAAAAGTAATTAAAAAATCGTAAGAATGCATTACAATTGATCATAAAATATTGAATAGGTACATAGCCGTATAAAAGTTTTGCATAAATGTTTTAAAAACAATTTGTTTTTTACTAAAATATCTTGTATAAAGGAACGGGAGAGAATACGATATTACCGTTATAGTTTATATTGTATATATAGACGAGAACTTTAAGCATTCATAAATCACATTATTTATAACAAAATCTTGAAATCAAGTGTCCCAATCTTATACGAGTTATATATGCTCTTGGGACAACCCACGCCTTACAGAAAAGAATCGTGTTAATTTACTGCATCTTTGATTAGTAGCACACACTAGTAGTTACCCACTGGAGTAGTTAGTTTTTAACCGCGACCATTGGCCACCTGAGAAAGCCCCAAATAAAATTCAAGTAGTTGATCGATTATATAATTAAGATTTTGTGAGAATTCTATAAGGTTTTTTGTCCTCACAAAATCTAATGGGAATCCGTAGACTGAAAGTCTGAAACGAAAGAGGAAAGGAAAACCGAAAATACAATCGGTTCAACCGGCGGAAATAACCGGATCCTCAAACTGGATGGTTTAGTAGTGGAAGCAATATGGGTCCTAGGACGAGAGAAGCAAACAAAACCCTTTTTGGACAAATTTTGACTTATTGATATATTTTTTCTTCTCACATAAAACTATACATATACGTTTCTTAAGTAAAGGACTTGTGCGTGGTGTAATGAGATGGAACACGTGGCAAAACAGCATGCACTGGCACATGTCTTTGGCAGAGAGATTTCGTTGTCTTTGAACTGTGCTCGTGTTTTTCTAGTACATTTCCGCACGTGGTCGCAAGTCAACCATATCCACTTAACTCATAAAGTATTGTTTTTATATCACTTTCTCCCATACATAGATAGAATAGAACCTCTTATTTTTTTTAGTCATTTCTACCAAAGTTTGAATATTATTAGATCGTTATGAATTTTGCTTCCAGTCACGTCTTAGAATTACGTCAAACAAATTCACTCTTTATTGATTCCTCCCGACTTCGATATGAACATGAAGAAAGCGAACCAAGAAAAGAGCATACAGATAAAAAAAAATCCACAAAACTTTTATTCGTAATACGAAGACTGTAATTCGTAACAATTCTCGACCGTGTATCTTCATTTCAGACTAATCTAAAAAATTTGTTAAAAAATAGGAATTTTAACCATTAATTTAAACCGTCTAAAAATCATATAACAATGAGTATATGATGAAATTTGATTTGCTGGCCTTGATTAACATAGAAGTTTTCAACCATTTGATTTGGGTTATTACTTATAGTTAAATAGTGGTTATTTCCATTGTCGAAAGTTTGTATGTAACTCAAAACCAAATGGTTGTGTTCTAGTGATAGCTAGTATTCTGTTGGTTTATTTTAGAGTTGTTATTGTATCAATGTCTGAGCTCAAACCCGGTAATATACATTGAAAAAAACAAACTATCAATTTCAGTTTCCAGTTTATCTAGTCCGTAAAAATAATATCAAAAGGATTTGTTTTCCTTACGTCGTCGAACATTGTCAATCATATCCTGAAACTTTTATTTCAAGCTTCAATGGAGAAATACGGAAGCAAGGAACTCGACATTGCATCGCTCCAATCTCGTCCAGCCAGTAACCTAATTTGGGATATTAATTATTCAGAGCCTAGAAAGAAAAAAAGCGACCGTCGTCGACCTCACTATTTTAGGAACTCTTCCATCTACATGGCTATAAGTTTTATTTAATATATTCATGCACTTTTATTTTCACAAAATAAAAATTAACTTATTTCAAAAACAGAAGAAGTTAAACTTACTTCTTCTTTTTTTTTCTTTACTTTTTTTTGCGCCAAATTTCTTTTTTTTTTTCTTTCCAAATTACCTAATATTTAGATATGTTATCATGTTTAAAATAAAATTTCTTTTTCTTTTGCCTTTTAATTATAGAGATAACTTTGTACCTTCTATTTTTTTCCTCAACTTTTAGGTTTATATTTATCTTTAAATCCTTGTTTATATCGACTTTCTCCCTTTAAAACTCGTCACAAAATATTTTTCATAGTCAAACCAAATCAAACAATGAACGAATCAATGTGTGCTACTGTTTTCCATAAAAGTGGAGTAAAACTAGCGGAAGAACATTACCAAAAAGGCAATCTCAAAGGAGCCATTCAAATCGTGAATGCCTTAACATTTGATTTTCCAAACTCATCTGCGAACCACTGTAAGATCTCACAGACTCTCGTGGCCTATCAAATCCACTCGAGAGTCCTACAACATGGTTATACACACTATGATATCCTGGAAATCTCAAGCCCGTTTTGTAGCCATAAAAACATCCGGAGAAAGTACAATGATCTCCTGCTTAAGCTTCGTCCTGGCAGAAACAAATCGGTTGCTGCCAAGTCAGCTTTCGAGATCATCAATACCGCATGGAAGGTCCTGTCCGACCCTGAGAGACGAATGGATTACAATATCAAACAAGGATTTAGGAGGAGAATCATGTTTCATGAAAATAGACCGCATCAATCATTGAGGTGGGAGAACCGTCGCTACATCGTGAACAATTCTGATTCTGATTCTGATTCTGATTCTGATTCTGATAACTAACCTATCGTAGCCATAAAGTTTTTCATCTATTTGTTGGGATACAAAACCCATCTTTTTTTTAGTTTTTTTTGGGTTAAATTTGTGCCTTTTCTTATTCTAGGTATTTCGAAGCTATCAAACACACAAGTACGCTTGTGACCGGTTTTGAGCTCTAAATAAAATCTTTACAACTTTTCTTATCTTTTTATATTTTATTTATTTAGTTATGCTTTTTCTTAAGTAGAAGGTGTTTGATTAGGTAAATCCAAGCGATGGATTGGTTCTCTTGATTACCAAAGATTATATACAGAATTACAGAGCAATGAACCGTTAGAGGCTAATTAATAGTTGCCTATAGTATTTATCAAAATATATGATTTCCTTATCTAATAAAAGGTACAAGCGATTGTCCTTCTAATAAACTGAAAATCGAAAGGTGAATTGTTCGATTCAGAAAGAAAAAAGCAGAGCAACAATTTAGATGACGACACCCTTGCAAAGAATGATTGAGCAACTTAATAATCACACTCAAGTATATATGAATATATTCAACAAAATCCAAAACTAAAACAATCAGTTTCTTTAAATTAGAAGAGTTCTATTTCAATCTGCATATAATTCAAGGATGCAATAAGAATAAGCGCCGTAAATAATATTTGGAAGCTTAATTAAAACCTGCTTCCATAGCCAAAACCTCGAGCATATGGGCTTGGTCTTGTGGAATTGCAACAGACATATCACACACGACTTGGTACATTCGAATTTATCTTCTCTGCGTGCAAAAGACCCAAAAGCTCACTTTAAGATACTCTTTGTCAGATGGAAGGGTCCAGATAGCTCCAACAACTAACCAAAACTCCGACCCAGACTAAACCCGGATCCGACCCGACAGCACCAGACAACTCGTCCTCCACGATCTCATTCTCCAATTTCAATTCTGCCAAAAGAGAGCGAGAGAGAAGATCCAGACGAAGTGGTTTACGGAAGAGAGAAAGAGAGAAAGAGAGAGAGAGAGAGAGACCAACGAAGATGTCGCTGAGGCCGAGTACACGCGCGGAGCTGAGGAAGAAGATATACAAGACAGGGGTCGATGCCGATGAGGCGAGGCGGAGGAGAGAGGACAATCTCGTCGAGATTAGAAAAAACAAGCGTGAGGACAGTCTCCTCAAGAAGCGCCGCGAAGGAATGATGCTCCAGCAGCAGCAGCCTATGGGAACAGGTCTCGACGGCCTCCAGAGCGCTGCCGCCGTTGAGAAACGAGTAAGTCGCTGATCTGAATTTCGAGTATAATCTGGATCCTAGGATTTGATTAGTTAGTAATGGATCTTCGTTTTGATTGTCGAATATAAGTGAGGAGGCTTTGATTGCGTTTTCCCTTCAATTCTAGATCTCAGCTTTATGAAACCAACATTCTTTTCCCCTAAGTTTCGATTGATGCGAAGCTACTTGCGAATCTCCGAGCTCGTAATTGACCATCAAGTTTGCCTTCTTTGGTTTCGGGGTTTCTTTTTGTGGATATTTGGGATTGATGGCGGATCCTTTATGACAACACATCTGATCATGTATGCTGATCAAAAACGTACAGTTTGTTTTCTTTAGATATCTAGTAACTGATCCGCTGATCTTGTTAATGGATTGGATGTTACATTTCTACCCGTGGAGAGATTTTGTTTCCGTGGAGACAGCTGTTGATGCTGTTCATGTGCTTTGACAGCTAGAAGGTATCCCAATGATGGTACAAGGTGTTTATTCTGATGATCCTCAAGCTCAGCTAGAAGCAACAACTCAATTTAGAAAGTTGTTGTCTATAGGTAGGTATACATTTTTTCCCCGTTTCAGACCGTTCTCGGGGGTATATGTGTGTTATCGACATCTGATGGTTGTTTATAATTTGATGAGCAGAGCGCAGTCCTCCAATTGATGAAGTGATCAAAGCCGGTGTTGTCCCACGTTTTGTGGAGTTTCTTGGAAGGCAAGACCATCCACAACTGCAGGTATGTCTTATACTTCCTACATTTTAGATGTGTCCCTTATCAGTGGCACCTTAAACACTCTAAGAACGGTCTGGTGGCTTACTATAAAGTTCGTTTTCAGTTTGAGGCTGCATGGGCTTTGACCAACGTTGCATCAGGAACATCAGATCATACTCGGGTTGTCATTGAACAGGGGGCGGTACCTATCTTCGTTGAGCTTCTTAGCTCTGCTAGTGATGACGTTCGAGAGCAGGTTTGCCACTAACTAGCTAGATTATTGTAGCTCTCATTTTCTCTTCCATTTTTTATTTTGACCAGGATGCAGGCCTCCAAGTTCCGTGGCCATATTTAGTTTGTTTGTTGTTTACTTTGATCCAGAATAGTTTTCTTAAATTTTTGTGGTATGAAATTATAGTCAGCCAAGTGCTTCTCTGTAGTTCTAGGTGCTAAAACGTTATTCGCTTCTTACAAACCTTTATATATATCCTTTGTAGGCGGTGTGGGCCTTGGGGAATGTTGCTGGAGACTCGCCAAACTGCAGGAATCTTGTTCTCAACTATGGGGCTCTTATACCATTGCTGTCTCAGTTAAACGAAAATTCTAAGTTATCCATGCTAAGGAATGCTACTTGGACCTTGTCCAACTTTTGTCGTGGTAAACCACCAACACCATTTGAGCAGGTAGGACTACAGAAATGGATTCTCTTTATGTATTTTTGTTTTTCTAGACAGCTTAATACGGTTCAAGTTTTTTTTTAATTATATATGTTTGGTTGCTTTCCTCACATTATTCAAGCATGATGTTGGTTATTCATATGTTTCAGGTGAAGCCTGCGCTGCCAGTTCTTCGGCAGCTTATCTATCTTAATGATGAAGAAGTTCTCACAGATGCCTGCTGGGCTCTCTCCTACCTTTCAGATGGCCCCAATGATAAGATCCAGGCTGTGATTGAGGCAGATGTCTGTCCACGACTTGTGGAGCTTTTGGGGTTAGTTCCTTTTTGCCTGGCCAGTAGTTGACTTGACATAATTTTTGTTTATTTCTCATCATCTTTAATTTCTCTAGTTTTTTCCTTTGGAAACTTAGTGCTATATAATTTGGTCTTTTTCAATAATGGTGTTGCCATCTTCCAACTTGCGATGCTTTTGAATACCTTTCGGAAATTGAGTGTTGCTGTTCTCACTGCCTCATATTCTTTTTTTTTGTGTGTGTGTGTGTGTACTGACTAATATATATTTCTTCAAGTCATCCATCACCTACGGTTCTCATTCCTGCCCTTCGAACTGTTGGGAACATCGTAACTGGTGATGACTCTCAGACACAGGTATGGTTTATGAAGAACTATTCTTTTTTATTTTTTGGTTTTTTTTTTTTTTTTTTTTTTTTATTGTATGTTTCCTTTTCAGTTTATAATTGATAGTGGCGTACTTCCGCACCTGTATAATTTGCTTACGCAAAATCACAAGAAAAGTATAAAAAAAGAAGCTTGTTGGACTATCTCGAATATTACTGCTGGGAATAAAGTTCAGATAGAGGTATGAGGCCTTTTCTGCTATATTTAATATGTCAAGAAGACAGTTGTTCATATGCTAATGCTATTTCATATTTCTGATTCTGCAAGAAAAGTTATTGAAGAAGTTTAGTGGTTTTTAGTTTCTACTCTTTTCTTGAGTTTAAAGCAAGCAAATTTTAATACTTTCTAGTGGACGAGGTGACTTGATTTTAATTGTAATTTGCTATTGCTATATGCCAACATTACTTATTACAGAAAAGATGAGAGTCATCAAAGTTTCAGAGGCTAAAGGTAAATTTCTAATCATTTTATATTATTCAAACAATAGGCTGTGATTGGCGCTGGAATAATCCTTCCTCTTGTGCACTTGCTCCAAAACGCGGAGTTCGATATAAAGAAGGAAGCTGCCTGGGCTATATCCAATGCCACCTCAGGAGGGTCTCACGAGCAGATTCAGTACGTTATCTCTATTCCTAAGCCTAAGCGCATATGCAAACAACTGACTTCACTTCATAGTGTTCACTCTTACAGTCTATATCATCATCTATCTCTATATCAAAGACGCTATAACAGAGTTTTCCATGCAGATATTTGGTGAACCATGGCTGCATCAAACCTCTTTGTGATCTTCTAATCTGCCCTGATCCGAGGATTGTGACGGTGTGCCTCGAGGGGCTTGAAAACATTCTCAAGGTTGGTGAGGCTGACAAGGAGATGGGGTTAAACGGTGGAGTGAATCTCTATGCTCAGATAATAGAAGAATCTGATGGGTTGGACAAAGTCGAAAACCTTCAATCCCATGATAACAACGAGATATATGATAAGGCCGTTAAGATTTTGGAGAGATATTGGGCTGAAGAAGATGAAGAGCAGAATCTGCCAGATGGCGTGGGCGAAAATCCACAGCAGGGCTTCAATTTCGGGAACAACCAGCCCGCTGCTCCGCCTGGTGGATTCAATTTTGGTTGAAATGGGTATAGAACAAATTGAAATCCTTTGGTTTGGGGAACCTCAGATTCATCTTTTGCAACTGTTATTGACATTGCCAGGTTCAAGTTTGGGTTTTTGAGTACTGGTGCAAAAAGGCATTTTCTGTTTCTTTGTGTTGTTGTCCTTCTTCGTCTGAATCATTCTATGATTCTTTATCTTAATATCTTAAAACTCTGGGATAAATCATCTCTAGCGTGGTTACTGGTTTAGGATATATGATCACACTTTGTATTTGTCACTTTTATCGATATGTTGTTATCATAGTTTTTTTTAACTTTTACCTGACAGTAGAAAAATACAAGAAGAAAAGTAATTGGTTGCAAATAGCCTCGTCTTGTTAAATAAAGTCCTCAAACGAATTGGTTAAGAAAAGCTTTAATCTCATCAATATAAGGAGACTTTGTAGGAATGATGTGGCCATAGTCATGCTCAATAATGGTGGCGCAACCATCGTCAAACAGCCCCGACAAATCTGAGCTGGCTTGAGTCACGATCTGTCTGTCTTTTCCAGGCTGGCTTCCGAAAATGTGAAGTGAAGGGCACTTGATCGATCCTTGCTCTTTCTTCTCCAACAGCGGCCACGGTGTGAAACCCGAGCACAACACACAGAATCTGAAGTCTATTTCACCTACGAGTTGCTCTTGTTTCCCGCATACAGCTGCAGCCATTGCCGCACCTTGAGAGAATCCGAGAATGCCATCAAAAGGGCCTTTCTCTGCAAAAGCTCTCTTCAAGTATGTCAACGATTTGTCAAATCCTTGGGTTTGATTCTGATACTGCAATGGATCAAACTGGCATTGGGCCACTGTCCAGCCTGTTTCACTCGGTTTGTCAAAATCTGGTGACACCAACCACGCAAACTTCTTGTTGCATGCCCCAGGTGGAGGGGTAGCAGTCTGGTATATGAACTGTAGTTCGTGCGGTGCATCGATAAACACAAGCTCGGCGATGCTCTTCAGTTTCTTTGCAAGTGATCCGGTCCTCCCTTTGAAGCCAGACGCGTTCTGCCTAAAACCATGTAAGCATAAGATCCTTAGCTTCCGTCTTGTATCGTCACCTGCGGAGCACAGTATATGAGATTACAAACCTCAGAAGTGGAATGAAAAGATTCGCGGAACAAGGATAACAATATTTCAGGAAAAATAATATGATCCGAAAAATGGAGAAACAGACCTTACCGTTGCTTTCAGAAGGCTGATTTGAGGTATCAAGGCTCGAAGGGACTTCCCCTTTTCCGTGTTTACGGCACAACTCACACACATAAATATCTCCTTTAACCTGTAACACCACATTATTAATCTAAGATACATAATCCATGTGAAGAAGATCAACAAAAAGTGGTCCCAAGCGCAATACCTGGCAATGATTGCAGACTAATACAAGCATCCGGCATAATCTGCAACGGCAACGTGGAGAATAGTCGTCAAAGGTACTGTTGCAGAGAAGGCAGCTGCCTGTTATATCCTCTTTTGAGCTCCCAACTGAGATCCTTCAAACCAGACATGAAAATAAATATACGTTACTCGGAATTAAAAAAAAAAGAAAGAAGATGGCTTTCCTGGTTGATTACAAGAGAAAGATGCTAGACATATACCGGTGATCAAACACAAAATTCTTCCCTTTGAAAAACCCTCCACTAGGAAACTGTTCAAGGTATCTCTGTATGCCACCATAGAGCTGCAAGAAACAAATAACACAAGCTGGAGTCAGCCAAGTTCAGTGACTTGGTATCAAATCCATTGGCTATCCAGGATCTCACCTGAAAAGTATTCTCAAATCCGGCGCCTTTAGATCTGATATATGCAGATGCCATCTCACACCTGATTCCGCCAGTGCAGTACCTGATTTTTCCCAACACATGAAAACTTCAGTGATTTGGAGAGTAAACTGGATAAGAAACTGCTCAAGGTATCTCTGTATGTTCACAGAACTATTATTCATACATGAGTACGTTTTTGCCCTTCAATTTCTCGGCATTCTGATCAATCCAGGTTGGCAAATCGCTGTACTGCCTGATTTCAGGATCAAGGGTCTCAACATTTTCTGATTCGAATTTTCCAATCCGTGTCTCGTACAGGTTTCTAGCGTCCAGCAAAACAATTTCCTTATTTGCAGTCTTCCCATCTTCATCAGGTTGTTTGTCTGAGTTTCAAGAAAACATAATCAGATGAGACGCACAATATAGCAGCAATCAATAAAACAAATTATAAAATCTTACTGGCACTCTGCAGGACCGAATGAAACTCCGCAGCAGAGAGATGCTTTCCAGCATTTGAAATTTCTGGGGATTTTAAGAGAGGGCAAGTACTAAAGGTCACTAACTCCTGCAAATCACAACACAATGCCACAATTCTGTCAAAATGCTAGAAANGACGTTTTTGCCCTTCAATTTCTCGGCATTCTGATCAATCCAGGTTGGCAAATCGCTGTACTGCCTGATTTCAGGATCAAGGGTCTCAACATTTTCTGATTCGAATTTTCCAATCCGTGTCTCGTACAGGTTTCTAGCGTCCAGCAAAACAATTTCCTTATTTGCAGTCTTCCCATCTTCATCAGGTTGTTTGTCTGAGTTTCAAGAAAACATAATCAGATGAGACGCACAATATAGCAGCAATCAATAAAACAAATTATAAAATCTTACTGGCACTCTGCAGGACCGAATGAAACTCCGCAGCAGAGAGATGCTTTCCAGCATTTGAAATTTCTGGGGATTTTAAGAGAGGGCAAGTACTAAAGGTCACTAACTCCTGCAAATCACAACACAATGCCACAATTCTGTCAAAATGCTAGAAAAGCTATGGAGGCAAAGTTTGGTTAATAACAGTTGAACAACCTCAACATTTGCCGCATTGTAAGACATAGGATCCATTTCCTTTTGAGTATGTTAGATAGATAGATTCAAACCACTCACAAAAACTGAAATGCTTTTATATCCATAATTCCACGCAAAGGATTCTTGTGCAACATGTTCTGTAAACTAGTTAACATAAGAACGCTAATTATGTTTGAAAAAAAATAAGGCAACAACCTCAACAACACGGATGGAGAGCGATGTAAACCCACATTCCTGAGAAACTTTGTCATTCAAGGGATGGTGGCATGATGCAAGCTTGAAGTCAGTCCCTTCGAACAAACAATTTGACTTTGCGGCGGCAATATGTTCCTCCAATGCAGTTAATTTCCCACCAACCTAACCAAAATGCAAACTTTTCTGTTATCCCAACCGTATAAACAGAACTCTAGCAAAAGCTTCAAACTTTGGATTCAGATGGATCTTCAATCAAAACAACTAACTGAGCTCAGAACTCAAAAGGGCTTTGACTTTATTGTCTTTCATTCAACCTCAACAACTTACTAGCGATAGCTCAATTAGATAGCCAGAGCAAACACAAACCCAATGTTTCAGACTTTCTTTTTCGATTCCACCTCGATCATAACATGATTTCGAGATATCTATAAGAAAATACAGCCAAAGCAATATAGAATTTCAACAGGGTCAAGACTTTTGATTCATTCCTCTCAACACATAAAGGATTATACTTTTCGATTCATGGCTTCAAGTCCTCAAAAAGGGTTAAATAAAAAATCTACAACATGGGATATATAGAGAAGGAGATTAGAAGCATACGGTGACATTGACGCCATGAGTGGAGAGCCTGACTCGGCCGAGTACACCGAGTGAGTTGCAGCTAGATTCATAGAAGGAAACGAGCTCATATAGATCAGGAACAGAGTTGTACTTGTAATACAGCAACACCCCGTATTGCTCTTCATCTTCAATCCTCTGCTTCTCGCCATCGCCACACGAGCTCGTTCCCATTAGGGTTTTTCTTGTCTTCAGTGTGAAAGGGAGAGCAAAACGATAAATCTCATCAGGCTCTGGGCGTCGCGAACGCGACTGGGAAAAGTAAACCGAATCTAAAATTAAACCGAATCTAAAATTAAACCGGAATTTGTACATCATCAAATAATTGCATCCCGAATCATTTGTACGCTGTAAAACAATGATTCACGACATTTAAAAACTGTAATCCTTTTGCAATTCTATCAAACATCTCTAAAAAATGTTCAAACCAGACAACATTGCTCATCAAACTTGTACAAAACATTGGTTTACACCTTGTTAATGCCATTAGACAAGAGTCTAGAGATACTGAAAGCAAAATACATATCTAAACAAAAACAGAGAGATACAACTTCAATTGATCTTTTTAGCCCTCGAAAATCAAATGCTGTTATGTCATTGCACCCATCAGTTTTGTCCCTTTTTCTGTTTGGTTTCAGGGACTAGAGGCTTGATGGCGAGTTTCGGCTTTGTGCTAACGAGTCCATGTGGAAGCACTGAAACAGCAGCTACGTAGGAGCCATCTGGTATTCTAGAGAGCGGTAAGAGTTCCACCAGAACACATAACTGCGCAATTTTTAAACACCAATCTTCAGACTTTTTAAAAACGTGATAACGCAACAAGTGTTTTGAATTCTTTTCTATATTTAAATTACCTCGGGAGATTTGAGATCCACAACTGAATCTGGTACAATGTCTTTCACTCCGGCCGCCACAGTTTCAAAGCATTTGCTGCGGTCCAGCAAAGGACATTGGTCCAGAACCTCTGATGCTTCTTTCTGAATCTTTCCTTTTGTCTCCTCCACACCTCTTCGGTTATACCCAGCTGCAAACTGTATGGTGGTATATGGTGGTTAATAACTATCACATGAATATAACAATATCCTCAACTATATAACAGATACTTGATTATGCAGGAACATTTTTCTTTTACCTTCACTGGTTTTGAGAGTGCATTATTGTGTTTATCATCGACAAACCGCTGAACAAGCTTTGATACTGTTTCCCGAAGTTCTTTCTCTGTCAAACCACAAGTAGCTTGAACAGGGAATATCCGATGGCACCAGCTGCATCATTCAAATAATAGATTACTTGTTTCGTCATGTAAATTTTCTTACATCAACGGAATCCGAAAAGACAGTGATCAGAATTTCCTAGCAGAGTGGGATAATAACTACATAGCCAGACG
Source organism: Alliaria petiolata (assembly GCA_020283515.1). Classification (NCBI taxonomy): domain Eukaryota; kingdom Viridiplantae; phylum Streptophyta; class Magnoliopsida; order Brassicales; family Brassicaceae; genus Alliaria; species Alliaria petiolata. The sequence goes on along the minus strand of JAHZTW010000001.1, from coordinate 462,480,242 downwards.
ATTCCAAAAAGAACGAAACAAGTCTGATTTGTAATAGAAACCACTCTTTGAGACTAAATCAGAACTCTATAGCTCTATAAGCATGCTTATTTAAAGGTGGAGTCGGATCCTAGCTATAAATGTTTCCAATGGAGAACGGTCAAGAGCATACAATTTAATCAAATGACCAAAGGTTCACTAACTAAATATTTCACCAGTTTCGTTTATGCATATGCACTAGAAGAAACACTTACATTGGTGCCTTCAGAGATCCAGATTCCATAAACTGGAAGATTCTTGACACAATATTTGTTGCATCGAGAGAGTTTTCAACAGGGAAAGTAAAAAGAAGCAAGCCACTCTTTGTCAGCTTAACCAGTGACATGAGAGAATTATGTTCTTCATCGATACTTTCTTTGGCTGAATTGAGATCCTCAACATTTGGATTTTGGCCTAAAGAAGGGCACCAAAAGTAAGAAAATAAAAAGAAAAGACAAACCAGAATTTGACTATGCTCTTCCGGAAATGAAAGTTACCTGTTTCCTGCAAGACACCATTGTCTAGAGTTACTGTCTTCCTTTCGCCGTCTTCTATCTCTTGTGCACAAAGCTTTCGTCTTTTAGATGCATCAGAAGATTTGAGAACTTCAGCATTCTCCTCACCTATGGGCAATACCTTTCCAAGGATGGACATGACCTCTTTGGTAGCACTTTTCTCCCTTTCTGATTAATAGGTCGAAATCAGCACACAGTTTAAAAACCCTAAATTCTCAATTCGAGTATCAGAACACACACTTTGAATTTCCCAATCCAACACAGATTCGATATGCCCACAACTCACAAAGCTTGGAGACCATTGAGGAATTCGAGAAATTGAGGGAAAAGTAATCAAAACAAAAAAAATAGGAAAACCATACTGATGGTGCAGGTGACGAGGAAGCCGGAATGAGAGTGATGAAGCAGAGAAGAGGGAGCTGTGTAGTCGAACCGAGGGATGCTTATGATGCTGGCGTGTTGCTCCCATGGAGTCAATGTTTGAGCCTCGTCTCCTCTTTCTCTTTTTTCACTCACAGGCTTTTCTTCAACTGTTCTTCCAATATCGTCCGCTTCTTCGGCAGCAGCCATTGTCACTCTCTTTACCTATTAGGATGTATCTGTTGATTCCAAAGAGTCGGAGAGAGATGGGGAAAAGGACGAAGAACTCAAAGCCTCGAGCTTTAGCAGTTTGATGCCTATATTGGATTAAGCGGTATAGAAAGTGCGATTGCGTTTTAAGCCCTGTAAAACCCTGAAACGCGACGTTTAGACAACGCACCTTCAAACAGCTAAACCCTGAAGCCTACTACTACCAGAGGCGCAGAACAATTGAACATTGTACGAGGTCCGATTCGATCCTCTCAAGAGTCTGTGTATCTGGAAGAGGAGAGAGATGCAGATACTTGCGCGGAATCTAATTCGGAGGGTATCAAGAACTCAGGTAATGCTCTCAATTCATGTTTTCTCGATGATTTGCCTCTTCCTGTTGTCTTCTTTGTTTGTTCGCGTTTGGGGATTGATATGCCAAACGAGAATAGTCTCGTATTGTTGAGCACCATACTCTGTTCGTGAAGACTTGTATAGAATTGAGGATTAAAGCTCGAATTTTGGGATCACTCGAAGGGCACAACAGAAAATTTGCAGATATCTTTGTACCAGAAAGTTTCATCTTTTGAATGAGAATTGTCTCTTATAAATTTACAGAAATCCTGAGACTTGGTAGAAAGCACTTGAACAGCGATATTACTTGTGTTTCATCTCTGCGTCCTGTTCGTTTATCTACACTACAACTTAGATATACATTTGGTTTAGGCTAAGAGACATTTTGTCTATGAAATGGGGTTTCAGGTCATCAGTCGCAATGCAGCATATTCAACCCAAAGGGTCGGAGACATTGGTCAGCCAACTCCAGCTTCTCATCCTCATGTAACTCTATTTTGACTATCTTCTCCTCGATTTGCAAATGCTTTATATGCTCTGATGGTTTGCTCTTCCTCATCAGTTAATGGCGGAAGGAGAGGTCACACCAGGAATAAGAATTGAGGAATATATTGGTTGAAGGAAAAAACTTGCGGAGCTTCTTCCTGAGAACAGCTTAGCCATCGTTTCTTCAGCCCCAGTGAAGATGATGACAGACGTTGTTCCCTATACGTTCAGACAAGATGCTGATTATTTGTATCTAACTGGCTGTCAACAACCAGGCGGTGTGGCTGTTTTAAGCGATGTACACGGTTTATGCATGTTCATTCCGGAATCAACTCCTAATGTATGATGATCTATTAGTTCATGAATTTCTGTATAGAGAGTAATTCAGATTTCTGTTTGGTGATTTATAAGAATTGATCTGTGGTGTAGGACATTGCTTGGCAAGGGGAAGTAGCTGGAGTTGATGCAGCGTCCGAGGTCTTCAAGGCAGAACAAGCATATCCGATGAGCAAATTACCCGAGGTGACTTATATATATGCGCTAAGTGGCAGCTCTTGTAAAATTTTGCTTTGTTGTTGACTTTTGTTACTTCTGTATCGCAATATTTGTTTCACTTATACTTTCTTGAATGTACAGATTCTTTCAGACATGATTAGAGATTCTTCGAAAGTGTTTCATAACATTCAAACGGCCTCGCAAATATACACAAACTTGGATGAGTTTAAAAATTCAGCATCTCTTGGCAAAGTGAAAACTCTTTCAAGTTTAACCCATGAGCTGAGGTTAATTAAATCACCTGCGGAACTCAAATTGATGAGAGAGTCTGCATCTATTGCCTGCCAGGTACTCCTGTGTTTACGAAAAAGGCCATTATTATGCTATTGCTCATGAGCTTTCTTGTTTCTATTTAGCTTCTAGTTACAGATGAGATGCTAGAATCCAAGTGAAAAATTGAGATGGTGGAGAAGTAATGGGACTAATATTGGTTAAAGTTGACACTTTTGCAGACAATTATGTGTATACACTGAATTTAATCTTGAGATAATAGCTATTACAGACAATGAGCGTATGTAATGATTTGGATATTTTCATTGTCAGGGTCTTCTGAAAACAATGCTACATTCAAAAGGGTTTCCCGATGAAGGCATCTTGTCAGCCAAAGTTGAATATGAGTGCCGGGTAAGAGGGGCTCAGCGAATGGCGTAAGTCTTGACCTTTCATACTAGTCCATGAATTAATATGCAATTCCAGGTTTTTTATATTCTCAAAAAAAAAGTATTCCTTATTCTTCTTGTTCTAATGACAAGAAAAATGTCATCTTTTTTATTCCTTAGATTCAATCCTGTAGTTGGTGGTGGTCCAAATGCCAGTGTTATCCACTATTCACGAAATGATCAGCGAGTAAGTTTGATGAAACCCTATTCAATTGGCTCATATAGAGATGTTCTTGAAGCCAACATCTTAAATAATTTTCAGATAAATGATGGTGATCTTGTCTTGATGGACATGGGTTGCGAGTTACATGGTTATGTTAGTGATCTAACTCGGACATGGCCACCTTGCGGAAAATTCAGTTCTCTTCAGGTTCTGTCTCTCATTTTTTTCTTTTTATCTTCTTTTGTCTGGTAGCTCGATATTCTTCGGTTTTTGTTGTGCTTTACCATTGTTGTTTGGATGATGCTTCCTGGAAATAAAACCTTACCTCCTAAATCATACTCTGATGCCGAAGTTCACTCTTCGAGCTCCTTCCTTTACCATTGTTAATTTCTTTTCTATTTTGTTGAAGATCAAAATATTAATACGTGGTGTTTTTCCAGGAAGAGCTCTATGATCTTATACTCCAGACAAACAAAGAGTGCATAAAACTATGCAAGCCTGGTACAACCATCCGCCAACTAAACACATATTCGGTATATATAACCTTATCTTAAGCTGTGTCTTTGTTCTTGAGATGTATCAAACACACAACACATACCGTTCACTATCTACAGGTTTTGCCAGGACGTGAAATATATAATTCACTTGTGTGTTTGTTATGGACCAGAGATGTCTCATAAATACCATCAGCACTCATCAGCCTTAAACTTAAAAGCTTAATTGGCCAACAAAATGATGTTTTGAACTCAGATGACGCTTTGTGGTCTTGCAGACCGACTTGTTGTGCGATGGACTGATGAAGATGGGCATCTTGAAGAGTCGTAGACTGTATCACCAGCTGAATCCAACCTCCATAGGTATGCGTTATTGAACCTCGATCACATTATTGGTTTCTTCATCCAATCAAATATCGTAAATTTGCATATTTGGTCGATGAAACCAATACAATCAATGGTTGATTGACGTATAGTTGTTTAATTGTCGGGCATTATCATGTAACCAAAAAAAAAAAAAAAAAAAAAGAAGCAAAAAATATTATCTAACGAAGTTGTCTTGTGATGAATAAAAAGGTCACTACCTTGGGATGGATGTGCATGATTCTTCTGATGTAGGATATGACCGTCCTTTGCAACCCGGTTTTGTAAGTAATGCTAAACTCTTTCGAGTCTTATCATGGTGCAGTTGATATAAATCTTATAGGCTCGCATCAAATGGACTGGTTTCGGTAATTTTTGGTATATGCAAGATATATTTGCTTATAGCAGAAGCTCCGATGTCAATGATGATGGGTGTTTGGACAGGTGATCACGATTGAGCCAGGAGTCTACATTCCATCTTCATTCAACTGCCCTGAAAGGTAAAACAAATGCTCTCTTCAGAATCTCCGCACCAACCTCATGTAACAAATCGTAGGAATATTTTTGCATTCAAAAAGTATCAAACTATGTAAGATCTGAGTGATTTAACTGCAAATCAACCGCGGGACATGACATGATCTGTGACTATACTACGTATTGCAGATTCCAAGGGATCGGGATAAGGATCGAGGATGAAGTTCTGATCACTGACACAGGCTACGAGGTGCTCACAGGGTCAATGCCTAAGGAGATCAAACACATAGAGACATTGTTGAATAATCACTGCCAATGAAAACTCTGCGCAAAAGCTTCGTGGGCTGAAGGTTACAGCCGTAACTCGAAACGATTTATTTGGGATATTATTATGCATTAGGGATTAGCCTAATTCATGAGAACAACTTGGCTCTTGCGTTATATTTGTTCACAAAACTAAAAGAGTATCTTGTATGGATAAATTTGAAATAATAATTAAAATAATAATAATTGGACCCAGTGTATAGTGAAGCAGAACCAATACATCGTCGAGTTTGAAGAAAGTAAGGTCACACAAATCACAATCAATAAGTTAGAAGTTGGAAACTCTTATAGTTATGTGAACTTTAGTCTTTATTTGTTATGGTTTCTTAAGATAGAAGGAAAAAAATAATTCACAAATAATACAACGATCCCATAATACGTCGAGGAAATATACGTTTATTCGATTCTAAACAATACCAAATAATTGAGGAGGACGACGGTTACTGGTTAGCAGGTGAGGAGAACGTGAGATGATAGGCACTGCATTTATACGGACGGGCCATGCATCCATCAATCATATATACATCACAAATAGTAATAATCATTATTAATTATTGATTATTGTGATGATGATTGCCATATATGATCATGTTAGATGATTTGACCCTAAGCTGGAGAAAAAAAATAAATAATGAGTTTGACACGTACTAATATATTTATGTAGTCACCCATAAACCTGCCCAACCATACTCAAAAATTAAGATTTTACATCCAGATCTACTCGTTTACAAGCTATTGTATAAGAAAATTCCCTTTCGTTTGTGTTTACCATTTGAATTACAATGTTTAATTTTTCTTTTTCTTGTCGTAAATGACGAAGAGATCATCCACATCGCTATCGATTGTGATGTTTTATTCACCGTTTTTAAATGAGGTTGATCTCAATTTAATACCAAAACTACTATAGAGTCAAAAGGTATTATTTCTCAATTGTGTATTGAATACCACAACCCGTTCTATTTTCTGAACCCTGTGGCAATCTCCGTAATAAGATCAAGAAACCAAGGGCACACACATAGCACCCCACCTATATATCATAAGGTAAAGTCACTTTACCTCTCCACAACACACAACTTCAGCTTTGAGACCAAAACACAAAACAGAGAGAAACAGAGATGGGTTTGGTTACAGAGGAGGTGAGGGCTAAGGCAGAGATGTACACCGGAGATGAGATATGCCGAGAGAAGACAAAGTGTTTCCTCAAGGAAATATCTATGCCCAATGGCTTATTACCACTCAAGGACATCGAAGAGGTTGGGTATGACAGAGAGTCAGGTGTTGTATGGCTGAAGCAGAAACAGAGCATCACCCACAAGTTCCAAGAGATCGATAAGCTCGTCTCCTATGGAACCGAGGTCACTGCCGTGGTTGAGACCGGCAAGATCAAGAAGCTCACTGGAGTCAAGGCCAAGGAGCTTCTTATTTGGGTCACTATCAACGAGATCTATACCGAGGACACGGGGAAGATCACATTCAAGACACCTACCACACTGTCCAGGACTTTCCCGGTCTCAGCTTTTGTAGTCCCAGAAGAAGTGGAACCTGCCAAGGAGAAAAGCAGTGAAGCCACCGAGGTCAAGGAAGCTGTTGCAGTCAAGGAGGCTGTTGCAGTCAAAGAGGCCTAATCAAGCCTCTCGCTGCTTTTCAACAGTTAAAAGAGACCAAAATCCGTTTTTTAAGTGTACTTCAACTATTTGAACCAACCATTGAGAGTGAGTGTTTCTCGCTGCGCTTACTCTCATGTATTACCTACCACTTGTTGCTGCTTGTTTTACCTGTAATAAGATGTCAACAACATCCTGTACCGTAATTATCTATAAACTACATTAATGCTGCTTCTGTATGTCACTTCAAGAACATGGGAAACCTATTCGCAAGCAATATTGAGAGTTTACACTCCTATCTATATATATATATATTTTTTTTTTTCTGGAATTTCTTACCAGTACAAAGCTTAAGACTAATTAAGAAAATTCTATTGAAGCTTAAGTTCGCCAAGATTACATTCAAAATTCTATTGAAGCTTAAGCACATTAGTATCTCATGCTTTGGAGTACAATGAGCATGGCTTTCGAGTACCATATCCAGAACATGTTTGACCATATGCAACAGGCCTGAGAATATGAGATACTAATGTGCTTGGCAGTTGCCGCAAATGAAAAGATATGTCTTTTCCATTCACGTGACTGTGAACGATCATAAGATGCTACATAACGTAGGTGATATAATGACCTACCTCTTTCAAATATATATATCTGCTAAATTCACAAAAGGAGAATCAACAAGGCAAGAAATTAGCCTTACAGCAAAACTTGCCTATCAAATAATCAATGAAAATTTGGAGCATTATGAGTGGAAGTCTCTCAAGGGGAGATCAATAAAATATCAACTCTTTTTTGCCTTTTAGTCAATCATTATAACTGCAATTGTCTACAATAGTCAGGGAACATCAGGGTTAAGACTAAGAGATTCAAACTAACATAACTTGAGATCCCAAAGTCCTGACGTCTTCTCCAGCCCAATTACACCGCCTGAGACTGAAAATCAAAGGTAATGGGAGCAACCCCATCAGTAAAAGCTTGCTAATACATCAATGTTACAATGCTGAACAACTTTGATACTTGAGCAAATATCGAAGTAATAAGTGATAAAATGAGTTGATAATTTTACAAGCATACCTTGGAAGATGTTATCCACTTGCCATCAATCCATTCCTGGTGTAGCCTTAGTTGAGAATAATGAAATTTTAGCACCTCATCAGTTTTGGTGAAATGAACCAGGTAGCTTGACTTTGCAAGAACCTTTTTAACAACCCCGACCCACCATCCATCATTATACAAAGCATTAACTTTGTCAAGCTTCTCGAACGGACTAACCATGACCATCTCTGGTGGTTGAGGTCTTATCTGAAAAACACTAACCTCTTCTCTCAAGGGCTCTTTCCCATCTTCAGCTTTCAGTTTATCATATTCTACAAGGCATTTGTCCGTTCCTCTGTATTCAATAAGTTTTGCAAGAAACCAAGAATCTTCAAATCCTTCGTCAAGACTGCTAACCTCGACTGGGGTTCCAGTGCTGATCAAATATTGCTTGTCGGTTGCTTTTTTAGGTCTCACGTTCCGATCAAATGAAACTTTCTGCAGATCCAAATAAAAAACTTAAAAACTCTTATGTAACGAAGAAAAATTATGTTGCACATAAAGAAGAGTGGGATAAGAGAAGTTTTCTAGAGTTTATCAATATGGAAATCTTACACAACCTTGGCCCTCTTCTTGATCTCTCCTCCTTTAAGTGGTGGCTTCCAGGTTCCGTTAACCCAGTCTTTATGCAGACGAAGGCCCTGCCTACCAAACCGCATCTTTTCTCCTGATTGCCTGAAAAAGATACCAATTCTTCCGTCCTGCAGACTCTCTATGACTTCACCTACCCACCAGCCGTCATTGTAAAATGCATCAACCTTGTCCCCAACAGCAAAATCTAGATCCTCATCACTTGGTGGTGGTGGCCGTATGTGCAGAAAGTCGGTTTCTTCTTTCAAAGGCTCTATGCCATCTTCTTCTCTCAAGTCTCGGTACTCAACAAGGTATTTGTCTTGGCCAATGGGTTCAATGACTTTGGCTACAAACCAAGATCCCTTGAAACCTTCCTCGTCGCTGCTAACCTCAACAAGTGTGCCACTGGAAAACATTTGTTTCGCAATTGCTCTGGCAGTTTCCGGATCCACTCGGGATAAAAGATGCTGCATTTTACAACTGTCACGATTAGCGTGCGTTCTAATACCGTCGTAATGTAACAAATACAACTGCGAGAAAATTAAGGGTCTAGAGACGCAAATTCCCAAATAAAGCAAGGCTCTCTACTTACTTCCACGGAGAGGTTCTCAAGCACTAATCTTAGCACAATAGCAAGTGCCATTGCAATGCACATAAGTCGGAACACAAAACAAAAACAGCTAAATTGTCTTACCTCTTCCTCTTCTGAGTCGCCTACTTTATCTTCCCCTGATTCCTCCTCTTCCGTTTCCTCTAGTGGCGGCTTCCAGGCGCCGTTTACCCATTCCCTATGAATCCGTATTTGATCTTTGCGAAACCGAATCTGTTCCCTGGTACCCCTGAAGTAAACGCTGAATTTTCCATCACCCAGAACCTCCGTCACCGTCCCTTCCCACCAGCCGTCGTTGTAAATCGCGTCGACTTCTTCCCCCACCGCGATATTCCTCTTCTTCTCCCTCTCAGTCATCGGCGGCGCCGGAGGACGGAGCTGAGCCATGTCGACAACCTCCTTGAGCGGTTTCTTCCCTTCTTTGTCGAAGAAGAGCGTCGTGTACTCCACCTGGCATTTGACGGAATTCTTATCTGAGGGTGATGGGGTGGTGACCACCCTTCCCGGGTACCACGAGCCGCGGAATTCAGTCTCGTCGGAGCTGATCTCCACGGCGGAGCCAGGTTTCAGGTAAGAAGGCAGACGATTCCGAGTCGCTCTCGGAGTCACGGAATTATTGGGAGCTTTCTTCCTCTGGTTCTCCGAAGACGAAACCCCAAGAGATTGGCGAGGCCGCAAAGACATGGCCTGCGGCTGCGAGTGTCACGAAGATGAATCGCGATAAAGAAATTGGCGGGAAGAATGGATGGAATACACGGTGAGAGGATCAAAGGAATCCAGCTTTTTCTCTTTTTTAGGGTTTTGTGGGGCTGATCTCGGGAATCAAAAATCCAGTTTTTTACCCCCACAAAAGGGAAATACTGTATCTTTTCAGGAATTTGTGAATGAGATGAGATAGATAATGGGCTTAATTAGTTCACTTTTTTTTTAGTTGGGTTCGAATTTAAACTCCTAATTAGTTCACTTTTTTTTAGTTGGGTTCGAATTTAAACTCTTTAAATAGTCGTAGTATTTTTGGGCTAATCATACGCATATGAAGACCATACGAGATGCAAAATGTTAATAATAGGGTTAAGTCCAAAATGTAAAATACATGTAAAGACGAGAATATACTGAACCTCTTAAACCCTTACAAAATATTGAAAAACAATCCGTCAAAAAAAAAAACATGGTGTCGTTTTGGGAATCTTCTTTGTACACTGTCTTTGCTCTCACTAAACCTTTCTTCTTTTCAGACAAGGGTGAAGGCAGATTGTACCGTCGATTGGAACCGTGATGCGATTGTCTGCGAGGCAAACTGCTGGAATTGTTTCTTTGCATCTGCCAACACAAATTGTTAATACCTGTTAAGAGTATGTACATGCATACGTTCTTTGTTCACAAATCTAAGAAACCTCATTGATTCTTACCTTTCTTGCACTTTGTGAAGCCGATGATATTAGCCACGTTGAGGGACAAGCAGACGCCAACAACAAGCAGATAGTCGGCCTGAAACCTTATCAGAGAAAACACCCCAAGGACAAACCACGCAGCTGCCTGAAGAAAGGAACCAAAAAAAAGACAGCGTGGTAAATTCACAAGTTTGTAATGTTTACTATGGACACCGAACCCACTGCAACTATCTCATGGCTAGTTCTCACTGAGCCTATAGGTTTTTTAAGCTACCAAGTATTAATCAATCTGATACTTAATCAATGTAGAATCATAGGATATACTACTGCACTTTCAAAATGCCCAATAACAATGGCCAACCTTTAGCCTACCAGATTACTTTCCCTAATCTGTCTACTTTGCAATGTGGCTACATGTGATTTGACTCCAATGTCAAATGCTACTATCCCACTCAGAAGGGAACCGTTTGTCACAAACTCATAGATAAAACTCATTTAAATGGTAGCTTGTTTGGGGTGAGAGAATTCCATGTTTGTGAGCATCAGCAAACTATATATGCTCAATGTGGGATACAAAAAGACAGCTCGAAAATTCTCAAGTATCAACGTTGCAAAACATTTGCTTAACCATTAGGGTCACGTTCATTCTTGCGCCTGTCTACTCCTAATCCTCCATTAAAGTTTTAGGTGCACTGCAAACAGGTTTACGTGACAAGCAAATGCTATAACTGTAGTCTTAGATAGGAACTACTCACTGCAAGATAAAGCGTCCACCAGAAAAGCCATGAGTCTTTCTTGTTCATCCGAGCCAAGGACTGATATAAGACAAACGAACAAAGAACATGAGTATTCAAAAAGTCAGAAAAGTAAAAAACGATACAGCAATTCTAGACAAATGAACCTTATAACCTATTGAATCAAGTAGAAACATGAAGCAAAACATAAAAGAGGCTAACCTCCTGGTCAAGAGACTCAAATTTCCACACACTTTCTCCCAAGTCATTGATCTCGTTCCACCACCTCAGACCAACCAGTATACGCCCACTCACATTCTTAACCACCCAGAAGTCAAGGGCAGCAAGAAGAACAGTCACTACGAAGATTATGACAAAGCTGTTGAAGAAGAGAGCGGAGAGAATGTAAAACGCCAACGCAGCACCCTGGCCACACAAAAAAANCTGAATTTCCCATCACCCAGAACCTCCGTCACCGTCCCTTCCCACCAACCGTCGTTGTAAATCGCGTCGACTTCTTCCCCCACCGCGATATTCCTCTTCTTCTCCCTCTCAGACATCGGCGGTGCCGGAGGACGGAGCTGAGCCATGTCGACAACCTCCTTGAGCGGTTTCTTCCCTTCTTTGTCGAAGAAGAGCGTCGTGTACTCCACCTGGCATTTGACGGAATTCTTATCCGAGGGTGATGGGGTTGTGACCACCTTTCCCGGGTACCACGAGCCGCGGAATTCAGTCTCGTCGGAGCTGATCTCCACGGCGGAGCCAGGTTTCAGGTAAGAAGGCAGACGATTCCGAGTCGCTCTCGGAATCACGGAATTATTGGGAGCTTTCTTCCTCTGGTTCGCCGAAGACGAAACCCCAAGGGATTGGCGAGGCCGCAAAGACATGGCCTGCGAGTGTCTCGAAGATGAATCGCGAGAAAGAAATTGGCGGGAAGAATGGATGGAATACGGTGAGAGGATCAAAGGAATCAGCTTTTTTTTTTTTTTTAAGGGTTTTGTGGGGTTGATTTCGGGAATCAAAATCCAGTTTTTTACGCCACAAAAGGGAAAATATATCTTTTTCGTATAAAAGGAAATTGTGAATAGATGAGATGGATAATGGGCTAATTAGTTCACTTTTTTTAGTTGGGTTCGAATTTAAACTCTTTAAATAGATGAGATAATGGGCTAATCATGTTTCTCTTTTCTGCTTAAGATCCCTCATAAAAGAAAAGACTATCTTAATCAGAAGCCATCGAGATAAGGGGCCTCATCTGCGACTCACACAGCTCCTTGGTGAGCTTGCCTAGTTCTACATCGAAGGTCTTGTTCATGTTATGTCTCGACTACTATGTCGGCTGCACAATCAGGTAATGCGCTAGTTCGATGACTGCAAAACTCGTTCGTGCACCGAACCCACTACTCTTTGCTGAGTTTACCAATCACTGTGATATCTAAATCAGATGAGACCGAGAGAGAGATGGAAAGGGGAGGGAGACGTAAAAGTTCTGAAATTTCTTTTGGGCTAATCATACGCATATGAAGACCATGCGAGATGCAAAATGTTAATAATAGGGTAAGTCCAAAATGTAAAATACATGTAAAGACGAATATATTGAACCTCTTAAACCCTTACAAAATATTGAAAAACAATCCGTCAAAAAAAAGCATGGTGTCGTTTTGGGAATCTTCTTTGTACACTGTCTTTGCTCTCACTAAACCTTTCTTCTTTTCAGACAAGGGTGAAGGCAGATTGTACCGTCGATTGGAACCGTGATGCGATCGTCTGTGAGGCAAACTGCTGAAATTGTTTCTTTGCATCTGCCAACACAAATTGTTAATACCTGTTAGAGTATGTACATGCATACGTTCTTTGTTCACAAATCTAAGAAACCTCATTGATTCTTACCTTTCTTGCACTTTGTGAAGCCGATGATATTAGCCACGTTGAGGGACAAGCAGACGCCAACAACAAGCAGATAGTCGGCCTGAAACCTTATCAGAGAAAATACCCCAAGGACAAACCACGCAGCTGCCTGAAGAAAGGAACAGACAAAATTCACAAGTTTGTAATGTTTACTATGGACACCAAACCCACTGCAACTATCTCATGGCTAGTTCTCACTCTTTATAGGTCGCTTGTAAGGTAACTGAGCCTATAGGTTTTTTAAGCTACCAAGTATTAATCAATCTGATACTTAATCAATGTAGAATCATAGGATATACTACTGCACTTTCAAAATGCCCAATAACAATGGCCAACCTTTAGCCTACCAGATTACTTTCCCTAATCTGTCTACTTTGCAATGTGGCTACATGTGATTTGACTCCAATGTCAAATGCTACTATCCCACTCAGAAGGGAACCGTTTGTCACAAACTCATAGATAAAACTCATTTAAATGGTAGCTTGTTTGGGGTGAGAGAATTCCATGTTTGTGAGTATCAGCAAACTATATATGCTCAATGTGGGATACAAAAAGACAGCTCGAAAACTCTCAAGTATCAACGTTGCAAAACATTTGCTTAACCATTAGGGTCACGTTCATTCTTGCGCCTGTCTACTCCTAATCCTCCACTAAAATTTTAGGTGCACTGCAAACAGGTTTACGTGATAAGGATATGCTATAACTGTAGTCTTAGATAGGAACTACTCACTGCAAGATAAAGCGTCCACCAGAAAAGCCATGAGTCTTTCTTGTTCATCCGAGCCAAGGACTGATATAAGACAAACGAACAAAGAGGATGAGTATTCAAAAAGTCAGAAAAGTAAAAAACGATACAGCAATTCTAGACAAATGAACCTTATAACCTATTGAATCAAGTAGAAACATGAAGCAAAACATAAAAGAGGCTAACCTCCTGGTCAAGAGACTCAAATTTCCACACACTTTCTCCCAAGTCATTGATCTCGTTCCACCACCTCAGACCAACCAGTATACGCCCACTCACATTCTTAACCACCCAGAAGTCAAGGGCAGCAAGAAGAACAGTAACTACGAAGATTATGACAAAGCTGTTGAAGAAGAGAGCGGAGAGAATGTAAAACGCCAACGCAGCACCCTGGCCACCAAAAAAAAGACAAACTTGTTACAACCATTGTCCACTATCTAACCATTTCTTTGACACACTTACACAAACAGTTAAACATTTTATACTCTGTTCATACCTTGAAGAGAACATGGAAGAGACATGTCTTTGGGTTTGCATAGTTTTCAACTGGTGGCTGCATTGAAAGAATAAAGTTTTCCGTAAGCCTGAATTACGATAACAATCACAGCTGTAGAAATTCTGAAGTTGATAGAAAACGATTTCGAGTTCATGCACCAATTTCCACAGTTATAACCAGAAAAAAAAGGTACAGAAACGATTTTTCTCGCTACGCATTGTCGCAAGATGGCAAACCATTCAGGAATAAAACGTTTCTTAACCTAGCATGTGTATTTAGCACAAACCTTCCAGCTTCTAATGTATATATATTACTTTCTCGGAGACCAAAACGAAGAACACAGATCTAACAAAATAACGTCCAGATCGAACCACTAATCGAGGTCAATCAAGAATCTGATATGCAATCGAGCTCAGAAATTAACAAGAATCAAAAGGAAATGAGGCGTAGAGGAAGCAGCGAGACAGCTAAATTCACCTGGTTAGGATCCATCTTTCGAAGTATCCCAAAAGGATCAATTCGAACTGATCAGCAGAAACAAAACACCTTTCCGATATGGAAATTACCGATCTTCCCTCCGAGAGACAGAAATTTTCCGAGAAAACTTTCTGTACCAGATCTTCAAACTCTTGCGCGTGTGCTACGTGATTTCTTCCCCTTTTGTTTGTAAATGTTTTTAATTCTAACTTAGCCCAGAGACCCAAATGTAAGTCTGCTGTGGCCCATTAGGTCCAATATATAAAAAGTTTAATTACGACTTCACCGCAAAAACTTACGTTGCGGTCAGAATCATCCACTATCCAACAAGGCAAAAGATTAGAGTTTTTATGAAAGAAGAGGACGACAATGGCTGTAAATATGTGACCATGAAATGGCGAGAGGCTGAGATAATTGTCTTATCCAGAAAAATTAGACTTAATGATCGGAAGGAACAAGATGATGGGGCCTCACGAGCCATTCACAGACACTCACAGACTTCAAATAAGAATTTTTCTTCAGTTGCTCAGAGAGTGAACCAACCATGGCGAAGATGATGATGTTGCAACAGAGCCAGCCGTCTTTTTCTCTCCTTACTTCTTCTCTCTCCGACTTTAATGGCGCTAAGCTCCATTTGCAAGTCCAGGTCATTTTCCTTCTTTGTTCTGATGATAATCGTGATCAATTTTCAGATGGGTTTTGCTTTTGCGTGTCTCATGGATCAAAATACCTTTCTAAAATCCAATATTTACTTTAAGTTTAAGTTGTCTGAAATCTTCCACAGGATTTTCATTTTGTGTCCAGAATGATTTGTTCTGTGTAGCTTCGGATTCTATCAGTAGTCTTAGTTTTTTTTTTATGTCTAGTCTTGGAGTGAGGACTGAAACTACAGTTTGTATTCTGGAGATAAGATTCTTGCTTACAGAGTTGGCTTTGTTGTTGAAATTGCAGTATAAGAGGAAGGTTCATCAGCCAAAAGGAGCACTCTATGTTTCAGCATCGAGCGAAAAGAAGATTCTGATAATGGGTGGCACTCGATTCATCGGTGTGTTCTTGTCCAGGCTCCTTGTCAAAGAAGGACATCAGGTTCTTCTCATTTCTCTTCCATGACCGATCAAACTGTCTTCTTAGTTTCCATCTCTCATTGGCTAATGGTTGCTTTTGCAGGTTACATTGTTCACAAGAGGAAAATCTCCTATTGCCAAGCAATTGCCTGGTGAATCTGACCAAGACTTTGCTGATTTTTCTTCCAAGGTATTACGCATTCAATAACTAGTATGCGCACTCAAATATAACATATGGTTTCAGACTCCCCATTAAAGCGAATGTTTTTTTCTCGGTGTTTTCTAGATCCTTCACTTGAAAGGAGACAGAAAGGACTATGACTTTGTGAAATCGAGTCTTTCAGCTGAAGGCTTTGATGTTGTTTATGATATCAATGGTAACAACTAGTCTCTTTGTTGTTACAATAAATTTGAGAATATAGTCTCTTTTGCCTCCGACATCCAAGTTTTTACATTTGGCACAATATATGTTCTCTTTTTTTCCTCAGGGAGGGAGGCCGAGGAAGTTGAGCCCATAATAGATGCACTGCCTAAACTAGAGCAGTAAGTTATGCACAACATCTACATAGCTTGTCCGTTTGGTTGACAGCTCTCACAATACAGCCTTCGAAATTGTAATATGCGGTTAATGTTATAGGTACATCTACTGTTCTTCAGCTGGTGTTTATCTGAAATCTGATATCTTGCCACACTGCGAGGTACGTAAATATACATCTTATTCTTATTCTTGGAATATTTGAGCTTGTAATCTCTGTGGACTCTCCATATAAATAATATGATTATGTGATTGGTCATACGATGTTGTCACTCAGAAGTTTACTCGAGCCCATTTGTAATCACTTTTTTTTTTATTTCGGACATAACTGATGCAGGTGGATGCAGTTGACCCAAAGAGCAGGCACAAGGGAAAGCTGGAGACTGAGAGCTTACTGCAATCAAAAGGTGTAAACTGGACTTCTATACGCCCTGTCTACATCTACGGTCCATTGAACTACAACCCCGTCGAAGAATGGTTCTTTCATCGTCTAAAGGCTGGTCGCCCAATTCCAGTTCCAAACTCTGGGATCCAGATCTCACAACTCGGTCACGTTAAGGTCATACACCTACTATCTCTAGTATTCTTAGAGCTCGCTTTCTTGTTCAGTGAACTCATTTTGTCATAGGGGACCATTAACTCAAACTCAGCATCTTTCGTTCCTCCTCTCTGATCACCCTTCAAGAGTAATGATCTATAACATCAAACGTTTCTGTGATTTCAGGACTTGGCAACAGCCTTTCTCGCCGTGCTTGGTAACGAGAAAGCCAGCAGAGAGATATTCAACATCTCAGGAGAGAAATACGTCACCTTTGATGGGTTAGCAAGAGCTTGCGCAAAGGTACATTCTTGTCTATCGTCTCATCGATCCACAAGAGTTTCAAGTACATCTCGATGTGGTCTGTTTGAGACAGATATACATACACTGAGCCGTTTTTGAATCATTGCTTGAGTACGGGTTGTGAGTGATGTAAAATTGTGATGTTTTCAACTCTTTTCAGGCTGGTGGGTTTCCAGAGCCAGAGATTGTTCACTACAACCCGAAAGAGTTCAGATGTGTATAAGAGACAGCTTTTCAGGCTGGTGGGTTTCCAGAGCCAGAGATTGTTCACTACAACCCGAAAGAGTTCGACTTTGGGAAGAAGAAGGCGTTCCCTTTCCGTGACCAGGTAAAACTCCAACATTCAAATGATTCAGGCTGAAACATCAAAAAATCCAAAATTTTAAAAGCTGGGGTCTTTGTTTATGTATGATCTTGCAGCATTTCTTTGCATCGGTGGAGAAAGCAAAGCATGTCCTGGGATGGAAACCAGAGTTCGACTTGGTGGAGGGTCTCACTGACTCATACAACCTTGATTTTGGCCGTGGAACTTTCCGGAAAGAGGCGGATTTCACCACTGACGACATGATTCTAAGCAAGAAACTTGTTCTTCAATCCTAAGAACTCCTCATATATAGAAACATTCTCGGCTTGTATGATTGTGTGATCTCCCCACTGAAGAAGATTCTCAAGTTTATTGTCGTCTCAAGTGTATTTTGATTTTACATACAACTCTCCCAAATAGCCGAACAAAATCTGAACTAAAATAACCGAAATCGGTATCCCCTTTCTAAACCTGAATCGAACCGAAATTTCAACAATCCAAACAGTACAGAGGAAGATAGATTTCGGTTTAAACCTAAAATTAGCGAGCCGAACCAAACCAAAAAAAATTGAATGCCCATGAGGCGCCAGGACTATAATAGTTATCCTTGGTTCATTTCTTCGGCCTTGTTTTGTATGTGTTTTTCGTTTTTTTTTTTTAACTAGTATTTTCATTAAAAAATATTTTATAAATTTCCTTTCGCATTTTTTGGTCGGCAACTTCTTTTCGCATTTAGTTTTTAAGTTAACGGTTTGTAAAAATATTTTGCGCAGAGCTTTAATACAGTGTCTTTTTTTTTTTTTTTTTAACTTCACAGTATGTCTTTTTCACTTTAAGATAAGTTACCGCATTAAACAAATGCTATTTCTGGAGAAAGTAAAATTGATTTTTATCATGCAAGAATAAAAGTAAAATTTCCAAAAACTTGTGGAGATGAAGGGCATGAAGAACAAGTCACGAATGGAAAACATTCAACAAGAAAACTCAAACTTGAACACATGCAAGAAAATCATGACTACCAGGATTATTACATGGTCCGGAACTAGACAAGAGATTTAAGTCGTGCATGATAAAGACTCATTAATGGAAGTTACAACTTACAAACTCAGATACAATACACTTCTTTTTGTGATCATTTTTTTTTGTTACTGTAGTGCAACTGCAGTTAGTATAATATTTTCGTAAATAATGACCAAAATACTTTACTGCAATTTTGTTGTACAACCGCGACAAAACAATCACTATAAACACCCTATGTGATAGCAATGGAAAACTCTCGATTCAACGCAAAATTATTAAAGTTCAAAAAAAAAATAAAAAAAAAACGTAAAATTATTGTTGGTCCATAGTTTACAATAGTAAGGGGTCATGGTGTTTTTGGCAAGGAGAGGTTTGGCCACAGCAAGTCTTAATCTTGTGGAAGAATCTTACAGAATTCTTGTGAAATTTTGGTTCCAACGAAAATTCTACCAGAATGGATTAGTCTTTTTTTTATATATATATGTCGGTACGTCTTTGTCTTTTCGAGTATGTCGGTACGTCAAAATGTTACTGAATTACTATTAGATTAGATTTATAAAGCTCAATAGTATACATATATAAACTTCACATACATGTAACACGTGCATTATCTAACAGATCTTTCTCTTTTCTAAAAGAAGCTAGTTGAGGTTTTTTCTGGTCATACAATTATAGTTCTTTGGTTTGTCAATTTTCGAGAGCATTGTTCTTTGAATTGGTTTACTAAATTTGCAACAAGAAACAAAAAAAAAACTGTATCGTAGGTTTAATTATTGTTTTTCTACAATACTTTATGTAGAATATTTGAACCAGAGTTTTATTGTAAAACTCCGAATATTCTACTGGTTAAGCCAGCGTTATTGGATAACTAGGTTTTCTTATAAGATTTGTGATGAAATCTTTAAATTGTGATACTTCATCAATCGTAAACAAAAGTCTAGCATTAATTAATATACATGCACCAACTTTTTCTATAAGTCATATACTATTTTCCAAATGTTTGGATGACAGGAAATTACTCGACGCAAATCTTACTGCAAAAACAAATTTAGTCTTTGCAGGAAACTACTTCACTACTACAATTTCTCTGGGTATATAATATAATAATAGATTACGAATTTTGAGGGCACCAAACTTTAGACTTTGCTGGAGCTGTTAAGCAAAATAACAAGAAAAAAAAAAATTTAAACCAACGCAACATAACATTTTGGACTTTTGAAAAAAAAAAAAGATTTCAAAGTAAATACTAGGTCGGTCGTGGCGTGGGTCGGAAAAAAATTACTATTTTTTTTTATTTTTTGTTGGGTGCAAATTGACAAAGTTTACTATAACGAGTACTATATACATTTGAATACAACCAATCAATTAATCAATGCTTCTTCATGGGCTCCATTTGTAGCCACGTGGCGTTATCACCACCTTGTATGAATTAGAGAGAGACGCTTCAACCAATCACGCTAAGTTTTCTTTCTATACTTTTCTATTGTGGTGCCCACTTTCTCGTTTAACAGACGGGGTAATTAAATAGACCCCGTTTTAGAATCTTTTTTAGAATCTCAAAGGGTCTGTGACGAGCTCGTCAGATGAATACACGTGTCCTACTGTATCGCCATGTCATCATCTTCAATCGAATGGTCCCACCCCTTCAATTAATACGAAGCCGTTGGATACAGCGGTCAAGCGTATAGCCGTCAGATCAAAACTCTCTTCTTTTCATTGGATCCTACATCTCTGGATACTTAACATATTTTATTAATTAGCCATAATCACGGCCTAATAAATCCTATAAAAAGTTTATAAAAGCCAACCTTGGTTTTCTCAACAACAATCACTTCTTATCAAACTCAAAGCCTCAAGGCATCACAAAGATAAACTCTCTCTCTCAAAATTTTCCGACCAAAATGGCACCTGAGATCAACACCAAGTTAAGCTACGGAGGAAAGAAGAGAGCGTACGTGACGTTCCTCGCAGGGAACGGAGACTACGTGAAAGGAGTGGTGGGTTTGGCTAAAGGGCTAAGGAAAGCTAAGACCAAATACCCATTAGTGGTTGCTGTGTTACCGGATGTGCCGGTGGATCACCGGAGACAGCTGTTGGAGCAAGGCTGCATCGTGAAGGAGATCCAGCCGGTTTGCCCGCCGGAGAACCAAACTCAGTTCGCCATGGCTTACTACGTCCTCAACTACTCCAAACTCCGTATTTGGAAGGTATATATACAAAGCCAGGGCTCCGAACAACTTTTTTTAAGAATTATTATTACTACCTTTCATTAGGTTAAAGCTATATTTATTTTCCTAAGTTCTTATATATTCACCCCAGAAAAAAAAAACTGTATAATATATAATTATGTGGATGCAGTTGGTAGAGTACAGTAAGATGGTATACTTAGACGGGGACATACAAGTGTTTGAGAACATAGATCACTTGTTTGATCTTCCCGATGGCAATTTCTACGCCGTTAAAGACTGTTTCTGCGAGAAGACATGGAGCCATACACCTCAATACAAGATTGGCTACTGCCAACAGTGCCCGGACAAGGTGACATGGCCTGAACCGGAGCTTGGTGCTAAGCCACCGTTGTACTTCAACGCCGGCATGTTCGTCTACGAGCCAAGCCTTCCAACTTACTACAACCTTTTGGAGACTCTCAAAGTTGTCAATCCCACACCTTTTGCTGAACAGGTAAAACAAAATCTACACATATCATATGATTCTATATCTAGGGTCTACTATGAATATTCAAATCTAGGGTCTATTATGAATATTCATAGTGTATAAGAGAAAAAAAATTTCCTTATGCCCTGAAACTTTAGGCACGGCCTTGATTCTCAAAACTACATATATATGTTTTCCATCATAGGATTAAATTGATTTGTGTGTTTTTATAGGATTTC
Source organism: Alliaria petiolata (assembly GCA_020283515.1). NCBI lineage: Eukaryota > Viridiplantae > Streptophyta > Magnoliopsida > Brassicales > Brassicaceae > Alliaria > Alliaria petiolata. The sequence goes on along the minus strand of JAHZTW010000001.1, from coordinate 462,458,979 downwards.
TTGAACATGTACTTCAAAGATATATACAAGCCGATTCCACCAGTATATAATCTTGTCTTGGCCATGCTCTGGAGGCATCCAGAGAACATAGAGCTTAACGAAACCAAGGTTGTCCATTACTGTGCAGCTGGTTCTAAGCCTTGGAGGTATACGATCTATATAATTACCTTCTTGGTTCATTTCTAAAACGTAAAAAAAGAAGAGTAAAAGATCTGAAATTGCTTCTCTGTTTTGTATCAGGTTCACAGGCCAAGAAGAGAATATGGAGAGAGAAGACATCAAGATGCTTGTAGAGAAGTGGTGGGACATTTACAACGATGAGTCTCTTGATTACAAGAACGTTACTGCGCATTGCGGACAAGAAGAAGAAGAGGTTCACAGGAAACAGCAAGCCACCCTTCCACAGTTCTTTACAGATATGTCTGAAGCTGTTGTACTTCACTACGCCAAAGCTCCATCCGCAGCCTAGACCACCATGTGAGGGCTGAGCTAGGTTAGTTGCTTAAAGTCTGAAACTAATGATGTTCAATTAGGAACTTATTATATAATGTTGTGTTTTGCTGTGTTTTTTACTGAATTTAGAGGAGTTTTTAATCCCCAACCCCTCTGTTTACTGTATATGTTTGCTAAGGACTTTTCTCTCTAAAATACATTCCTCAGATAGTATAGCTTGGTGTTCAGTTTAAGCATTGTTCATTGATCCCATATTGAAACCCAGATTAGTCCCAAAATATATGAAAAGTCCAGATATTTGTGTCATGTAATACATCTAACATAGTCAACTTATAACTGAAATCGCCGTGAAAAGACTTAAATCTTAGCCTCTCAAGCATACATCATTTATTCTCTAAATTTACATTAAGACGATTGTTGTGTTTCAAAAATCACTGTCTCTTATACACATCTAGATGTGTATAAGAGACAGCATCATTTATTCTAGACGATGTGGTGTTTCAAAAATCACCAACCCTCACGATGATACCTTGGTAATCAGAAACCCTTTCTGGGTAATCAGAGACCCTTTCTGGTTCGTGATCGGATAAAATGTAAAGATCAAGAAATGTATATACGAACCAAACCTCCAGAATTAAAGGATTTCAAACATGATGCATTTGACAATATAAGTTGAAACCAGCAGTATATATTAGTTTTAAGTATTTTTTGTCAGAATATTAAAACCAAAATTTGGTCAGAATATCAGTTTAAGTATTAAAAACCAAATTTGGTCTACACACTTGTATCATCATATATGTACATACTAAAAGAGAAGCCATGAGAAACTAAAAGAGAAGCCATGAGAAAGAAATATCCAATAACACGTTTCCAAATTGTGTCAAAAGTTAATTTCTTTACCATCATACATATTATAGATAAGTTATGAGAAATAATGTTTTTTTTTCTGTCAACTGAGAAAGAATGTTACAAATTAATATCCAATAACATGTTTCCACATCGCTTCTTTCAATTTAAATTATCCAAAATTGTATCAATTTCTTTAAAAAACTATCGTCATCACCATCATCTTCATATATATGTTTCTCTAAATATTCATTATCCAAGATAAACTATGGATAATTGTTACAAATTAAAATAGGACCCAAGTTTCACATCATCTTCTAATTTTCTTAATCTCTTTATTTCAATGATATAAAACAAAGATATATATAAAATTATTAGATTTAGAAAATAGTATCTTAGTAAATGAAGCAATAAATTAGATCCAAAATTTATAGATAAAAAATCTTAAAATTTAATAATATTTAGATTTAGTTTATACTTTTATTTGGTAAGTTCTTCATTCTCTTACACAATTGACTCAATATTTTTGGAACACTTTATGAAAAATACTAGACATAAATTGGCAAGCTTGCACAAGTATTTATACATGTTCATTTCACAATCTATTCAACACAATTTTCAGATTCAAAAATATGAAATTTCCGCGCCGCATTTTTCTGGTAACCATTCTTGCTCTCTACATTTTCATTCCTCACATTATAACAGTCGAAGTTGATGAATCGACACAAGAATTGATCAATATCATCTGCATTGAAACCGAAGATTATGAATTTTGTAATAAAATAATCCACAAAGCCTTGAAGACTGAAACGACTAATCTCAAAGATCTCACCTATCTCATATTCCTGACTGCTATTGAACACGCCAGTGATACATATATTTTCATTGGTAACATCCTGCGTGAACATCCTGGCCCTAATGAAACGTCTGGTCTCAACACTTGTCTAATGGTTTACAATGAAGAAACTAATATTTTCGTAAAAGTATGTCAAGAATTTTATGCGGAAGAATACGAACATATGATTGTAGACATTTTGTCTACAACCAATATTTTAAAAAATTGTAGGATCGATTTTCCGATTCCTCTTCAGAAAAAGAATTCCTTGATTGAGAAGAACAAAGTGATGAAAATCTTGATCACCATGTCTGCTGTTTCTGGATATATGGTCAAAAATGGAAATACTTCTTTGCTTGGTTTAGTTGTTACCGAGCTTGGTTTTTTCAGTGATTAATTAAATCAAGTAAAATTAAATAAAATATTAATCAGCTATTTGTAACAGATAAAGTTTATGTAAAAAAAATAAAAAAATTCAAAATAAGCGTTTACTTGTTTTCTGGATTTGTTTAGTAATTGTTTCAAAATTGTATATTATAAATGTTTATGAGTTTCTATCTCAAAACTATTATTAGTGTATATAATAGTTGTTATACTAAGGTATGTGTCGTAAAAAAAAATTAGTATGTGTCATTTTACTGTACTTTTTACAGCAGGATTTCCAATTTGTCTCTCAAGATAATAGTTTTATAATTTTCTATTCATTTATCTTATTGGATAAATCAGTTGAAGCTTAATGAACTTAGATACCACCATGTAAAACTTTTGAACTTCAATCTGCAAACATTTAAGCAGTGAAACAAAATCTTTTTCTATTTGGTAGTTTTTTGTTTGTTTTCCTACACATTTGTAGTTGATTGAGAGGCCCGTTTTAATTGCCAAACAAATCTTATTCTATTTGATGAGTTATTCTATTAATTTTGTTTTGTTTAAGACTATTAGATCTAAAATCTTGACATTCGACGACGCTAATTAAAAAAAAAAATGTAGAGAACCGAACATCTGAGTTAATATGCCTAGTGACCAGATTCTGCGGTTCGAGTTTGTCCAGACCACGAAAACGCATCAAATAATTAATGAGTATTTGCAACTCATGGTATGTAATAATACCAAAATTAGTTCTCTCTCGTCTAGTACTATTTACTATGGTAAGTTATACATCAAAACTCTATTTTAACCTTATCTTTATAATTTAATTACATTTTCTAACATACTAATCTTACTTTGGCAACAACACAAATATATTTTAATAATAACTAAGTTACTTACTTGAATATTGGTATAATTTTGTTAAGTTAACCAAATTAGTTAATAAATAATCTACATTTCCTATAATATAATAATTAGTTAGCATGATAATTTTCATATTATTGTATTTTTTATATTTATGATATAATAATTCGATTAACATAATAATTTAATGATATAATAACTTAGTTAACATGACAATTTTATATATTTAATAGTATGATAACTGTTTTAACATGCTATTTCACACGATATATTAAATGGTTAACACGTTAATTGCGTAATAATAATGTTGGTTAGCGATTTAACGCTAAATGAACAGTATTTTTCTTGATAATGGCATTTTATGTAATTAAACAAAACAATAAGGATATTTTTGGATTAAAATTTATTTCTCTCTGTTAATTATCTAATTTTCAGTTATTGATTATCATTTACCTAATTATTCAGTTTATATATATTAAAATCACCTATAATTAATTAATTTATTTTTCAATTCATTAAAATACAATATTTTGTGAATTGTTTTTTTTGCACAAATTAATAGTCACTTTTTCTTAACTTCTTGCGTTTTTCACTGTTTTGTCACTTTCCAAAAGTAATTGCATAATTTGTCTTTTTGTGTGCGAAATAATATCAGTAATAACGTACATAAATTTGGTCAAAGTTGGTAATTTAATATTATATATACGTACATCATATAACAATCTGGCATATATATGTGCACATATGCGTTGTACTAGTATATAATCTATTTGTTACACCATCGCCATTTATCAAACATAAAGTGACTGTTGCTGATCAAGTTATTAATGTATATCATTCTATACAAAAAGGTGATAAAACTTGCTATCACTTTTGGAAAGTAACAAAATGCGCAATAAAAAGTCATACAAAAATGCTCACACAGATTATTGGTAACCTAGCTAATATAATATACATCCACAAAAAACTTTTGACTGTTGACTGATTTATTCATATGCCTAATTTTCAAAGATAAAGATGACACCGAGAATTCATTCTCAATTCACAACAGACTCACACTTACAGACAAACCAAAAACCATGAATCGCATTCTATTGATATTTTTGGCGATTATACTCGTTTGCTCCGTCTCAGAAGCTCTTCTCGATGGGAAAACTCAACAAACAGTCGACGGAATCTGCAATCAGACACCAGACACCAAATTCTGCCGTGAGGTCTATGCCAAGAACCTGATCACTTCTTCCCCAAGCAAGAACGATATCATGAACGTGACAGTGACAGTAGCTGAAAGATTCTCGACCAACACGTATTTCTTCATCAGCACGCTCCTTAGAAATGCTGGAGACGAGAGGCCCGATCTGCAAATGTGCGCCGAAGCTTACTCTATTGTGAACATGGCGTTCACGAATGCTGTCTCTTTCTTTAATCAAGGAATATTCTACAGTAAGATCCTCAAGCTCGAAGAGAGCGTTTCTACTGGTGTTGGTCTCTGTAAGACAAATTTTAGTGTGCCCGGTTATGAGATCAATCCGATGATTGAGAAAAATAGAGAGACGATGGTCTTTATGGCCATGGAAAAGATCGTTATTAGTATGTAATTTCGTTGCAATTCTCTAGATGTTCATGTTAGCGACGTTGAGGTTGAATCGAATTTGATAAATGATAAACTGATTTAGATATAATATACTCCTTGAGTGTTTTTTTTTTTTTTTTTTTTTTTTTTTTTTTTTTATTTTTTTTTTTTTTTTCTTTTTTTTTTTTCTGGTCAACGATTTTATTTTTTTTCTATTTTATGATCTTATCGCTAAATCAACCGGTCAAGTATCTTAAATATGCTACCAAAAAATTTCTTGTGGGATTCATGTGGTCAGATGATGAAAAAAGAAATCATCCACGTTAATTCATGGAGGAAACGGAACCTATTTGCTTTTATTTTGTTTTAACTTTTGAGGATAATTAATTAGCAAATACGTTCATAATTAGCCAAAAGTTTTAATGGGAACGCGTGAAGATTAAGAATAATGAAAATATAGAGATCATAAGTGATACTTGTAGTGTACATGGGATGAACACTCGAATAACACACAAATTAACACTCCATATATCATTGGCCTCAAAATGGTATACACATCAAACACTCGGAAATTAAATGGATAGCCAATTTAGTTCCAGTAACTTAGACATCGAGAAATCCCAAAAGGGTCATAGCTCATACTTAAATGATGAAGAAGCATCAACGGTTTAAGGCGATACAGGTCTCGTGGAACCGTTGCCACTACCTGCTGCTGCTGCTGCTTCTCCTCCTCCTCTGGCGGGCAATCTCGATTCAATATCTTCATTAATATCCCTTTTGACTATGTGTTGTTGTTTCACCTTCTTTTGGTTCTCTTCTCCCTCTTCCTTCTCATTCATCTCTCTGTCTTTCCCCCACAAAACGCCATACAGCCCAAGAACCACAAGTGCTGATCCCATAAACCTAATACACATATATCATCTAATTCATCATCATCCGGTTTTATATAATGTTTATTTAGAGAGTGTATAGAAACATACGTGCCAGTGTAGAGTTTCTCTTCAAGAAGAGTCCAGCTGAAAACGGCGACGATTACGAGCAGTAAAGGGCTGAAAACAGAGACGTAGAGAGGACCTTTCATCTGTATCGCCCATGACATTAAGCAGAACGCTAACGCAGACGCCACCACTCCCTGTATCCGCGTTTTAAAATTAATATCATATGCGTGTATGTATTAATATATGTATTAATATATGTATTAGCCTAATTGTGACTTAATCTACATATACATGTATATGGACTTACGGCATAAAGGGCGGATATGAGGCGGAGAGGAGAGGTCAGAGACCAGTCGGAGAGTTTGTGATCCGAGATCAAAGCGATGGTTCCACATTGAATACTTCCCATCAAACACATTAGAAGTGTGCTCGTGTATGGTGCTGCAAATGTTTCACTCATTTTCGTCTGCAACGAAGATAATATTTTTAAAATTAATAAACCATAAAAATACTGTATACATTATGATAAATAATGGTTTGAATTTTGACTAAACTATTTTAAACTTATAAATCAACGTAAAAGTGTTCAGTTTAGGCTTTGGTTCGGACTTTTCAGTTTTTTTTGAAAAATTAGAAGTTAGCTCGATTTTTGAATCTGTTATTTGGTTGGGTTCAAATTGCTTTTCTCGGTTAGAAACTGATAATAAGCTAATAGTTATCGACCAAATAAGTTACCTGAATAATGAACCAAAAGGCCCAAGAAACGGCAGCAGCCATGATTAGGAAAGGTCCCAAGAAGAAGTTAGAGCCGGTAGAATCGGGACCGTGGCTCGTGATGTTTTGAGCTTAGGCCCAATGGATCTTGGACTCTCCAATGCCGATGGTGTGACCATGGTAGAAGGAGAGAACCATGGCTCCAGCCACACATACTACTGTCCCTATCACTTTGGCTTGTCCTGATGCCTTTTTAATCCCTACGGCCTCTTGTCTGATATTTTTGTTTTGCGTTAAACACAGCATTTATTATAACCGAGTTTAGTAAGTCTTTTAACAAAACAAAATAAATAAACGAGTTTAGTCTGATGAAACTTTATTAAGAGAATTTCATATAGAACCTGAAGATTGCGGCGAGGAGGAAAGTAACAGCCGGTAAGAGATTAGTTAAGGCACACGCAATGGTAGGAGATGAATTCTGAAGTCCTATGAAGTATAGCACTTGGTTTCCGGTCGCACTGCAAAATAAATCAAGATAAATCGCGTTATAAGCACTTTTTTTATTATTATTCAAACAATTAATGTTTGTTCTGCTAAGAATCACCATATAGATGGGCTTGATTAAAATAAACACTAGTAGTTTATAAACTGAGATTGCAATTAGTAGGTAAAGTGTATTTCTGTAAATACCCAGTAATGGAGCAGAAGAAGACTTGGACAAGAACCCTTAGGGTGATCTTCGGTCTTGTCTTACTGCACAAGAAACCATGTGTGAAATTTATGTTTTTATTTTTTATTAGTCACTAAGGATCAATTCATTTCACATCGAATGTGTGACCAGGAAAACAGAGTTTTTAATCCCAAAACCCACCCGGATCAACCACTACTCAGAAAAATAAAAGGGGTTTATTAAAAAAAAAAAACTTTAATGGAATAAAAGAGTACAACAAAATATGTTTCAATAGAATTAATATACTTTCCATTTCTACAGGGGAAAACAAAAAAAAATTGACTCAGGGTTAAGGATTCAAGCCGATATTTTTCATCAGTGGACTCTTAGAAAACAATCAAATTCTCAATTCGAAGATCACTGATGAAAAATATGGAAATAGTAAACGAGAATATCAAGCGCGAGTGGAGTAAGACAGCAAAACGTCGTCGTAACGTATAAGCACGTGTCCTGGCAATTTCAGCTGGCATACGACGACGACGCTTAACTCTCCTGGCATCATATTTTTTGTTTGTCTGTTTGTGTTTCCGTTTAAGAAAGAAACGTGACGCGTCGTGGGTTGAGCGAGACTGCGTCACATTTCTCATTTCTTTCTCTCGAAAACCGTAAATGTAAGTAACTAACGATGATGTAACTGCGTATAATTCGACAAACGACTATTATGAATTTATGATTGACGATACTAGATGACCGGAGAGAGACTCTAACAATAACGGTAAATGCTAATTCAAATAACAAACAAAATAAAATAAAAATGCTAGTGTCAACATTATTAGATTTCTTCACCTCTTTTTCTTCACAATTTCCGTAATAGTTTAGTCATCAAGAAATCTACAGCTTACCATAATTAATATGCGTATTTACATCGTAATCTCCGGACAATAAAACGATGCCGTGCTAATCTCTTCTTCTTAATTATTATTTTTACTCATTTAATTTTAATCTTCCGAATGGAAAATTGATTAGTTGCCAAAAATTTAAAACCTTTAATGTTTAAAACTAATTAATTAAAATCCATTCAAACTAACGATAATATATAAAGATATTGACATAAATGAAAAAAAAAACTTGACCACACCAAAAAAAAACTTAAATGTAAGCGATACTTATATGCTAATTAATTAAAAGCTTTCTTTTATGAAACCTTTGGAAAGTACTTAATTCAGTTAATGCCTGAAAAGTCCAAGAGGAAAAATATCGTTCTACAACACGGTCACAAAGCCCAAAGCCATTAGTAAATGAAATGGTTTTCTTATTTGTTACGTACGTACTATATGTAGTTAGTTATATACACATACACTCACCCATTTTTACGTTTTATATTGATGATTGATGTCATCGTTTTGTACTTTCTCAGTTAGACGTAAGACCAACATGAAAAAACATTTTCAGATATTAACTTCACCCAAAAACAATACTAAAAGACAAATTTTGGCAATTGAATTTGACAATGAACGAAAGCTTAATGTAACTCAAGAAACATATATGAAAACCTTAACTAATTTTGAAACTCAAGAAAGTAATAGAAGTATATAGAACTAAGCATTTCATAGATGCAATTGCGTTAATCATATAATCATGCATGTTCAAAATCGTTAGTTGATCAAATCACATGTATTAATAATATGATTGATTTTGAATAGATATGAATTATTAATATGATTATGTACCGTTCAAGAAAAAATGCGACCGGAAAAGTGGCAATAGTGGCAAAGATCTGGCGATAAGCGACAAGAATGAGAGGCTTCATGCCGGATTCCATAGCCATCTTCGACGTAATGTTCATTCCTGCGTAGCCGATTTGCACCAACACCATCGCCAAGGACGGCAACAAATCTCTCGATCTAACCATCTTTCTCTTACTTTTTCTTCCAAATTTTATATGTCTTTATATATGTTTCTCTCACTATTACTAATCAATAATAGTTCGAGAAACCAAGTTTAAAAAAAATAAAAATAAAGAGGTGGTGGGTTCTTTATAACATTTATTAGTTTCCCCCAAATCTATCTTTCTTTCGAGTCGGCCTTATTATATTTATAGCCGAAGATATATATATATATATATATATAAATATATATAAACACATACATATATATAATATATATACATATAGAGAGAGAGAAAGGTGTTTTTAAACAGAAAGGTGAGAAACGGTTCGAGAATGAAGCTTGCTTGTAACACTTGTGCTCTCTTTTATGGCATATGAACACGAAAGATATATATGTATCGTTTGATATTTTTGGCAACTGATTTAACTTTTCTTCTTGTTGAATTACTAATATAATCCAAATTGGCGTTTTTCATAAAATTTAACTTATGATCATTTTCGTCTTTCTAAACCCTTTTTGGTTTCCGTTTATTCATGGGCTTGGTGGAGCATGTGAATGAATAGAAGTAGCACTCATGAATGTCTTTCTCTGTTTCAATAAAAAAAAAATGAATGTCTTTCTCAAGCTTCAAGCAATCAAATTGCGTTTGCTAAAACTCGTTTCTGTAATATTAAATCAAGGGTTTGGTTTAACGCTTGGCTAACTATATCAAATTAATATCATCTTAAGTATTTCGAATTAATATTCATTAAATAACTCTTACATTCTTAAAAACAAAAATTGCGTAATATAAACTGTAATATATTATTTGTATTCCGAAAAAAATGGAAAATTGGTACGGGTTATAAAACAAAATAGAAAAAAGTGGCACGCGTCTTATGAAATAAAGATAACTAGGTAAAGTATTCGCAAGATGTGTGCAGCAGATACACATCTTCATCAATTTTTATATTTAAACTGATAGCTTTATAAATATTACGAATATATTTTGNATACATATATACATATAGAGAGAGAGAGAGAAAGGTGTTTTTAAACAGAAAGGTGAGAAACGGTTCGAGAATGAAGCTTGCTTGTAACACTTGTGCTCTCTTTTATGGCATATGAACACGAAAGACATATATGTATCGTTTGATATTTTTGGCAATTGATTTAACTTTTCTTCTTGTTGATTTTTTATTTTATTCTAATTTGTTTTTTTTTTTAAATTTTATTTTTTTTTTTTTTTTTTTTTTTTAATCCTTTTTTGGTTTCCGTTTATTCATGGGTTTGGTGGAGCATGTGAATGAATAGAAGTAGCACTCATGAATGTCTTTCTCTGTTTCAATAAAAAAAAAATGAATGTCTTTCTCAAGCTTCAAGCAATCAAATTGCGTTTGCTAAAACTCGTTTCTGTAATATTAAATCAAGGGTTTGGTTTAACGCTTGACTAACTATATCAAATTAATATCATTTTAAGTATTTCGAATTAATATTCATTAAATAACTCTTACATTCTTCAAAATTTTTTTTTGCGTATTATATAAACTGTAATATATTATTTGTATTCCGAAAAAATGGAAAATTGGTACGGGTTATAAAACAAAATAGAAAAAAGTGGCACGCGTCTTATGAAAGAAAGATAACTAGGTAAAGTATTCGCAAGATGTGTGCAGCAGATACACATCTTCATCAATTTTTATATTTAAACTGATAGCTTTATAAATATTACGAATATATTTCGAATTTTTTTGGTATATTACTTGTTGAATTTTGAGCGCATTATTTATATAGTTTATGTAAAAATTAGGTAATCATATACATTCTACACATGGATATACTTAATTTTAAAATACCTCTATAGATAATTGAAATTTATATCACTCAAAACTAGTATAGTTGGAATGGATATACGTTGGGCCATTTATTTGTCCTTAAGAGCAAGCCCAATAAAAAATTCATGTTTAGTGTCTTAAACATATTTTAATATTAAATATATAATTAATTTAAGTTAATAAAAAATTTTACTTTAAGAACCCAAAAAAGTGTTTTATTTTAGACACTTTTTAAAAAAAATAAAACACCTTAATCATTTTTTATTCAATTTTATTATTAAGAATCTTTACTTAAGACATCTAGAAATGACCATTGGGATTGATCTAAAGGACGTTACTTGTGCTTGAAAGCCTTTCTTTATGTTTATAGTCATTTCCTTGGGCAAGAGTGCCATTTTTTTTTTTTTGTAACTCAGGGTAAATCCCATACCTATGGAAGGGTCCAGACTTATCCCTGGGAGTGGTGCAGCCCACGGATAGACCCTCACCTCCGGGTATTCAAATGGGCCGAAAGCATGGGTCATATCCGTGTGGGTGTCCAAAACATGTGTTTTAGTTTCGTGCAACAGGGGCGTCGAACCTGAAACGTGTTGACGTCCCAGTCCCGACTCCTACCACTTGACCACGATGCCTTGGACAGAGTGCCATTTTTAAAAATACTAATTTCATTTTTGGGGAATCGAACTTAAGACATCAAAGACAACATAGAAAGCACACAACCACTTTCACAAAGACATTTTATAATTTTTTTGGGTAGAATGTTATACACAAAAGTTAAATCATAACTGTGCAAAATGATTTCATATATATATAAATTTACAGTCTTTGACATTGAATTATTTTTAATAGAGTAACCTTTATAAGAAAACATAGAATGATTTTTTTTCATTACTTAATAACAAAGAAAAAAACAAATATTGCCAAAAATCTTAAAGATGAAATTTCTTTGTTTTAATAAATGTAAAAAAGTATATATATATATATATATAGTGGTCTATAACAGAAAAAAGAAGAAGAACATATACAGCAGATGTTAATTTTTTTATGTTAAGAAATACTCGAATTGTATGTTTAAATTTAAGATAAGTTATTAAAACTTCACAATTAGCTGGATGTTTGAGTGGTTTAATACGAAATGGTTTTCAAATTTTTATTTTTGTTGGAACTTTAATGCTTTTCAAATTGAAGAGGAATAAATATGATTAATGCTCCATTTGCATGAGTCATACAAGCTAGCGATGGCGTTCCAATGTAAATTTGTTCGAACTTATCTTTTCGTTGTTACGTAAAAAGAGAAACTTTCCGTTGTTGGTTTTGGATATATATGTGGATGCGTATGCATATATTTACGTAATGCGTATGCATCTCGATACAAATTCGGTTCATTCTATCATGTACACACTTTGTCGTGGCCTGTGTGCTAAATTTTTGAATCAGCTGCTACAAGTTCGTTAGTTGATATAAATGCGGCAATCTACATACAGAAGTGGATCCGGATGAGAGAGCATGTGTATAAATTTGATATAGTAACCTGTTATTATTTGGTCGGAAAACAAATACTATCTCTATTTTTTTTTTAAATGGTGTTCTGGCTAAAAAAAAAATTTAAATTACATAAGTTGTTTTTGTTTGCTTTTTTATATATTAAAACATCATTGTATCTAATTAAAGATAATTGATAATTCAAGCAACAACAAAAAAAAAAAAAAAACCCGCAGAATACAAATTTAATTTCATGGGAGGGATTTTAAAATTTAAATTTAATTAAAAACCGTTTAGAAATTACTGTAATTGTTATTTTCAAATCAAAAAATTTATAATATTGATTTGTTTTTGTTTTTTCTTTCTTTTGCATAATAGACCCACAATGGAACCCACATATTTCTTTTTCCCAACGGTGAAAATTAATTTTGGACTCGATCTTGAGTTATGTGTCAGTGTCAACGACCAACCTACAATGTCTTTGGCTTTGTTTTAAATAAAATAAAGGATCACACAAAAGCTTACAAAAGATAAAGAAGGCCCACACTAAGGCTTACCATTAAAGCTCTCTTCACTTCACAGTTCACAGTTCACAGTTCACACTATCGATCAGTCTCTTCTTCCAAATTCCAATGGCTGCTCTCTCTCTTCACTCCCATGTCTTCTTCCTCCTTAGTCTCCTGCCGGTGATCCTCAATGTCCGACAACACTTGGCGATGGCGGGAGGATGCCAATATCCGCCGGTGATCTTTAACTTCGGAGATTCTAACTCCGACACAGGTGGACTCGTCGCCGGACTCGGTTATGCCATTAGTCTCCCTAACGGCCGCTCATTTTTCCGGCGATCCACCGGCCGATTGTCAGACGGACGACTCATCATCGATTTCCTCTGTAAGTCAACTTCTCTTTCGCTCTTTTTTAACTCAATTATTCTACGGTTGAGATTAGAGGTAGTGGAATCAGGTCATATCCACCGTCCGATAAAACGGGTTAAATCCTAATCAACGGCTGAGAACCGCTCTCGAGAATCGATGTCGGTGATCGCGTTGCGTGATGGCACAAAACGACACAACTCGTTGAAATGATGAAATCTAATAAAAGACAGGTGGGTCCCAATTTGCAACATGGTAGATGTCATTGGGAAATGGGTCCCACTCTTTAGATTCGGCGCGTGATCTTCACCCGTTAGATTGCGTGACTGAAAGAGTCGAGAGCGCCGTGCGTGATGAGTCTTTCTCTGTCCGTATTATCACATGTTTTTTTTTTCTTTGAAACGGTATCACATGTTATATACGAGTTAATGTTTTAATAATCTAAATAATTAAATATTTGTTTACGATAATAACGATATATGAATTCGGCTTTGGTTCTAATTAGATGTAGACAGACTAATTCAATATATCCAACTTTAATATTTAATGAGTGTAATGTTACCAGAAATTTAAAATTTGCAGGCCAGAGTTTGAATACAAGTCTACTAAACCCGTACTTAGACTCAATGGTTGGATCAAAGTTCCAAAACGGCGCAAATTTCGCCGTCGTTGGATCTACCACTCTTCCTAGATATGTTCCGTTCGTTCTTAACATTCAGCTCATGCAGTTCCTCCATTTCAAATCCCGAGCACTCGAGCTTGCTTCTACTTCAGGTACACGTATCTGATCCCAATCAATCAACTCTTTTTATCAACCGATGTAGTGTCAAGTCCCTTACATGCAATATGCATTGTGTTTTGCAGATCCTTTGAAAGAGATGATGATAAGTGAGAGTGGGTTCAGAAAGGCATTGTACATGATCGATATCGGGCAGAATGATATTGCGGATTCATTTTCCAAAGGTCTTTCTTACTCTCGGGTCGTCAAGCTGATTCCAAACGTTATTTCCGAGATCAAAAGTGCCATAAAGGTCAGGACTTTCACATCTAGATCTCGATTGCAAAAATACGATTTTCGATATTCATTTCTCTGTTTTTTGTGTCAAAGTCTCCAAAGAAGCGTGAGTTCGATTAAGTAAGAGTTGATATTGGGGGAAAGTTGGAAAACTTATGTTGAAAATTCTGCAGACATTGTATGATGAAGGAGGGAGGAAATTTTGGGTTCACAACACAGGACCTTTAGGTTGTCTGCCTCAGAAACTATCAACGGTTCGGAGCAAAGCTTTCGATAAGCACGGTTGTCTAGCGAGTTACAACTCAGCTGCAAAACTGTTCAACGAAGGATTGGATCATATGTGTCGGGAGCTGAGGACCGAGCTCAGAGATGCCCACATAGTCTATGTCGACATTTATGCCATCAAGTATGATCTCATCGCAAACTCCGCCAACTACGGTAAGATTTTAAGCTTATTACTAAACGTGATTAGGAGTTTCCAAGGAGCAATGAAACAATTGTTTTGTGCAGGCTTTGAGAAACCTTTAATGGCCTGTTGCGGATACGGAGGGCCTCCTTACAACTACAACGTGAACATAACGTGCGGGCATGGTGGCTCTAACGGCTGCAACGAAGGGTCTCGGTTTATAAGCTGGGACGGAATACATTACACCGAGACGGCTAACGCCATTGTAGCCATGAAAGTACTGTCAACGCAATACTCTACGCCACCAACTCCGTTTCATTTCTTCTGCAGCGGCTGAGATTATATATACACATGTTTTGTTTCCAAGTTTGAATACCTTTGCTTTTTTTGTTCATCAGATTGGCGGCAATTCTAATTGTAACCATATTTTTGCAATTGAACTGGAAATGGAAAGTAAAAGACCAAGTCGACCCTTTTATCAATCTGCGGTCTCGAGAAAAGGGTAATCAGTGTAACCCACGACCGGATCAGAAGAATAGAAATTTGTTCTGTCGTACTTATTCAGCGGCGCTTCGAGTTGGAATCTTCTGGGCAAATCTGGATTAGCCAAGAACAGTCTTCCGTACGCCACCAGATCTGTTCTGCCCTCCGCCACCGCCTTGTTCCCGTCTTCTCTTGTGTAGCCTCCGGCGACGATGAAGGTTCCTTGGAACGCCTTTCTCATCGGCGTAAGCGATTCCGTGCATTCGAAAACCTCACTGGCTGTTTTCATCCTGGGCTCAACCATGTGGCAGTAGAGCATCTCGAATCTATTCAGAGACTCTGCCATGTAAACCCCTAGTTTCTGGGGCTCTGAATCTCCGGACTCCATGTAATTGGCGAACGGGGAGAGCCTGATTCCGACTCGATCAGATCCGATCTCGTCCGTCACCGCCTCCACTACTTCCAGAGCGAATCTGCATCGATTCTCTAGTGATCCGCCGTATTCGTCGGTTCGATCGTTAACGCTGTCTTTCATAAACTGGTCGACCAAGTACCCGTGCGCCCCATGGATCTCTACTCCGTCGAAACCTCCGAAAAATAAAGTTGAAAACTTTTTAGAACATTGATAAGCACTGTACTCCCAATGTAAGTTCGGGTTTGATCGAATCAATCTAAATTCGGGATTTGGTTTTTACCAGCTTCGATTGCGTTTCTTGCAGCGAGACGAAAATCATTGACGACGGTGGGGATTTCGTCAATCCTTAGCCGTCTCGGAGGTGTATACTCGTTCGATGAATCGGCGGCGAGAGGCTTATCCGTAGAAGAGATCGGAGCTTCCCCATTCGGCTGACAATCTACAAGTACTGCTAATTCTTCACATTCACGCGAAACAAGATCCGAAATTTCGCAAAACCTAAAAAGGGTTTTCTTATAGACCTCGATGAGAAACTCGGCCGGCGTGCCAGAGCTGACAGAAGAAGACGCCGCCGTTGGAGTGAACGGCGTCAACGATGGGCTTCCATGCTTCTACTTGTTCTTTCCTCCATATCCCTGGCATGTTTTGATACCTTCCAGAGAAAAAAAGAGTCAATATCAGAACCCATAATGAAAAAAGTCAACTTTTCTGGCAATTGGTTCCAAAAAGACTTTACGCCATGGCGGTTTCGGAGATTCCGGTTGCTTCGCTGACGAGAAGACCTCCCGGCGTTGCTCTCTGAGAGTAATACAAGGCGACGTGAGGTTGTGGAATGTTACCGTATGATCTCATCCTCGCCATCGGCGCCATAACTATTCTGGAATTTAGATTCAGAGTTTTCGTAAAGACGAAAGAGAAATTAATGTGACTAGCGCCGATGCAGTGTGTGGATGAGATTAAGAGTACCTGTGAGAAAGATTGAAGTTTCTCATTGAGAATGGTGTGAGAAGGGGAACTGTCTGTTTGGTTGCTGAGAAAGTTCCGTTCTCCATCGAATCTATCTTTCAAGAACTCCAGATTAGTGTTGCCTTGTGATTTCCAGATCGTGTTTTGGACTTTTTATCACTGGTAACGTGAAACAGAGGAACTTTGAAGAGACGCGGAGAGATTGGGTGGGTGTTAAGAAGTCAAAGTCTAGACGAGAGCCTCTTTCATTTTACAAGATTCCATCTGAACAAGTGGTTGGCTAATGCTGTGATGTCTGCTTCTACGGTTCTACCAAATTTTCATTTAAAAAAGACTTCTACTTGTGTTGGTATATACTGCTTTATAAGTCCAAAAATTTGTCAAGAAGAATACAAAAGTCGAAATTTTGGGAAAAGTTTTGAGTCAATGCGTATATTCTGTTTCAGTGTGTCTGCCAAATTTTGATTGTGTAAATCTTGTTCTCCAAGATTACTAACTCGAACAGTATATTCTTTGGCTCAGAACTACTTCTACCTCATCGGTCTGTTGGATATTGAGATTCCGCGAATGAAGGCACAGTTACTCCTACGTCGAACGTTTTGCTCAAGCATCACTCCCAGTGCAAATGCTAAAATCACTCATCTCTCCCGCATCGGCCAGATTCACGAAGCCAGGAAGCTTTTCGATTCACGTGGCTCTAAATCAGTCTCTTCCTGGAACTCCATGGTCGCTGGGTATTTTGCAAACCGCATGCCTCGGGAGGCTCAGCTTCTGTTCGACGAAATGCCTCATAGAAACATCATCTCTTGGAACGGGTTGGTGTCCGGGTATATGAAGAACGGGGAGATCGAAGAAGCTAGGATAGCGTTCGATGAAATGCCTGAGAAGAACGTTGTCTCGTGGACGGCGATGGTGAAAGGGTATGTGCAGAATGGTAAGGTGGGTGTGGCGGAGACGCTGTTCTGGAAAATGCCTGAGAAGAATGAGGTTTCTTGGACTGTGATGCTTCGTGGGTTTATTCAAGATGGGAGGATTGATGATGCGCGTAGGCTGTACGATATGATGCCTGTGAGAGATAATATAGCAAGGACTAGTATGATTGGTGGGTTGTGCAGAGAAGGAAGAGTGGACGAGGCAAGGCAGATTTTTGATGAGATGTTAGATAGACATGTGATTACTTGGACTACAATGGTCACAGGATACGGGCAGAACGATCGAGTTGATGATGCTAGGAAGCTTTTTGATGAGATGCCAGAGAAAACTGAAGTTTCATGGACTTCCATGCTTATGGGCTATACATTGAATGGACGGATTGAGGACGCTGAAGAACTTTTTGAATCTATGCCGATAAAGCCGGTTATTGCTTGTAATGCTATGATTGCTGGGTTTGGAAAGAAAGGAGAGATGGCAAAAGCAAGGAGGGTTTTCGATTCAATGAAGGAGAGAGATGGTAGAACTTGGGGATGGATGATCCAAATGTACGAAAGAAACGGTTTTGAATTGGAAGCTCTTGGTTTATTTGCTCTGATGCAAAAACAGGGAGCCAATAACCGCGCATTATGCTTGCATGGTAGATATGCTTGAGCGTGCAGGACGGTTAGATGAGGCAATGAAACTGGTTGAAAGTATGACCGTGGAACCGGACGCTGCAGTTTGGGGTTCTCCGTTGGGAGCGTGTAGAACTCACTCGCAGCTGGATTTGGCGGAATTTTCTGCAAGGAAACTCATAGAGATTGAAAAGGGGAACTCTGGGGCTTACATCTTGCTCTCCAACATGTATGCATCTCAAGGTAGTTGGGTTGATGCTGCAGAACTGAGAAAAGTTGTGAGAACAAGGATGGTAAGAAAGTCACCAGGCTGTAGCTGGACTGAAGTCGGGGATAAGGTTCACGTGTTCACTAGGGGGGGTATTAGCATCCACCCGGAGCAGGAATCGATTGTGAAGATATTGGATGAATTGGATGGGTTACTGAGAGAAGCTGGGTATAATCCTGATTGCATTGCCTGATGTATGTAGACGAGGAAGAGAAAGTCGATAGCCTGAGATATCATAGCGAGAGACTCGGTGGCTTACGGTCTCTTGAAGCTACCTGAAGGAGTACCCCGTCCGAGTCACATTTTTCTAGCTACTTAATAAAACTGAAGATTTCCTCTTCAAAAAAACTAGAATCCAATGCCACATTTTTTTTTATTTGGTTACAAAGTTACTAAAATTCTTTGTTGCTTGTACATGGATTGAACAGCTCTGTCTCTCGTCTACTACAGAGAAAAATTAAGGTCTAAACAAACGTCACTCTCAGATTTCTCTTTCTTTTGCTTAGAGCCATCCTTGTTGGATGTTGAAGAGCTAGCATTAGCTGCGTTTTCATTGTTGTTGGCCTCTGCTTCATTCATGAAAATGAAATCCTCTGGCTTAAAGGAAGGAAATCTATGAACCCTCGCTCTTTCTTCTTCCTGTCTCTTCTTCTCCATGGAGCTGATGACGTATTTCCGCACTTCCCTTGCATTTTTAAGCAATGTGTACAACTTCTCCATATTCTCTTCTTCTTCCTTCCCCATTTTCATCTTCTTTCTATCCCTATCCATTCTACCCACTCTCTCTTCCTTCCCCCTTTGAAAATGTTTCTCTTTGGCTACACAATTTTCATCCTACTCTCGATCTCTCTCATCTCTTATTTGGTTGAGTACACTGCAACAACATGATAGAGGTGGAAGATTTTTCTGCAGGAATTGGTGGAGGAGATATAATGCCTGCCTCTAGTGGGAAGACCAACAACAATACCTTATCTAAAAGTCTTTCATACTTTTCTCTTTGGGTGGCTTTGGACAATTTTCAACACTATTATGGACCCCACCGTGGTGGATATTCATCATATAGCAACATCTCATGCATGTGTACATATGCACAATCTACAGGGAATGGCTCAGCTTCAAGCTAGACTAACCACTTCACAATAACCATACTTAACAATCTGAATTGCACAGATTGTAAAGCTTTCTTAGTTGCTGCATCTATGTTTCTTTTTCAGTCATCTGCCCATGGGACGCCGTGTTTGGCCCAGAGGTAGTACGCTCCAACTGGCCCTCGTCCACCAAATTCATACAACTCCGGAGCTGTGTGGTGCTTGTCTATCTCTTCGAGTACCGGACTCAGAATGTTCCATGCTGCTGCAACCTCATCGCTTCTCATGAACAGATGGTTGTCTCCATCAATTACATCATGAATTAGGTGTTCATATGAATCTGGTACTTCGGTGCTATACCTACAGTTTTGACACAACAACGCAATTAACTGTAAGGCTCATTAGTTTGATTTTCAAAATGTGTAGGAATACAGATGAGAAAAGCAAAACTTGCCTGTCTTTATAGAGCAGGTTAAGTTCAGAAGCGTCTAGCTGAAGACCTAAACCAGGAACCTTGTTGTTGATTTTCACCAGGATGGCCTCATCAGGTTCGTCACGTAGAATAAGCTCATTTGTCCCCAAATCTATGCTTATTCCAATATTTTCTCGGTATATGTTTCCTGGAACATGTCGGAATTGCACACGGATCTCCACTCTTTTAACATTAAAGCACACCAATCGATTGTTATGTTAACTGATACATACCTGTGTTTAAAGCACACCATGAGTAGTAATAACTGATACATACCTGTGTTTAATGAGGCCATTGCCGACTCTAATTAGGAAAGGTACACCATCCCAACGTGCATTATCAATATACAGGGCTGCAGCGCAATATGTAGGGTCTACACCACTCAAGGTCACACCGTTCTTCTCTCCAGAACTGGATTTATACTGGCCAAGGATGGCATCACCCGGGTCTAGTTTGCGAATTGATCTCAAAACCTTCACCTGAAGAAGCAGGTTTGACACCATGTCAGTTGACAGAACAAGAGTACACTAGTTATACATATCGTAAGACGATTTTGTTCTTTGTTTGTGCAGGTTGACCTTTTCATTCCGGATATCTTCATCATCAAGACTTATGGGAGGTTCCATGGCAAGTAATGCGATTGTCTGAAGTATATGGCTATGAACTATGTCCCGTATTATTCCATATCCATCAGAATACCTTAAATAAAGCAGTATGAATTAATATAACTGATGCCATTTCATTGTCTAAGCATGCATAAACAACACAATTTACTTTCACATGCAAAGAAATGCTGGAAATAGAACTACTATGCCTTACTTTTCTGTTTGCGCAACTGATTCTGATACAATAACCTGGAAATATCGTTTGTAGACAGACAGTGAACAACTCAGAATGTGGAAGAGGAAAGTCTCAGGCACTATACACAAAATAAACAATCACAAGGAAAAGACCCTACCTGTACATTGCGTATATATGTTCTGTTCCACAGTGGTTCAAAAACCAGATTTGAAAACCTTAACACTGTCAGATTTTCAATGAGATTTCTTCCTAACATGTGGTCTATCCTGCAATGGGAATCCACAGAATGTCAGAAACTGCGAAGAAAGATGAACCTGGGGAGCTGTGCATGCAGAAAGCAATTAGATTTGAAAAAAGACCTGTAGATCTGCCTCTCTTCAAACTTAGAGAGAAGTGACTTTGTCAACTGATGAGACGAATGTGAGTTAAAACCAAAAGGTTTCTCAACTATTATACGAGTCCAGCCTCGTGGTGCCTGAGCTTTATCTCCAATGTTGCATGCCACATCCACAAGAGCTTCTTGAGGCACTGAGAGGTAAAATATCCTATTCGCTTTTGATTCTCCCTGAAGAACGAAGCTGTTAATGTAGTATCTTGCTTCTTCTTGACACAAAATGTATCTTAAAACAAAATATTGGATTACAAAGTTTTCTAACAAACCTCAATCTGTTTCATTCTCTCGTCAAGTCGGGACATCCCATCCCTGTTATTATGACCTCCATTGATATAGTATGTTCTACTAAGAAATGCATCCATCTTGTCCCCGCAATTTTCCCTGAACATTTAGGCATCATTCTTTAGCTAGCACGTCATATAACGAATTTACCAAATTTAAGGTAGGAACAAAGAAACATTATATACTGATGATCAACACGGCAAGTCAGAGTTGACGCGATGATGGATCTGAGGTCTTCATCTGTCAGATTCTTTCTTGAAAACCCAAAGATACCAACATCCTGTGGCAATGCAGACCAATCAAAAAGACGACCCCCCAAAAAAAACTATCCAATTCCTTTAGCTGATCATTTTTTGGTTCACGAGCACAAAAACCATACCTCAGGAAGGTAGCCGCTATAATACAAAGCAAATAGTGCAGGGAAAATCTTCCCTCTTGCTAATTCACCAGTAGCTCCTACAACAGCAATGCAAAGTGAGGCACCTCTTTGAACATCTGAAAGACCGTCCAAGACTTGTTTTGACACAGATGGTAAATCTCCAACTTTGTGAGAACCATCAACCAAATCAGTTCCTAGAATGTTCTCTTCTGGTCGTAAATCTGCAGCTCCAGCTTCTTCAGCAAAACCTGCATCACATTTTACCTCAGGAAGTGCTAAAAAAGGATCAACAGAACAAGAGGAGATGTAAATGACTGTTTTCCTAGACCTCGACCTCGTTCATCGCTGAGGAAATTGTGCTCTGAGCGTGTTTTAAGCTCGTTTAAAGGCTGATGCTTTCTGTGGCTGCCTTGTCTAAGATTCAGGCTTTTAAGTATCCATAGTTTCAACCCACAAAATCTCCTGCAAAGATTCGAGCCTCCTCCGTTGAGCACAAGACTTTCATTTCTGAAGGAACTGTAGTAGTCTCTTGACGAAACCTACTCACACAGAAAGAGAAATCGAATATTCAACAACTGGAGCAGAGATCAAGTTCTAAGCTTCGATTCAGAGGCATATAACACGATTAAAATACAGTCTAGTACTAACCTTGGACTAAATTTAGCTTAAACCAAAGAATATAATTATCTTCTAGATCTCAATTTTAATCTCTCTACTGATATTTTGCTAAAACGAAAGCATGTAAGAAAGCTGAAGGGGAGCTACGGCGAAAACATGTGCTTACCGGAAAACTAGAAAAAGAGGCGGCGAGGTGGCAAGAGCAGGCGGAGGACGAATGAGCCGTCGCTGATTGAGAGAAGGGAAGCAAGCAATTGGAGAAAGACATAGTAGCTGGGATATAGAGATTTCCCTTTCTCTCGTCTTGAGGTTGGTTCCTCTGGGTTTATAGCTAACATGTTAAAAACTTAGAAGCTGCTTTAAGTGGAAGACGAGTGCAAGTTTAACTTCTCTGGTTCTGGCTGCTGCTGATTCACTCCTCCATTAATGGTGGTTCGCATTTTTACTCAACTGAGTAGTAACTTTAACCCTCTAAATGGTAATTAAACGTTTCTCTACAGTTTCACCATTTACGGCAACCAAAAAAAAAAGGTTCTTCTATATTCCAATTGGTTTGCTGGTCTACGCATAGACCTGCGGTTCCGATAAACCGAACGGGACCGGTTGGTTATTGAGGAAAGGGAATATACAATATACCAATAATACAGTGAGTGGGTAGGTTGACTTTGGTAGCTCAACGTCAACGTCTCTTCTGGTACCGAGTCGGCGTCTGCGTTTCTCTCTCTTGGTGTTGCCTGTTGGTGAGATCACCTTCCACTCAACTTCTTCGATCTTATCTTCTCGAAAGTTCTCACCTTTTTCTGCGAGATAGACTTCTGTGATTCAAGTGTTGAGTACGATCACTGTTATTTCGCTTACTCTCTCTGTTTCAGTTTCTGGGTTTCCCTTATTTTTGTCTTTTTTCTTAGGTTTACGGGTTTGGGCTTGTAATTCGATGGCGAGGAAGAAGATCAGAGAGTACGACTCCAAGAGACTTCTCAAGGAACACTTGAAGCGTCTCGCTCACATTGACCTGCAAATTCGCTCTGCTCAGGTCACCCTTGCGAATTCTAGCTATCGAGTCTGCTTTGAATTATCGAGATATTACGCGTTCATAGCACAATATAATTGGAAATGATTTGGTAGTTGCATGGAAAGTCTTAAATGATTAGTGTTTGGCTGTTTGTGATTGTGACGAAGTGGTATATACTGATAATCCGAAGATAGAGTTAGTGAGAATATTCTATTTTTCCTCTATGGCTATTGATGGTTACTTAGGTACCAAGACTTCCATTCGATATTTGAAACCAACGAGAGAACATTGAAGTTAAGAACTGATTGTTTTCTCTATTACAGATGGGTAATTCGTTTACTGTCTGTACCTTTAGGTGACACAATCTACGGATTTCACTGAGTTGACCAACCAGGAGTCATGGCTATCTTCCACAAAGCTAGTTGTAAAGCCTGATATGCTGTTTGGAAAGCGCGGGAAAAGTGGTTTGGTAGCTCTGAAGCTAGATCTTGCTCAAGTTGCAGAGTTTGTCAAAGTCCGCCTCGGTACCGAGGTGACTCATCCGAGGCCGTGTAATAGAACAATGGGGTTAAATCTTGCTCTAGTATTGATGTTTGTTTCGTTATTTGCATCTTCTTGCAGGTCGAGATGGGTGGCTGTAAAGCCCCTATCACTACATTCATTGTGGAGCCCTTTGTGCCTCATGATCAAGAATACTATCTTTCTATAGTATCTGATAGGCTTGGCTGCACTATAAGCTTCTCTGAATGTGGCGGCATTGAAATAGAAGAGAACTGGGACAAAGTAACTACTACCCTTTGTTATTTTTTTCCTTCTTTTCTTGTTTTTATGCGTTTTATCTTTTTCGACTCACTTCTATTGTTTTCTCACATACATTACATGGTTTTCTGGAATCAACAGGTGAAGACTATATTTCTTCCTGCGGAAAAGTTGATGACTCTAGAAGTATGTGCTCCATTGATAGCAACACTTCCTCTTGAGGTAAGTTTCTGTTCGCTGTGGTTATGTAAGCTTGCGAGTACGCCAGGGGCACCGTACAACTATTTGTCTTAGAAAAACTTAGATATCTGGTTTTGATGTGCATACTACCTCTGGTTTTTGTACGGTGTTCTACTTTTCATTCCTATGCATATCCAAAGCTCTGCTCAGTACTACAGTCTATGTCAAAAAGATTCAAACTATGGTAAGCCTGCTCTAACAAATGCTTCTCTCCATTTCAGGTTCGAGCTAAAATCGGCAACTTCATAATGGGTGCGTTTGCTGTATTTCAAGGTATGGACATATGTGATTAGGCCACTTCTTGACTTTCAAGCATTTTGTAGCAAATACCAAATGCTCTGATACGAGATCTCTTGAGGACATTGGCTTATTACCTATTTGTGTTTTCCTTTAAAGATTTGGATTTCAGTTTTATGGAGATGAATCCTTTTACACTAGTTGATGGAGAGCCATACCCTCTGGATATGAGGGGGGAATTGGACGATACCGCTGCCTTCAAGAATTTCAACAAGTATGCCTACCATTACTCTGCTCCTAGTTGAGAGATCTCCAATCAATTTTTTTTTTCTATGGGGACACTCACTAAACTTATGAGTCCTATCAACTATCGTTCAGGTGGGGAGACATTGAATTCCCTCTACCATTTGGAAGGGTCCTCAGCCCAACGGAAAGCTTCATCCATGGTTTGGATGAGAAGGTTTTTAACTGGGGCTGCTTGTCTTAAAACACCATTTCTGTGACTCAGAAGACAGAGTAATTTTACTGATGACCATTCGTGTGTGTAATAACTTATTGCAGACAAGTGCTTCTTTGAAGTTCACTGTTTTGAATCCTAAAGGCCGCATTTGGACAATGGTAGCTGGAGGCGGCGCTAGCGTCATATATGCTGATACGGTGAGTTTGAATCCTTGAGCTTAAGAGTCTATTGATGTTACTTAAGCTTAGAGTTGCAATTACAAAACTTGGAATATTTGAGCTCCTTGAAAGGAGCTAGCTAATTGTCATGGAATCAGCTAAGTTTTAGATTATATATTATAAGTTTTTGTTACTGCATTTTGTTGCCATTTTGGGCAAAACCAATCAACTTAGTGTGTTAGTCGGTGTCTCATAAGGCTAGAATCTCATACCCTTACCATTTCAGAAGGCTGGAAATTATTATGAGGACTCAAAAGAATTTCTCACGTTAATTTCTTTTTGTTGTGCTTATCTGCTTTTGGCAAGGTTGGGGATTTAGGTTATGCATCAGAGCTCGGGAACTACGCTGAGTATAGTGGAGCACCTAACGAGGAAGAGGTGTTACAATACGCGAGAGTTGTCATTGATGTGAGTCATGGCAAAGAACATAGCTTTTCCCATTCACTTGTTTATCTCCTCCATACAATTCTAGAGAATCACTGACAAAATGTTGGGGCTTTCTTAGTGTGCTACTGCTGATCCTGATGGTCGTAAACGAGCACTTCTGATTGGAGGAGGCATTGCCAATTTCACCGATGTGGCAGCTACTTTCAATGGTATCATCCGAGCCCTAAGAGAAAAGGTACCTTTTTTTAACAACAGTTGTTACTGCATTTTGGTAAAAGATGCGAGGAATGCCTACTAAGAATTGAATTGATGCTGGCGATTTGTATGGGTTTGTTTTGTGTGCCACGAGCAGGAAACAAGGTTGAAAGCATCAAGAATGCACATTTACGTTAGGAGAGGTGGACCAAATTACCAGACTGGTTTGGCTAGAATGCGAGCTCTCGGAGATGAACTCGGTGTTCCTCTAGAGGTAACCAAACTACTTATGCAAAATTTGCAGCTGTGTGAATAAGACTGTTACAATCGAGGACGAGGAGAAATGGTGAAAACTCACTCCGTCGAATAATTTCTCAGAAGATCACATTTTTTTCACCTCTCGGTTAACGCCAAAACATTTGTGTTTAGCTCGTATAATACTGAACTTGATAGGGATTGATGATTGCAGGTATATGGACCAGAAGCAACGATGACCGGAATATGCAAACGAGCCATTGACTGCATCATGTTGCCTGACACATAACCTACCTTCTGTCTAGAAATGCAAAACACAAACTCGAAGCTGGAGATTGGGAGGAGTGTGCGAGTGTGTTGATTCCTTTTCTTGATGTCTCTTTCCACTTGAGAAAATGAAAAGCTCTTTGAAACCTTCTTCTTGTGTGGTTGTGAATTTGAGAACTAAAAAAATATTCTGTTTCAAGTGTAACTGTAATCAAACGGTCAAAATCCTTATTTTAAATGTACAATAAGATATCGTTTTGACAAAAAAAAAAAAATGTACCATAAGATTTCAAAAGTGAAATGTGTGCCAAGAGCAAAGACCATTCCAGTTTCAAGACAAGCCCAGATTCATATACAAACATGTGAGTATATATATTACATATTATATGTATCTCTCTCTATATATATATATATATATATCCCTCTCTATAACCTGTTCATTCACATGCAAAACCGGAAAAAAAAATGAAGGAAAAAGATTCCCAAATACAAGAAGAAGAAGAAGAAAAAAATGCAGAAGAAACAACAACTTTCAAAGAACAGAGAATACGCCGCACCAGCAAAGATCTCTGTTTACTAATGGGGTGATCTGATGATTACAGTCTCTTGCTCTGTGATCTTGAAACCGGTGTGCTTCTATCGGTATCCGAGTTTTCCTCTTGTGCTCTGCGCCCTCTCCGATCCTGTAAGTTGAATTCTCTTGCTTATGTTTATACAAATTCTGCATACGTTTCTGTCCATAAAAGAGAAAGAAAAAAAAAAAAAATTGTAAAGCAAACACTAACCTCTCTTGGTATGGGATATTCCTCAGACTCGAGCATACGAACAACTTGGCTCATTCTAGGCCTCTTCTCAGAATCAGGATCGATGCATCTAAGTGCTGTAAGAAGAACACGTTTCAATGCTCTGGTCGCTGGCCTTACTGCTATGTTTGGATCAATTACTTCTTCCAGTCTCTTAGATCCCACCATCATCTTCAACCACTCAACTAGATTCACCTGCAAAACAAAATGTATATGAGCCTCATCAAGTCATCAGAATACAATCGTTTCTCTCTCAATAGTCTCTATCTACCTCATTAGCAGGACGCGCGTAATCCACAGGATCTCTTCCGGTTATTGCTTCTAATACCAAAACACCAAAGCTGTACACATCACTCTTTTCATTCAAAAGTCCTGTATTCGCATATTCAGGAGCAACATACCTGCATTAATATTCAAACAATAACCATGGCTCAGCAATTCATTTCGTTTTTTTTTTTCTTTTCTTCGGGATACAAAGTTGCTTAATTACCCAAATGTTCCCATCACTCGAGTGGTCACGTGGCTTTTCCCATCTCCAAGCAACTTGGCAAGGCCGAAATCAGAAACCTTTGCGTTGAATCTATCATCGATCAATATATTGCTCGACTTGATGTCTCTGTGCACTACTTTTGGCTCGATTGCCTCGTGTAGATACGCGAGCCTACACAGGACCAAAAAAAAACCATTCCTTTCAGCAAAAACCAACGTGAAAACTTAAAGACTGAAAATACAAAGGGATGTTCTGCTTAATTACGCCTTGGACGTGCAGATGAGAACTTTCATTCTAGCCTCCCAAGTTAAGTATCCGTGCTGTCTCATTGCTCCGTGAAGCCATTCTTCGAGGTTCCCATTGTTCATGTACTCATAAACCAATATCCTAATACCAAAAAACTCACAAATTTTTGGTTTCCTTTCGCTCTCTAAATCAGACAAAAAAATGATTCAGTCTTTTATATACCTGTGTGTGCCTTCGATGCAGTATCCTAGAAGAC
The DNA here is from genome assembly GCA_020283515.1 of Alliaria petiolata. Lineage (NCBI taxonomy): Eukaryota > Viridiplantae > Streptophyta > Magnoliopsida > Brassicales > Brassicaceae > Alliaria > Alliaria petiolata. The sequence goes on along the minus strand of JAHZTW010000001.1, from coordinate 462,430,700 downwards.
GTACCAAGTTCTTGTGACGCACATGACCAATAGCATCAACCTCTACTCTAAACTCTTTCTCAGCTTGTCCCCTACCAAAAAAATCAGCAACAAGCAAAGTTTCAGAATAGTCAACAACTCAAAAGAGAGAGAGAAGCTTTCTCTGAGACCATAATAAACTCACAAGTGGTTGAGGATCTTTTTCACGGCGACATGAGTCCCGTTGGTCAACTCTCCTCTGTATACAACTCCATATCCTCCTTCACCAATCACGCTTTCCTCTGAGAATCTGTTTGTTGCTATCTCAAGATCTCTCAGGGTAAACCAGTGACCCCAACCAAGGTGTGGCTCAGGTAAACCGGAAAGAGGTGATGGCGTTGCCATCTCATACAACGATGATGAAGACCGGTTTGCAACACACAGAGAGCCTTCTTCCCCTGAGGCAGATCGGCTGCTACTTACACCGTTGTTTCTCTTCTCCATATCCAAATTAGCCAAGAATTTGCCAGATTCATCGCTGTTTTCTTTCTGATGAGGATCGAAGCTTGAGACATGCTCGATTCTGACTTCCTTGATCTCTTTGGATATCGTAGGGGTTTGGATGATGGGAAGACTTAAGGTTTTGGATATTCTTGATTTCTTTTTCCAAATGAGACAAAACGAAAGAACAGAGAGAATGGCTATGATGAACAGCGCAATGGCGATAAAGGTTCCTTGCCAGACCTTAAGTCCAAACATGGTTCCTTCCTAATCTGCTTCATTCAGCATCATCAAAGTTATAAAGATAGTAAACTTGATACAACCAGAACAGAGGAAGATAAAGAAGTAAATTATAGAAAGGAACTACATGAAAACTGCGGTGGCATTGATGTTGAAGAGACTCCAAGTTGATTAAAGTGGTCCCTTCTTATACAAAAAGGACCACTATGGAGCTTAAAAGCCCCAAGAAGGCAAGAATATAACAGAATGCAACAATCAATACATATTCACTATCCAATTACAAGATGCATAAGACAAGCAATGATGATAGAAATACAGAGCAAGTACCAAGGAAGATGAGAATTTAATGATTATTATTACCTCTAATAATTAAACTTGATAGGAGAGACCCTTCAACGGAGGAAACAGAGTTTTTTTTTGGTGAAGAAAAATGTTTATGTGAAGAAGAAGAAGAACAAGAAACGAAGGACATTTTAAAAAAAAGAAATAAAACAATAAGGAGAAAACTTTAAAACGTGGGCTGTGAAATCTGGTGGAAGAGAATAGGAGAAAGAAGAAGAGATGGAGTTATCAAGTGGTAGGTGATGAAATTTTCAGTCGTTCTTTTAATTTTTCTTAAATTTAGGTGGTGAGAAAGCGAGAGAGAAACAAAAGGAGCTTGCATTGTAAATTACATTTCATCACATCATATATAACACCCTCTGCATGTACGTATATTATACATATAATCATATATAATGTGCATTTCCATGAGGAGAAGGATGTTTAAACAACCCAAATTAACTGTCCGATATATTACATTACACCGGGAAGAAGAAAACTTTAGAAAATAAACTTATTGCAGAATTTTGAGTTAAAACGTCAAAGGATTAATGAATATGAAGTTACAATTTTTTATTATATAATAAATGTGTAAATGAATCACGAGTTCATGACGTAGTGGGAGCTGCCTGACCTAAACAAATTAAATTTATTTTTCGTCCATTCTGCATTAGTATATATAAGTATATTATTGGTTTTTTTTTGTTATATATGTTAAATTGTAATTTATTGTTTTGGAATGTAAACTGTTGACGTGTAACCTTTTCTTGGCATCATCTCAATCCACACACAATCACAGAACTGTTCCAAAAATATGGGTTTATTTCAATTTTATTCGGGGTGCATAAAATTCATATATTGGTATCTATAGTAGTATTTACATGCTATTACGTAATTAGTTTGTTGTGATACTTCTTTAATCTCAATCTACACAACAATCGCTGAGCATCAAAGTGGAGAAGATCCAAATTTTTGCTCTTATCATCGATATATAAATAAATATCCAGAGAGAGAGAGAGAGAGTCATGGTCTTCTAGAATAGGTTTGAGTTGTGTGAAGCAATTACGAAAGAGGTTGCTTAATCTTTGTTCATCGTCGTCTCCTTGAAAGAGAAAGTCCAACAAATTGAAAGCCTTCATTTGCAANAGAGTAATTACATAAAGATATGTTTGAGAGATTTACTCTCCTAATTACAGTGATTGAATAACTTATGATATTGTGTTTCCTTAACATAGCGTTGACAATATCTCTTATACGCCCCCTCAAGATGGAGGGAGATGTCGAACTCCAATCTTGTGACAAGCCGTTTGATGTCGCGCTCGTGGTAATGCTTTTGTCAGCGCATCTGCGAGTTGATCATGAGTGGAGACATGAGATATTCGAAGCATACCAGACTGTATTTGTCCTCTGATGAAGTGATAATCAATCGCTATGTGTTTCATCCTGGAGTGAAACACTGGGTTCGCACAAAGATATGTGGCCCCTACATTGTCGCAATAGATGACCGGAGCAGTTGGTAGTGGAATGCCTAGTTCAGTGAGCAAAGAGCATAGCCATCGTACCTCTGAAGCTGTGTTTGCCACCGCTCTGTATTCTGCCTCTGTGGATGAACGTGCCACACCTCGTTGCTTCTTTGATGACCAAGACAGCGGATTTTGTCCTAGATAAATGATGTAGGCATTTGTGGAGAGAAAGTCGTCCGAGTCACCTGCCCAATCAGAGTCAGAGAACGCATGTAGCGTGAACGGTGTATCGGCTTGAAGGAAGATTCCATGCGTGAGTGTCCCGGCAAGATAGCGAAGAACGCGTTTTGCTGCCGCCCAATGATCAGTGGTCGGTTTGTGCATGAACTGAGACAGACGATTGACAGCATAAGCTATATCAGGTCGAGTGAATGCCAAGTATTGTAGACTCCCAACAACTGATCGATACTCTGTGGCTGTGTCAAGCAGTGTGCCACTGTGTAATGTTAATTTAGGTGTAGCTTGCATCGGTGTGGCAACTGGTTTTGCATCGGTCATGTTTGTTCTGTTAAGAAGATCCAGAGTATACTTCCTCTGCATTAGATGAAGCCCTTTTGGTGTGCGTGTTACTTCAATGCCAAGAAAGTAGTTGAGATCAGTTGGATCCTTGATGGAGAAGCGATCTGCAAGAGAGGATAGAACTGCTTCGACCGAGGTCGTGTTGTTGCCTGTGACAATGATATCGTCAACGTAGACCAGGAGGTAGACAAAGATGTTACCACGATGATAGACAAACAGAAACGTATCAGCAAGGGCATTTGTGAAACCGATGTGCAGGAGATGATTTTTGAGTTCTGTGTACCATGCTCTTGGTGCTTGTTTGAGGCCGTATATTGCTTTCCTCAGTCGACATACGTAGTCTGGTCTGTCCTTGTCGATAAATCCAGGGGGTTGGCACATGTAAACTTCTTCCGTAAGGGTTCCGTGAAGGAACGCATTGTTGACATCTAGCTGCTTGATCGGCCAGGATTTCTTGACTGCGACATCCAGAACAAGACGAATGGTGGTGGATTTTATGACGGGGCTGAAAGTTTCCGCATAGTCCACGCCGTACTGTTGAGTGAAGCCCTTGGCGACGAGTCTTGCTTTGTACCTGTCGAGAAGACCACTTGGAAGATGTTTAGTTTTGAAGATCCATTTGCAGCCGATGACATTCTGTGTAGGAGATGGTGGTACAAGATCAAATGTGTGATGGCGGACTTGCGCATCGAATTCTTCGGACATGGCGTGTCTCCAATTTTCGTCTTTGAGTGCTTGGATGACTGTGGTGGGTTCTTTAGGAATATGGTGTAAGGCAGTAGTGAGGGCATATTTAGGATTTGGTTTTACAATATTGTTTTTGGCGCGTGTGCGCATCTGATGGTCATTTTGTGGAAGGACGGTGTTTGGTGGTGGTGAAGGATTGGAGTTTTCTGGGTTAATTGAGGACGATGAAGAGAAAGTCTGACTTGGGTCTGTTAATGGGTCATTTGATTTGTTTGTGGATGGGCTTGAATGTGCTTGTGGGCTATTTTCTGTGTTTTGGGAATTCTGGGCCACAGGTTCTGGCCCATTATCATGTGGAGCAGTGGGCTCAGAAGTAATGGGGGAGGAAGAAGAAGACGGTGTCGAGACAGAGAGAGAAGGTAATACCTAAGAGTGGGCAGGAGATGTCGGCGAGTGGGGCGGTGATTCCGAGGTGATCGGAGATTCCGAGTGGTGGTGGTGAAGGTCTTGACACGGGGGTTGCTGGGAAGTTGTCGGAGTTGACGGCAGTGTGAAGACAGTGACCAATGGCGATGCTTGAGCAGTGGCTGTGAAGTCTGACTGATGCGACACTGATGGTGAATTCGCAAAGGGGAAATTTGCTTCATCAAATTTCACATGCCGTGAAGTGTATATGCGGCCAGTGAATGGATCCAAGCAGAAGTATGCACTCTGCGTCGTGGAGTATCCGAGGAACACACAACGTTTGGATCTGTCATCAAGCTTGTGTTTTGCATAGGGCATGAGCCAAGGAAAACAGAGACATCCAAACACCTTTAGTCTCTCATAGTTTGGTGCGACCCCAAAGAGCTTCTGGAAGGGCGATTCAAGAGATAGGACAGGGGTCGGCATTCTGTTTATCAGATAGACTGCAGTGGCAAAGGCGTAAGGCCAATAGCTCTTCGGAATCGAGGATGTCGAGATAAGTGTGAGCCCCGTTTCCACGATGTGTCTATGTTTTCGTTCTGAGACGCCGTTATGTTCGGGCGTATGAGGCGGCGACGTGAGATGGGATATACCATGAGTGACAAGGTAATCTCTTAACGCTATATACTCTCCTCCATTGTCTGAGTATAGAGTCCCAATTGTGGCTTGAAATCTGTTTTCAACCAGAGATTTGAAGGAGATGAAAGTTTGTCGAACTTGAGATTTTCTTTGAAGTGGGTATAGCCATGTATAGCGGGAATAGTGATCAATGAGAATGATGTAGTATTTGTAGTTATCCACTGAGGTTATCGGTGATGTCCATACATCTGTAAATATGATTTCAAGAGGACGAGTGGAGACAATAGAGGAGGTTGCAAAAGGAAGTTTGTGGGTCTTATTAATCAAGCATTCAGAGCAAGACATAGGTGTGGTTTGTGAATTGGAAAGAGGAAGAGAGAACTTTGAAACTATGGTACTTAAAATAGAAGAGGACGGATGCCCTAAACGGGAGTGCCAGGAGGAGAGATTAGCCTTGGAACTTGTTGCAGAGAACATAACAGCAGCTTGGCTGGACGGCACTGGCCACTCGTACAACTCGTTCCTAGTTCTGCCTTGGAGTAATGGGACCCCCGTGTTGAGATCCTTCACCTGAAAGGAAGGAGGGAAAAATTCCACCGATACTTGATTAACATTACAAAGCCGATACACTGATATGAGGTTCTTATGTATATCCGGGACACATAACACTTTGTTTAATGTAAGAGCACGAGTGGAAGAGGGAAGAAAGGAAGAACCCGTGTGCGTGATTTGGAGTCCGGAGCCATCAGCAATCATAACATCATCACCACCATTGTAAGGTTTGTGGAGCGAGAGATTGTTCAGATCAGAAGTGATGTGATGCGTTGCACCACTGTCAAGCAGCCAGTTGTTGGCAGTGTATGGAGATCCAACCGCTAAATTGGCCCTGGGCTGCCACGGGGTGAACGGTGAAGGTGCATGAGAGTCTGTTGAGGTTTGGAGAGCTTGGAATCTAGGACAACGTTTGGCACTGTGTCCTTGGGTGTGGCAAAGTTGACACTTGCCGAGGTATGGTTTGAAGACACGGTTGTTGTTGTTTCTTGTGGATTGCCCATTTGAGTATTGATTGTTGTTGCTGTTGGAACTGTAGTGTTGCGAATGTTGAGTGCAGTTGTTGTTGTTGGTGTTGTTTCTTTGCTGGACAGCGTTTGCAGTCACTGGGAAGGGCGAAGAGACTGCAGCATCAAGTGTCATGAGTTTGGCTTCATGATTGAGGAGCCGTTCATGAACTTCGGTTATTGTTGGCGGTGTGTCTTTGCCCTCGATCTGATCAACAACCGACTTGTATTCCTCCGGGAGGCCTTCAAGAACAATTTCGACTTGATCTTCATGGTCGAGGGGTTTTCCAAGGATGGCGAGTTGATTCATCCGAGTCGTTAAACCCTGCAGATATTCATCAATGGACTTGTTGCCCTTTGTCCATTATTTGAGTTGAGCCTTCAACTGTTTAATGTGCCCACGGCTTGGTTTAGCATATGTAGATGCTAACGTGCTCCAGATCTGTGCAGAGGTGGTGGCTCGTGAGACTAACGGTTGAATCGGCGTCGAGATTGCTCCCAACAAGGCGCTGAAAATGAGTTTGTCTTGTCTTTTCCAGATGGAAAAGGCGGGATTGACAGCTACAACATCAGCGGTTGTGATTGTTGCAGGCGGAGTTATGGTGGAGCCATCGAGATGTCCGGCAAGTTCATACCCATCGAGTAAGGCATGGATCTGGAGACTCCACATTAGGTAATTTGTGGATGTGAGTTTTGTCACATTCGAGGTATTGACATTGAAAAGTGTTTGGTTATTTGTGTGGATGGTTTCACCGAAAGTAGCCGGAGAAGTGCTTCCGGAGGTGTTCATAGTGACGGCTAAGTTTTAGGTAAACAGGAAGTAGAGAAAAGAAAAAAAAAAAAATTTTGTGAGGATATCAAAGGCTCTGATACCATATAGATTGTGCAATGTATCTCTCATTGATGTAAACAATACAGTTATATACAATGGAGAGGAGATCCTAGAGTAATTACATAAAGATATGTTTGAGAGATTTATTCTCCTAATTACAGTGATTGAATAACTTATGATATTGTGTTTCCTTAACATAGCGTTGACAATATCTCTTATACAAACTACTCAAATTAACTGTCCGATCATCTTTTCTTGGCATCATCTAAATCCACACACAATCACAGAACTGTTCCAAAAAAATATGGGTTTTATTTCAATTTTATTCGAGGTGCATCAAATTCATCAATTGGTATCTATATTACATGCTGTTACGTAATTAGTTTGTTGTCATACTTTAATCTCAATCTACACAACAATCGCTGAGCATCAAAGTGGAGAAGGTCCAATATATAAATAAATATCCGGAGAGAGAGAGAGAGTTATAGTCTTCTAGAATATAGGTTTGAGTTGTGTGAAGCAATTACGAAAGAGGTTGCTTAATCTTTGTTCATCGTCGTCTCCTTGAAAGAGAAAGTCCAACAAATTAAAAGCCTTCATTTGCAACATTCCGTTTTAATCGTATTTTTTTATTTTCAAATGCAGATCCCTCGCACATTTGCGATCAAACATTTGGTTTGTTTAGAAACCCGGTTTATAAAACAAAAATCGATATTCAATTCGGTTATTAATTGAATTGGGGTGTACGGTGTACCTTATGGAAGAACATTTTAACAAAATTTGGACCATAAAGCCCATAATAGATTTACCAGCTTGGGCCCAATTTAGATTTTATTCAAATTTTAGAGCCATGAAATTCTCCCGCCTTCACAACTTTCACTCAACTCTCTCTCTCTCTCTCTCTCTCTCTCTCTCTCTCTCTCTCTCTCTCTCT
>JAHZTW010000001.1:462229953-462421802 GCA_020283515.1 Alliaria petiolata | reverse complement strand
ATGGTCAAAATGTGTTTTCTCCTTTCTCCAGACTCTAATTTTCTCTTGGGAGATGATATAAAAGCATTGTCTTTTCAAACTCTCAGGGGAAAGTTGTTAAAGCTCCAGACTTCCAGAAAGAAAAGGAATACTTTCATGAGGTTGATGCTTTTGAGCTTCTGGAAGAGAGTCCCTCTCCCAAGACCAAGAATTCTAGTACATGGACCATGGGTGAACAAGTTGTTCCTGAGGTGCCACATCTGTCCACGAGATTAGAAAAATGGCTGATCTCAAAGAAGTTAAACCTTGCTTGTGGTCCTTCGAGCACACTCTCTAAGATACTTGAAAACTCAAACTCAACCACACGCCTGGAGCCAATATGTGATGATGACGCCTTTGGTTCATTGGCTCTAAAAACCTCAGAAAATTCTTCTGCTAGCGACACTTCAATTTTCCGGCTCATCCCGAGCGCTGACAGCTTAGCTGCCGAAGATGTGCCTGTTAGAAAAATAAAGATGGAAGAAATCGACCTTGAAGATGAGCTAAAGCGACTGTCTTTGACGTCTGATCTGACCTCCACTAATCTAGATTTTACGAAGCCATTTCGTGATCTCTTGTCCGCCTGTGGCCAGGTGCAACCATCAAACTTCCTGGAAGCATTTTCTAAATTCTGGTATGGACCTATAAATGATCATCTATGTTCTAGCATTGGGTGTTTGTCTATTGCTTTGCACTTGCAGTGCTATTTTAGGAATGTTCTGCAATTTTGGTTGACTCTTTGGTAAACCCTGGTTAAGAAATTTGATGTACTGTTCTTATCTCACTGAATTTAACTTGATCCGATTATAAATATGACTTAACCATTGCAGTGAACCAGAAAGCATTGTCAAGATTGGTGAAGGTACATATGGGGAGGCTTTTCGGGCTGGTCCTAGTGTCTGTAAAATAGTTCCAATAGATGGAGACTTTAGGGTTAATGGAGAAATACAGAAGGTATTTTTCTTACCTCACTTCTATTCTTCTCCATGATGGTTTTAGACTACAACTTCTGGTTGTTGAAATGATCATTTTAGCATCAGAGGAAATATTGGAGAAGCCAGCTAGCGAAAGTTTTGGTTAAACTTAAATTTTTATTTAGAGAAGAACACAGTGTATATAATTTAGATAAGCTTATCGTCTTTAGAAAAATGCAATGATACGCAAGGAAAGGCATGCATATTCTCACACAATATGCTATATGGATGAGTTATGGTTAATGTCATGCAAATACTTACAGCAAATCAAAGAGAATATTATATATATAGACATCTTATTATATGTTCATTTGTTGCAGAGAGCTGACGAACTGCTTGAGGAAGTGATTCTCTCATGGACTCTTAATCAACTTAGAGAATGTGAGACTGAAGCTCAGAATTCGTGCCCGGCGTTCATACAAACTCAAGAGTACGTCTTCTCAGGAACTAAAATAAGCTGGAGATGTCTGTTGGCTTTGTGTAATAATTTTTCTACCAAACTTTTGTGCATTATTGTTCACAAACCTGTGCTCATAATGTTGTTGCAGTATAAAAGTATGCCAAGGTCCCTATGACCCTATACTGATAAAAGCATGGGAAGAATGGGATGCAAAAAATGGCTCTGAGAATGATCACCCAGATTTTCCGGAGAAACAAGTCAGATTCTTTTCACTTCATTGGATTTCAAAAAGGTCTGTTTATGTAGGATGCTGTATAATCTGTAAAAATAATATTTATTTGCCGTGTGGTGTTTGGTTCCAGTGTTATGTCATGTTTGTTCTGGAACATGGTGGCAAAGACCTTGAAAGCTTCGTTCTTTTGAACTTTGATGAAGCACGGAGCTTATTGGTTCAGGTAAGTTATTGACTCTATTCCCTGTAACAGAAATTGAGTAAATGATTTTTGTTGCTAGTTAATAACATGCGTTTCACATACATAAGGTAATGGCTGGCCTGGCAGTTGCTGAAGCTGCTTTTGAGTTCGAGCACCGAGACCTGCACTGGTAAGCTTACTATTTAATTTGGTATAGTTTACTACTTACTACTAGTAAGTTTCTAGTATTCTCTCGCCTGATTTTCTTGTTTCTTTTTTCTAAATTCAGGGGAAACATTCTTCTGAGTCGTAATAACTCGAGTACTCTGCCTTTTATTCTCGAGGGGAAACAAGTTTTCATCAAAACTTTTGGAGTACAGATATCCATAATCGACTTTACTCTTTCAAGAATCAATACAGGTGAGTTTCTGGTTCTTGACACTGTGATATAATGTAAACCATGAGGCCCAATCTATTACTTAACTACCAATTTCCATGGTGCTAATGTGATCAGGTGAAAAGATACTCTTTCTGGACCTTACTTCTGATCCATACCTTTTCAAAGGACCAAAAGGAGATAAACAAGTAAGGAATTTAATGAAGCTCGCAGTTATTTCAAGAGCTATGAAAGTTATATATATATTTAAGCTTTTAATAATGTCGTATTGCAGTCGGAAACTTACAGAAAGATGAAGGCGGTTACTAAAGATTGCTGGGAAGGACAGTAAGTATAACTTTTCCAAGCCTTTTTTAGTTTATACGTTAACTTGGAATTTCTGCAGATTAGTAGAACAATAAGCAACAACAATTTTTATCTTCCTCTAAAAAGCATGAGACTATGATGATCATTGAGCGGCCAAATTGAAGTGTGCTTAAATGATGATTTGCTAATTTTTATATTTGCCATGTTTTGTTTCTTGTTCTTTCTGACAACAGCTTTGCTCGAACAAATGTTCTCTGGTTAATCTATCTCGTGGATCTCTTACTGACCAAGAAGTCATTTGTAAGTTGCAGGACACGAAGCTGGTTATTTAGCTGTCTCGACTTAGAAAAGCCTATTGATACTCCTTTCTTTTGTGCGTCTATGTTTCAGGAGCGGTCTTCAAAAGACGAAAGAGAATTACGGTCACTGAAGATGCGGATGGAGAAGTATAAATCAGCTAAAGAGGCTTTTTCAGATCCTTTCTTCTCAGATATATTGATGGACCAAATATCGTGAAGAATGTAATAGATCCCATAAGTGAGTAACCATAATCTCTCTCCCTCACTCTCTCTTGTAAATTTGTTTGCCTAACCACTATGATCAACAGTGTATTAGCACTCATGATATTCCTTTTGAAGTTGTTTATCAAGAAACTATTATCTATATCAATCTTGATTTTCATCTCTTCAAATGAATACAAGAACTAATGTTAAATCTTTTTGTATGTGACAATAGTCTAATCGGTACTAGCTTTGGTCTATACACATACTTTAGAGCCCATGTATTCTTTTTAGAAGAAAGTATCAAGATCCACCAATTCCACATGGGTTGTCCCTACTTGCATGAATAGATCTTCTTATCTCAAGAACAGTTGTGCAAAAAAAAAAAACATAAATTTTTATTATTGTAATGAGCAAAGAACAATATTCAAACGTGTAGACTGTAGAGGATAAATGAGAAATTTGCTTTAAAATTAGGACAATAAGTTAATCCATTAAACAGCTAACAGAGCTTTACGTTCTCTGCTTTTTTCAATCTCTTTCCGCTTTGAAGATTTGTTTAAATCTTTGTGGGTTTTGCTGAGCTAAGCAAAAGATGATCCATCGTATTAATTAAAATTTCATGATCTTAATCTGCAGCACCAGTCTCTTCCTTTTTCTCCTTTTCGGATAAGAGAAAAAAAAATACTACCAATTTGCAGCTTCTTTCTTGAAAACTTTGCAGAACTTTATGCATATGCTTATGTCTGAAACGGATCTGACAAAAATGGGTTTTTTTCTTCTTTATTTTTCTATAACATAAGGTAAAAGCTTATATCTTTGCACAAATATATAAATTAAAGAAAACAGATGAGATTAGTCATAGGCCAAATCCAAAAGACTTCATAGCAAAGCAAACATCTTTTCTCTTTATTTTTTCTTACTTAGTCATTTGCATGTAAAATACAGTCAGCTTCTTCCCTCTTTCTCCCCCACAATTTTCTCAAGAGAATCTCAAAGCTTTTGTTGCACAAAAAAAAAGTCCCAAAGCTTTTGTTTTGGCTTCTTTATTCCATCTTCTTCACACCATTATGTACTTATAAACCCAAGAAAGAAGAAGGAAAAACATAAAATCAATCTCAAGCTCTGATGGCGAAACAGAGTTACTTCTTCTTGTTTCTTTCTCTTGTCTCTCTCTGTTCCTCAACAACAACACATCATGATGTCATAAACCCACCAACAACGGTCTTCCCAACAAACCCCACATCTACACCGCCGGCTACTACATTTCCTCCGGTGACCATAACGCCCACAAATCCAGCCACAACGGTTCCTCCTAATCCTCCAGTCGTAACAGTTCCTCCTACGCTTACACCACCTGTGACCAACCCAGTGACTCAGTATCCTCCAACGCAACCCTCAGGGACGGTTCCGGTTCCTGTGGTTCCACCACCTGTTGTCTCAAACTCTCCATCGGTTCCAGGTCAAAGCTGGTGCGTGGCAAAGCCTGGAGCTTCTCAAACGTCCCTCCAACTGGCTCTTGACTATGCCTGCGGGCTCGGTGGAGCGGATTGTTCTCAGATACAGCAAGGAGGCAACTGTTATTCGCCTATCAGTCTTCAGAATCACGCCTCATTTGCCTTCAACAGCTATTACCAGAAGAACCCTTCTCCACAAAGCTGCGATTTTGGCGGTGCAGCCTCAGTAGTTAGCACCAACCCAAGTGAGTGAGAAAGAAACAGAGGATAGATACTCTGTTTTTTCTATTAGATGATTTTGTTTGACTTGGTTTTGAATTGTTTGTTCCAAAACAGGCACAGGTTCTTGCGTTTACCAGACAGGTTCATCGTCATCAACGACAACTCCAGTAGGAACAACAACGCCAACTCCATCGACACAAACAGTGAACCAGCCTCCTGCCACATCAACACCTATAATACCAACAGGAGGCGGGATAATCGGGTAATAAGAGCATTTCTTTCAGCTCTCTTGTTTTTGTCTCTAAGCCTCTTCAGAGTTTCTTAACTGAAAAATGTACCTCTCCCTGTATTTTATATTCAAGGGTTGGAACTCCCCCAGCGGTTTTTAACCCGGCGAATCCTTCATCGAACACCCTGACCAATCCATCCTCGGGAGGTTCAGCGGTCTACGGGTTTGATGGATCACCTAATGGTAACAATCCAACATCATCAGACTCTACCTATTTGCAGATTCGTTTTGGTCACACTATGGTGGTAACACTGATTCTTCACGCATTGCTATTTCATTAGAAGTAGAAAATATAGGAGTTGGATTAGTTTTATGACATAGTTTTGCGCAAGTTCAAGCTCGTTTAGAGTATCGTTACAAGAAGAAGCTAGGTATTGTAAGACATTATAAATTTGTTTGGTTCAACGGCTTGCACTTGTACAGAGAAATCTCGGTTGTTTCTTTTTAAATATATCTCTTTAGGACCGAAGCTGAAACTCAGATGTTATAACAAAAGAGGTGTAATCTTAATCCTTCATACACTGACTGTAGGATACGGTCTATCTACTTTAATATGATCTAAAATATAACTCAACGCCTAGAAAAGGCAACTAATATCAGCATCGACATGGAGACAACGATCTTGAAACCTGATTTGTCCCAGAAGTTTTGGTTGCTAAAAGGATCAGCTTCATGCTGTTTTTTCGCAGCCAACTGCTCCTTGAGCTCTTGGATTGCCATGTCGTTTCGCTCTCCCATCTACCCATCCCGCAGAAAAATAACTCAATTGGTACTGTATTCACAAAAATTCCAATCACAAGTAAAAGCAGGTGAAATTTACCTTCAGGAGTTTTCGAGTTTGGATGCGTGTTTCTCGAAGGCAAAATTCTAACTTCAGCACCTTTTTCCTCAGCTCCTGATCAATTCTCCTTTGATTCTCCACCTGCTCCAGAAAAATACAGGCTTTTACTGCATAAAACCAAAAAGAAATCACAGAAAAAAAGAGAAGCTACGACATGTGTTGTTACCTGATCTTCTAATTCCTTCGTCTTAAACCTCCAATGAGCCGATATAATCTTTAGTTCATCTCTTAGTCTTGCTATTTCATCGTCTTTAGTCGTCAAGAGTTTGTTGATTCTTTCAAAGTTCTTTGGAGAATCTTCATCTAGAACTTTCCGCACCTCGAAATTCTCCTTTGTCCTGACCACTGATACAGCCCGCATAATGTCACCTTCAACTTTCAAAACCTCATCTCTTAGCTGCTTCTGTGAAGATTCTCTAGCTTGAAGCTCTTTCCGTAAATTCTCTAGCTGCTCGCCGAGTCTAGTTACTTGGTCTTCATGCTCTTCCAAGGAACCGGTTCTCTCATGCAATTGTTTCGAAAGCACTCTGCAATGTGACTGAGCTGATTCAGCCGACAAAGCGCTTGCCTCTGCAGTTGCCTGTGTTGCTGCAAGCTGTGACTTGATATCACCCAATTCCTTCACATACTACACAAACAAAACCCAAGAAAGCAGACAAATTGATAAGTTAAAGGACATGAGATCTACTGAATTTTGGCAGATTTAAGACCCTAGTGAGATTCAGAGAACAATGGAGGACCACCAATTTTTGAAGAGACATTAGAAGGCTGATGGAGTAAACAATCAAAATCAAGTTGATGCTTTGACAAATCTATGTGTTCAAGCAGAACCAAGCAAATTGGAGAAACTGGACAACCAAGAAATGTGAAAAAACAATCCTAACCTTCTCAGTAGCGACATCCGATGCACGAATCTGCTCAACTTTCTTGTTTAAGTCCTTAGCAAGCTCGAGCATTTCATCTTCCATTCTCTTAACTCTTGTTTCTGCTTCCTGCTCATGTAGAAAGCACAACCATATAACAAACTCACCAAAAGTCTCAACATAGAAACCAAAATCTAAAAGCAAAAAAGTGATAGATGATAATATCAATGAGCTTGCTTGCCTGTCTCGACATGGCTTCTTGTGAACACGAACGCTCCTGTTCCACGAGACGAGTCCTTGCTTGTTTCAACTCAGTGGCCAAAGACACCACATTTCTCCTGAAACTCTGCTTCTTCTCAGTCAGGTCCTTCAACAGAGGATCATCTTCTCTTAAGCTAACAGAAGTCGGCATCTTCTCGATTGAATGAAGATCACCGTTATTCGATCTAGACAAGGTATACATTACCCAGAGAAACCCAAATTCAAAAACGGGAAATGGATCTATTCATGTACATCACGTGAGCCTGAACATAACGGGGAGAAAATCTCGAATGAAAACACATAAATGCCCAATCTCAGGATAATTAAGAACGTGAAATCAAATATGTCCACAAGAATTAAATCCTGTAATCTTCAATTTCTTGTAATTACAGCCATTAAAAAACTCTTAACGAGCTAGAGAATACGCAAGAGAGACAAAGAAACTTGTGCCGTCCCTTTCGGGTCAATAAATAAACCTGATAAAGACCACTGCTTTTAAGCAAGTATATACAGCCAAAAAAAAAGGTGACATTTTTCAAAAAAGTTTGAAACTCTTACAGATTTTTATTTTAGTTTTTGAATCTTCAAACCCTAAAAATCCAAACTTTCTCGCGACCCACCAGTCTCCATCGTCGTCAGTGCTCAACAGCTCCCCGAAAAGGAAAACCCAGAAGGCCAAATCTGACGGCTACGGTTTAGAGTCTAGAGTTAAATCAAACGGTTTGGAATTTAGGAAGAAGGATCAATTTGCAGATTTTTTCAAGTTCGTGATTTGTCCAGAGGAGGAAAGAGACAGAGAAAACGAACCTGGATGGGGTCTGTATTCTTTTAGGTTCGGATGAGGAGTAATATTTATGGTATTGGCTAAAATGTTTTGCTTCGGTGTAGCCGAGCCTAGTGCTTCGGCTTTTGTGTCATTTAAAGCAACGAATCCTACGCATCAGTCAGGCTCGATTTCAGCTGCTACTTGATAGGGTTTGACTGGAGCGCGGCAAAATCTATTGTATTTTTTATCATTCGAATTATAGAAAGCCACGTACACACTACACTACACTACACACATATTTGTTGGTTATTGGGTTTGAAACGCTAATGCAAATGCTAAATAGTGAATACAATACAAACGCAAAGTGTTAACGCAATTATATAGAAAATAGAATCATATGTTTATATAAATAGTTGTTAACATGTTGCCACACAAAAATGATAAGTAATTAATTGTGGATCAAAATCTTTCAAATGCCAATTTACTCTATACTAGTAAAAAAAACAATTTCTACATTTTTAAAAAGAATATCTATAGTAAGGATGAATTTGTCGAATAATCAAAAAAAAAAATTACAAACTAACCAAATTGTTAGAGAGAGATAGAAGAGATAGAGAGAGAAAATGATTAGTTTGTAGATTCTAGATTTTTTTTTAGTTATTCTCCAAAAAAAATTTTGCTAAACATATTTTGACATTTTTTTCTATGTGTGCGTTGCATATCGCATGTTATTAAAAGAAAACCAAAACATTAAAAGAAAAGCAGTTTTTTTGTTTGCTTATAAAATTCTTAGCATTTAATTAAGATTATGGAATTGTCAAAGCGGAGCAAACTATGAAACTGATGAATACTATCAGCGCATTGAAATGTGTAGACTTCCCAAAAAAGGTACACGAATGTCTTCTGTCACTTTACGACTACTCACTTTATTACCTCATACGTATTTGACAAAAACTACAAAACCTACTTATGGATATCTCTCTTCTCTTCATCTAAACAATTTATTATCAGATAAAGAGAAGAGAGATGAACGGCGGAGCTGGAAAGGTGGTCTGCGTAACCGGAGCTTCCGGTTACATTGCGTCTTGGATTGTTAAGCTTTTGCTCCTCCGTGGCTACACCGTCAGGGCCACCGTTCGAGACCCAAGTTTGTTCCCAGTTCTCTCTTTTACTTTCCCTTATACATCTAAATATCGTTTTTGACAATATATACAAAGATATCTCTCCAGCCAAATTTCAGTTCTTTAAACATTTCCAGGCGGAAAAAAATGAACATTTTTCCGTAGGAGAAAAAATATAAACATTTACCGAGAGAAGAAATAAAGAACAAACATTTGTAGTGATAATTAAGAGTAGGCCAACAAAAAATCTAGCTGAAAAATCTGACCGAATCAAATCAATTTTCTCGTTTTTTCGGCTCTATCTTTTTGCACTAAAACACCAATATCCATATATCCAATCAATTAAACCATAAAATGCAAACTGAAATTTTTGTGATCTGTTTGTTTTTTTACTTTTAGCTTTTCTCTTATGTTGTGTGTTTGAATGGTGACTTTTTAGTCTCTCCCAAAAATCTATCATACATTAAATTTTTGTATTCTGCCATTTTTTTAATTATTAAATGGCCAAATATGGAATTTTATAACTATCTCAAAGGACAATTGATAAGTTGTATTACTTGTTGGATTTTGACATATATATATATATATATATGTTGTATTTTTCTTTAGCGGCCTCGAATAAAACAGAACATCTTCTTGCACTTGACGGTGCAAAAGAAAGACTCAAATTGTTCAAAGCAGATCTTTTGGAAGAGTTTTCCTTCGAGCAAGCTATCGAAGGTTGTGACGCTGTCTTCCATACCGCTTCTCCGGTTAAATTCACCGTCACGGATCCTCAGGTTTGTTGCGGGAAATTCAATATACATATTAAGTTTACTATTAATTAGCAGAACCATTTATAACGTTTTAGAGGCCTTAGAGAGCAAATTTATCAAAATACGATTTTCTTTTATCAGACTGAACTGGTTGATCCAGCGGTAAAGGGTACCATCAACGTCCTTAATTCATGCAAAAAGGCTTCCTCTGTCAAAAGGGTCATTGTAACATCTTCCACCGCTGCGGTTCTTGTTCGTCAACCCCCTTTGGAGCCAAGCGACGTGGTGGACGAGACCTTCTTCTCTGATCCAAGTTTCTGCATGGAAACAAAGGTCCTTGGTTTTAGTATTGTGACATATCAGTTTAGAGAGTTGAGAGTTGAGATTCTTTCTTACATTTTTCTTTTTCCTCTTTCAGTACTGGTATCCACTCTCCAAGACTTTGGCAGAGAATGCAGCGTGGCAATTTGCCAAAGACAACGGAATCGACATGGTCGTGATGAATCCAGGATATACAATCGGACCACTTTTGCAACCGACTCTTAATATTTCGGTGGGGATCATTGTGGATATGGTAAATGGCAAGAACCCTTTCAATAGAAGATACTACAGGTTCGTGGATGTGAGGGATGTTGCTTTCGCTCATGTCAAAGCGTTGGAGACTCCTTCAGCCAATGGCAGATACATCCTCGATGGTCCAAGTATGACGATGAACGACGTTAGAGAGATTTTACATGAGTTATTTCCAGATTTGTGTCTTGCTAACACGTGAGCTCTCTTTCACTTCATCATAGTAACTAAGTCCATAAATTTAATCAAGGATGTTTCGAAAACTAACGTAACATCTTTTGATTTTGTTTTAGGAATGGAGAAGGTGAGATGGATGAAATGATTTACAAAGTGTGTTTGGAGAAAGTGAAGAATTTGGGAGTTGAGTTCACTCCTATGAAATCAAGCCTTAGAGACACTGTTGTTAGCCTCATGGAAAAACGTCTTTTATGATCTAATATTATATTAGTTTACTGGCGTGATTTATAAGAGCACGTGCATTGGAGACTTTAAGAGTTGGTGTTTAAAAGCTATTTTTTTGATTAAATTTAAATAAGTTTAATATTTTAAAACATTTTAGTTATGCATACATGTGTAAAGCCCAAAAATAGATCCTATATTAGACATTTTTTATTAGTTTTGGATTTTTAGTCTTAAGATTTAATATTAACATAATGTTATTAGATCTTTTAATGTCTCTAATGCACATGCTCTAAGTTGTGGAGACTTTTTTAAAAGTATTGATTAATAAATAGTTTTATTGTTTGGACTAAAAGTATCACTAAAATTAAGGTAAATCATTTAGCAGTACAGCACATATAATTTAATTTAGAAAAATCATTTAACGCAATATGTGCTTTTGTTTTACTTTTATTAAATATATATAGAGATAAGTTGGCAGAGAAAAAAAGAAAAATGTATATAGTGATAAAATATGTTTACAGGAAAAAAAAATCAAAACCACATTCACATGTTGAAAGGCAAGGACCAGATTATGTTATTGTAGTGATCACACGTGGAAATCAAAGAGATGAGGCTGCGTGTAAAATATATGCAACTATATATAAAGATTGAAAATTGTTTCTCATTTGATAGCCAGCCACACCAATCATGATGCTAATCAGATAAAGTAAGAGAGATGAGCGGCCAAGGAAAGGTTGTCTGCGTCACCGGAGCTTCCGGTTACATAGCTTCTTGGATTGTGAAGCTTTTACTCCTCCGTAACTACACCGTCAAAGCCACTGTTCGAGACCCAAGTTTGTTCCCTCCTCCTCTCTTTTCTTTTTATCCTGTTTTCTTTCTTCTCTTAGGTATCTTTATTAGATAAAGGTGACAGGATGAACTAATTAATCTAAGCAAAATCCATGAGAAGAAATTTGTATGCATGATTAAGAATTGGGAAAAAAAAACAAAAACAAAAAATGAATCGAAGTAAACCATCAAAAAATCAAATCGAAAGTCAAAGTTCTTAAAAACCAAATCTAATCCAGAGAGTACTTTTGGCTTCATCCATCATAATCTTAAGTTTTTGTGGTTGGGGAAAACTATATTTTTATATCTTTTTCTTTTGTTGCCAACTATGTTTTTTAGCATATTGATAATATGGGGAGACTAAAAACATAAAACCAGATTTTTTTTCTTCTTTTATAACATCATATAATAATAGATCTTAACATTTTAGTTATTACATTTACACATAACATCACTAATGCATAAATCATTAGACTACATACCATGTCGATTAGAGTTTAACAAATTGATTATTTGAATCCATTGTATTTTACTGATGATATTCAAAATCTAATAAAACCAAATTGAACGAAAAATAATAAATTAGGTCAGAAATTGACTTTTTGTTTCTTCTTTCAAATCTAGAATACATTTTAATAAAGACTAAATCGAACCCAAAGCCAAACACAATTTATTCACTTTCAATTCTGATTTTTAATTTTTTATATGGAAAAATGGGAAGAGACTAAATTTCAACAGCATTCAACTGAAATGAACTGATATAGATATAGGCCGATCCGCCGGTGGCGTACGTACGTGTAACTACGTTTTAATGTTAATAACCGGATCGTGAAAGAAGAAGAATAAACCTAATAAAGCAGCATTCATCTTATCTTGAAGTGCACTTTGACATACGTATGTGTTTGATTCTCTGCAGGGGATAAAAAGAAAACAGATCATCTTCTTGCGCTTGACGGCGCAAAAGAAAGACTCCAATTACTCAAAGCAAATCTTTTAGAAGAAGGTTCTTTCGAGCATGCAATTGATGGATGTGAGGCTGTCTTCCACACCGCTTCACCGGTTTCACTCACTGTCGTTGATCCTCAGGTTCGTCATCGATATCGCTTTGTTGGAAGCAACACAATCTTTTTTTTTTTTTTAAGGAATTTTTCACATCTGAAATAAGCAAAAAAAAACCTAATACATATAAATGACATGAGTTCCATGCCCATAAAAGCTTATTAGTTATAGTGGATTTTGCAGGCTGAGCTGATCGAACCAGCCGTCAAGGGCACTCTCAACGTCCTAAAAACATGCACTAAAGTGTCTACCGTCAAGAGGGTCATTGTAACATCATCCATGGCCGCAGTTCTTTCTCCCAAGTCCCCCTTGGGACCAAACGACATAGTAGACGAAACAACTTTCTCTGATCCAAGTGTCTGTGAGGAGGGAAAGGTCTTTTACACTGTGTTTTGATAACATCATTGAGTTATGACAACAACTTGCATTATTTCTTCCTTTTTTTTAATTTGTCCTATCCAGCAATGGTATGTACTCTCGAAGACTTTGGCCGAAGATGCAGCATGGCGGTTTGCCAAGGCCAACAACATTGACTTGATCGTGATGAATCCAGGACTTGTGATTGGACCAATCCTGCAGCCAACTCTTAATTTCTCTGTGGATGTGGTTGTAGATTTCATAAACGGTAACAACTCTTTTAACAGGAGATGCCATAGGCTCGTGGACGTGAGAGATGTTGCTCTAGCTCATGTCAAGGCACTCGAGACTCCTTCAGCCAATGGCAGATATATCATTGATGGTCCGATCGTGACAACAAAGGACATTGAAAAAGTCTTGCGCGAATTCTTTCCTGATTTGTGCATTGCTGATACGTGAGTTTTCTTTTCTTGTTCCATTTATTTATAAATCATAATCATGTTTTGTAACTGCAAACCTAACAACTCCTTTTTTTTTTTTTTTTTTTTTTTTTTTTTTAAGGCATGAAGGCATTTATATGAATTCAATGACTTACAAAGTGAAAAGTTTGGGAATTGAACTCACCCCTACGGAAACAAGCCTTAGAGACACTGTTCTTAGTCTCAAGGAGAAATGTCTTGTGTGATCCCTTTTACTGTTATTTCGTACTTTTTATTGACTAAATGCACTATTGATCTATACTTTTGATAAATGATAAGTATTCTTACTAGCTTTTGTTTTTTGTTTTAGAGATCTTCTTACTATCTTGTAATGTTTCGAGAGAATTAACGTAAGATGTTGCATTTGACTAGATGTATATTGTATGCAACTGTATAAAGATGCGAGTAAATTGTTGCTCAAATTCATAATCCACCAATTATAATCAAACTAGGGAAGCATGTTTACCTTGTGAAGCAATTTGGCAAATATGTGTTTTTTTTTTTTCTTTTCTTTTCTTATAGGGGATGCGAATAAAACAGAGAGCATCGATACGGCCGTGAAGGGTACTATTAAAACTTGCAATAACGTGTCCTCTGTTAAGAAGGTCTTCCTAACATCGTCCATGGCTGCGGTTTTTACTCGTGTGCCTCGCTTGGAGCGAGACGACTTAGTAGACGAGAGTTGCTTCTCTGATCCAAATATTTGGCATTAAAATGTTGTGACATAGCGCATTGATCAACATCATGAAAACTCACATCCTTCTCTTAATTGTATGATTCAAAGAGAAAATGTCTTAACTGATCATATCTTTATTGCCTCCGTGGCCTTTTTAATTGTGTTATTAAATTTGTGTTATTGATGAATGCATTTCAAATAGATAACTATCTTCAACTGAATCATGGGTTCATAAACAAGAATAACACTCTGGACTCTGGAGTGTGGACTATAAATTTTCCCAATCCATCATCAGAATTGTAGGTTTTTGTCAGACACCAGAATACATAGGAGGGAGCAATTATTAGAAATCTAACACTTCACAGTTCCAAAGATTCCTACACATAGTAACGACCCCAAAAAAAAGAAGAAAACTGAAAACAAACAGAATAAAGGAGATCACTTACATAATCTACACATGGAACTCGAATCAGAATCTGCCCAGCTTTAAGCTTTGTTTCATCACAAGACGAAAGAAAGCTTCATGCTATGATGATACCTGTCTTTGAGATGAAACCTCGGCATTGATATCATTTCGAAGCATCACTTTCTTGCTTAACTCTAGCCAATTTCACAGCCGGGCTCTGTTTCTTGACTTGACCGGAATTGCTGGTGGTAGCAGTGCTCTCTGTCTCTTTCACAGAGCCATTCACCTTTGGTTTATGATCTCGATTGGCGGAGAGCTCGACGGAGGCTTCTTTAAGCTTTGGAATGACCGACCTTGCCTTCTCCTTCGCGTCGAGCTTCACGACGTCCTCAAGAGCCTCGCGTGCTCTTTTTCTCGCCAGGGCGGCTTCTCGTCCCCTCCGTTCAGCCTCGCATCTAGCGGCGGTGACGGCCTTGTTCATGGATGAGGCAGCGATCTTCGCCGCGCATAAAAAGGCCTCGGACAGGGATTTGTCGACGGAGCGAGCGCCGTTGCTGCCGATAATAAGTCGGAAGAAGGAGAATGAATCGTCCCGGCAAGGAGGACATACGTAGGAAGAGGGGTTTGCGTCGCCGGCGCATTGGGTGTGAGTCAGGGAGATGCACTTGGTGCAGGAGACGCGGCGGGAAGGATGCGGTGGAGATGAATCGTATAAGGCGAAGCAGGAGGGACAAAACGATCCCGGCTGGAGGCGGAGGAGGCAATGGGTGCAGAGAAAGCGGAGGGTGCCACGGACACGCGCTGAGTGTATGACCCAGGAATCTCGGCTGCCGCATTCGTCGCATATTTCGGTGGAATTCTCCGTTGCATCATCCGACGCCGAAGTCGACGTCACCGGAGTCTGTGTGGCCGTTGACGACGGGAGATTCATAGTGTCTGGTCTGCGATTAGGAAAATTAGGGTTTACTCAATCGAGAGGGAGAAAGGGGGCTTGACGGCGGAGAAAAATTTATTCGATTTGCCAAACGGCGTCGTAAATGGGCTCAATTAGTTGGGCCGTATATTTATCTCTTGGGCTTATAGTTTTGATATATACGGGAGAGGCAAATACTATCAGGCCGAAACAATGTCGTATTTTCTTGTTCCATATTATTATGATTGGTTTAAACTGTATGCACGGGTGTGGTTTTTTTTTTTTACTTTCTGAAGGCGTTAGTGTGCATGTAAGATTATTGATGTCTAAACTTTGTTATGTGATGTGGTTGACATGTGTATGATGCTGTGCCATGAGTAATTTACATTGGAAAATGCACTACTATGTCTATTTACGGTTATCCACTAAACCATGGTGTAATGACTCCTACAAGATTTTGAATATTTTGATCCCAGTAACTTTACAGAAAAATGTAAGATTCATCGACTGTGCAGTTTTCTGAATGTAAGACAAGCTTGCCTCATTTTACTCACGGAAATGCAGAGACGTCGTCAATATCTTTATCTAGATGTGCTACAGAAAAAGAGAAAAAAAAACTAAATTCCCTAGAGATAGAGTGAGAAGACTGAGAACCAATATTTTATGGTCCAAGGAAATTGGTTATTACCATTAAGCAGAGGATAGCATGAAATCTCTAAACAATCATATTTGGGCAAAACAGAACAACGATATCGGTTGCAATGTTCTCAATGAAGGAGACAAATGTGGCCAAGTGTTAAAATGGGCCGGTGAGTAGAGTAGTGGACCCAATGACAATAAACCCACTTAATGAATTGCACCACATTATATTACACATTTGAGTTTGCCCTTTTTTTTACAGGTCATAACAATTGTCAAAAATCTAAGTGGGTTTGGTTTGCAGTATTGATTAGTTTTTTGGACAGTCCAAAGGAAGTGGGGACGTTTTTGATTATGAGGATAGGGACACAGCCAAAAAAAATGCGTGTCAACGTGTACAAGTTCATTGCATTTTGTGGGGGCGTGTATTTGCATTATATACATACAGATTCTTGCCCAAAAATATTGTTTCTGGTCAGCATTTTGCACTAATTAATGAGACGGATTCTCTCCTTTTATATATCTATGTGGCCAGATTGTCATTAGCGTATGTCACGTACGCGTGTCACATCTCCCGTTGC
Source organism: Alliaria petiolata (assembly GCA_020283515.1). Taxonomy (NCBI): domain Eukaryota; kingdom Viridiplantae; phylum Streptophyta; class Magnoliopsida; order Brassicales; family Brassicaceae; genus Alliaria; species Alliaria petiolata. The sequence goes on along the minus strand of JAHZTW010000001.1, from coordinate 462,405,309 downwards.
CTCGACAGTCACCACGTGTCTCGAGTCATCTATCACCAATATTCACCATCGTCGTGAATGATTTTATTGATTACGATCACCACCGAAAGCTCCTCCAACAAATTTGCTTTTGTGTTGACGTAAAGTGACGTTTTGATGTATATAAGTATAACACGTAGCTGATCTTATATATTGCAGAAGGGTCAATTCCTTCTATAAAAACACAAAATAGGGTGTTTTTTTCTTTCTTTTGCAGTTGTTAAGGTAGTGAGATAAAAGATTGTGCGTGTGTGTTATTTTGCTAAGAGTAAGAGATATCAAAACGTGTTGGCCTAGCCTAATCCACGGCCACGGTGGATTGAGAATTTTGCGGGTCAGGGTGGCCTGACATATAGCAGCACTTGGATGGGTTTTCTTTTGTGTTTATACTGTTTTTATTTAGTTTATTCGGTTTATTTTTTTTAAATAAATTGTTCTTTACGAAAGATGGAGATAGACTTAATGGTCCATGCAAATCCAAATATAAGGTACTAAAATTATCCATATTGAAAGTTTCTCAAATCCGTTATCGTGAGTAATTGAGTATGGCCAGATTATACAAAAATGCTTACGAATTTGGATTATCAAAATTTTATGTCGATATTAGTTTTACATATAGGAAGGAAGCAAATAGATATTCTAAGACACAAGCTCTACAACGAGAGTTTGGAATCAGTATAATTATACAAACACATCCTATGATTAGACAAAACCGGAATTATTATTAATAAGCAAATGATTGGTTGCATTAATATTAGTTTAAATTTCAAAAGTATTATTTGTCAAAAGAAGTACATGTTATTTGTATATAAATACAACTAGTTAAGTGAGTCCCCAAACCTAAGGATGATTAGTATAGTAAAAGACACAAGAAAATAATGATTAGAAAGTCAAATCTTTTATTATTAAGATAGTTTAAGAGAGACAAGGTTGCTCAACCCCACTTGGAGTGTGATGCTTTTTTTTTTTTGGCAGTGTTCCTTTATGATAACACATCACAAGTCTTTAGTGTATCACAGGCCCATGTCACTACTTTAAAAGATAAGATAACATATTCTACTATGCTATTATTATTTATTTTTCATAGTTTTATATGTATGTAGACACACATCATGAATTAATTGTAATAATGCAAAGGACTGTGCCATGTAACAGAGACAGCCGGTGTGTGCAGAGAGGTCGGTGAGAAGCAATTTGGTTCAATAAACCACCATGCCCAACTCTCTTCTCTAGGTCCCTTTCTCTTTTAATTTTCTTTTAATAACCATATCTTTTTTTTTTTTTTTCCAGGCAAAAAACACACTACGTTTTATTAAGCATGTGAGAATATAGACTAGTTTTGTCAAAAGGTTATACTACTCCAGCTCCAAAATACCTGCATATGAGAGAATAGTCTAGTCTTGTGAAAAGGTAAAATTTTTCACCAGATATCAACAGTAGATTTAATTGATCAAGGGTTTTTTTTGAATTCGGACGTCAGTTCAAACAATGATTGAAAGAAAACCATATTAGATGTTTTGGTCCTCGATCTATAAAAATATATAAAGTTTGGTCCAAAATTTCTTAGTCAACAAATTTTAAAAAAGGTTTAAATCTGTAATTCCTTTTAATACAAAGTCCAAAAAAATCGTAGGTTATATTGTTCAAAAAAAAATATATATACTGAGAGTAAAAGCAGTAGAGCTAATGATTCGAGGGACGCTAAAAGTTGAATGTTCGAGGGGAAGCGTCTCAGAGACTGTGAAACTCAAATCCTCTGTTACAGTGCGTGCGACGATTTGGTCCCCCTCTTCTCTCTCTCTCCGTCTTGTGCGTCGGTTTGTCTCCTTCTCTTCTCTCTACTTTTTCTTAAGTTTACTACTACTGCTCCCCTCTCTGCCGTCTTCTTCTCCTGTGTTCTCGATTCACCATCTGCATTTGGATTGATGTCCCTTTAATTAATGCTTCGAGGATCTCTCTCTCTCTCTCTTCGCCGACTTCGATTTCTAACATCCTTTTCTCAGGTCAGCGACGTCTCTGCGATTGTTTTGTTGCTACGATGATACGTTTTCTTATAGGGTTTCTGTTTTGAATTCAGAGAGAGCCATGATGAAATTTTGATTCTGGGTTTTTATGGGTTTCTGTTACGATTCAGGGAACACGACGAAAGATTTGATTTTGTTTTGTTTCTCTTAGAGCTGATTATTTAGCTCCGAGGTTCACTGTTTTGAATCGCTCTTCGCTCTGATCATGATTAAACAATTGGTTTGACTAATCATTGTCATTAATTTATATGAATCTCTCTGCTACTTTTTATATTTGCGTATTGACAGAGACATTGATTTCTTTTCTATTTCTTATTACCCCATTTCCTAATCTGGGAAGTATGTCTTGGTCTCAATTTGGTCAATTTATGAATTCCCTTGTATTTTCAGGATCAAGTCTCTGTGAAAGATTCTGTTTGTAAACGCAACACCATGCCTCTGTTTGAGCTTTTAAGGCACACCGAAGCTAAGCTCGAGTCTGCTCAAGACAAGAACCCTTCTCCGTGAGTCCATTCACTTGTCTCTCTTCGTGACTCTCTTGTTCCGAGTTCATCAGTTTCATGTTTTTTTTTGTTTTGCCCTTAAAAACAGACCTATGGATGAAGTTGTTGAGCTGGTGTGGGAAAATGGACAGATTTCAACTCAAAGCCAGTCAAGGAGATCTAGGAACATTCCTCCACCACAATCTGTTCATCAAGCAAGCTCTTCGAGGCCTAGAGAGATTGGAAACGGCTCAAAGACGACGATGGTGGACGAGATCCCTATGTCAGTGCCGTCTCTAATGACGGGTTTGAGTCAAGACGATGACTTGGTTCCATGGTTGAATCATCATCATTCCCTAGATGGATATTGCTCTGATTTCTTGCATGATGTGTCTCCCGTTACTGTCAACGAGCAAGAGAGCGATACGGCCGTAAATCAAACTGTTTTCCCGTTGTTTCAGAGAAGAAACAATGGCAATGATTTCCAGTCACATTCTCTGTATGGAAGTGAAAGAGCTAGAGATCCTGCTAACCAACAAGCCAAACTGGATCGGTTTACCCACACACAGGAACCGTCAGTCACTAGGAACAAGCCTGGTTTGATCAACTTTTCGCATTTCTTACGCCCTGCAACTCTGGCTAAGACTAATAACCCTCATGGCACTAGAGAGAAGAGTCCTCAAAGCCCGCCGACGGCGAATGTGTTTCAGACCAGAGTTCTTGGAGCTAAAGACTCTGAAGATAAGGTTCTTAACGAGTCTGTTGCTTCTGCTATGCCTAATGATAACCAAAAGGCTTGCCTAATTCCAGAGGACTCTGGTAGAAAAGAACAAGAGAGTGAAAAGACCGTTGTATGTTCTTCTGTTGGCTCTGATAACAGCCTCGATGGCCCATCGGAAAGTCCTTCACTTTCTTTAAAAAGAAAGCATTCGGATGTTCAAGACATCGACTGCCATAGTGAAGTAAGTTAAACTCATTATCATTTAATGCACATTTCAAATCTCGTTTCTTCGCCGTTTTTCACAGTGATGTTCTTCAATATTGCGGAGCAGGATGTTGAAGGAGAATCGGGAGATGGAGGAAAGGAAGCAGCTCCATCTCGAACGGGCATGGGTTCAAAGAGAAGCCGCTCGGCCGAAGTACATAATCTGTCTGAAAGGGTGAGTGAGTGAATCCCCCAAAGGGTTTATTTTTCCATTCCTAAACTCACAAAGGACTGCTCTTTTTTTCAGAGACGGCGTGATAGGATTAATGAGAAGATGCGTGCTCTTCAAGAACTCATACCAAACTGCAACAAGGTCGGCTTTTTTCTCTCCTCTCAACTCGATTCTGTTTATGAGATGATGAGCAATGCCCTTCAAGATATTTTTGCTGCAAATTAATTTTTGTTGTTGTATTTGACCGGCTTCACTTACTTGAAAGCTTTGAATGGTTGTAAAGGTTGACAAAGCTTCGATGCTAGATGAAGCAATCGAGTATCTCAAGTCACTCCAACTTCAAGTACAGGTAACACGCTCACTAGTCACTACTACGTAAAACTGACAAAAAAGTTCACACTAATTAATAATATCAACACCATCATCATTCAGATCATGTCAATGGCGTCTGGTTACTACATGCCACCGGTTATGTTCCCACCGGGTATGGCCCATTACCCGGCAGCAGCAGCAGCAATGGCAATGGGTATGGGAATGCCTTATGCAATGGGCTTGCCTGATTTGAGCCGAGGCGGTTCCTCGGTTAACCACGGACCACACTTCCAGGTCCCGGGGATGCAATAACCATTGGCGATGGCGATTCCACGTGTCTCTGGTGGTGGTTTCTTTATGGGTTCTTCAACGATGGAGATGAATAAGGGCGATGATGGTTCCACTAGAGATCATTCTGGTTCTAAAGATCAAACGACGGCCAAGAACAACAATAGCTTGAAACCTGTTAAGAGAAAACAAGCGTCTTCTGATCAGTTTTGTGGATCGTCGTAACATATACACAAACTTAAGAATTGTTATCAATAGCATCCAAAGAAATCAATTATTAAACCCACAAATAAATAAAATTATTTTGTGTTATTAAATGATAAAGAGCTTTTTGGAGCTTCTGTTCTCTATAATTTTTTCCGTCACAAGATTTTTTTTTTGGATTTAATAGTACTTTTAAATGCTGGTAATTAAAAATATGTTGTGAATTTCTGGCTAAATCATATTTTCCCAAATGCAAAGTTGTAACATGAACTTGGTTGGATCCGCTTACACCAAGATATGTAGTTGGCATGGGTTACAGGCCTGTAGCTTATGGTTTAAACAAGTGTGATGGGTTTCTCAGCCCATTTCGTTAAAAGACCTTTATGGTCATTTTGTTTTGTGTTCACAAAGAAGTAAGTTGTCAACTTCTCATAGATGCTAGTGCTACCTACGATATATTTCTATAAATAGCAATAATCTTAATAGTCTATGAACTATCTTGATCTTTTTTAAATCCTGGCGTAAACTAGAGTTCAGTGTAATGAATCGTGTCTATAGTTCAAGATAAATTTTCAATGAATCTGTCCTTGTTTAATTTGATGAGGCTTTTTAAACTTAAAAAAAAAAAAAAACTTATTTAGATTCTAAAAAAAGGATATCTAGTGGAGAGAGCCAAAGAGGAGAACCAAAAAGGGTTTAGACTTCATTAGTTCCGCTTGACATCTTCTAAAACTCGAATGAAGATGGATTAGACAGCTCTAACTAATTACGAAAACCAATGACTTAGGACAAGCAATAGGAAACGGACACGTGGAGATGTTTTAAATGAAGTAAAAGATGTTTTAATTGAAGGACCCTTAGTTGAAACTTGAAAGAGAAGAAAACGGTGTTAATTTGGCAAAGCAAAAGAAAAGTTAGACATCATTTTGCTTTTGGCACTAATATATCAAGATTATTTATGATTATGTCTTTTCTTCCTCATGTCTTACCAATTAGATTGGGCCATATTAGAGAGAAATTCAACCATACAAGCCCTCTTTTCTCACTTTTAATCAAACTTGAAATATTGTTTGCCTTCTTTTCTAAGTTTGATCTTTTTCTCCACCACAAATCACAAGACACAAATCAAATGATCATTTTAGGAAAAGCAAAATGAGGCAGGCAATTAGTAAAAATATTAATATAACAATATACAAGCACATGGATTAAAACTTTTGTTCGCGTATATACTACAAATTAAAACATTTTTTACTAGAAACTACAATGTTAAATAAAGGTATACTCTACAAGTATAGAGTATCAATGTATCATCAAAATAAATAATATCCTAAGATAAGTTTTTAGTTTATATGGGAAATTAACTCAGTCCATTGTATATAACTCATCTCAGAAGTCAGAACTCAACTAATATCAGTTCATTAAATCTTCAGAAATTAATACCAATTGGAAAAGCTGATGGATACCAAGCCAAATCAAGAGTAATTAACAACATCGACCTGGAATTGAAGTCTTGAATAACTTGCAAATTAAATCAATTTTTAAATATTTATATGATAATGTAATTATCCAAGTTGTAATTAGCTAGTATATACTATATGGTCTTTGTCTTTTCATATGGGATTATTAGGATGCATTGCTTTTTAATTAATGAAACGAGGATTTATGAGAAACTTCAATATTTTTTAAAAACATAAAATAATAAAAAAGGGTCCTTACTCCTTAGTACAAGTGCATGCATGTGCTAATGTTTTCTTGATGATGGTGGGATTAATGCTAAACGGGCCAATTAAGATGGTATACAATTTAGGTCACTTCTCATTGGGCCCCCTCTCTTTATCCGTGACTTCATCCTCTTAATCTAAATGTACTATACTTTCTAATCAGTTCCTTTCTCCTTGTCTAAGTAATAAAATTCTTATTACCAAAAAAAAAACCCCGATAAATCTTCCATCAACATCGTTGTAGAACGTGATTAAATATTGTGCACTTTCACAAACTTTAATGAATGCATCTTTTCGTTAGCCAATGCGAAATAAAAAATTGGTGGTTATATCCTCTTATAGTTAATTAATCTAGATTTTGGTCTAAATCATTTAGTTATAGAAAGCTATCGTAGAGAATAAACAACAATACATTAATTGATGCAATGATATCATGTATGTAAATTAAGCTGGAGCGAAAAAATAAGAATAATTAGGTTTGCTATCGCCATGTACGTCACTTTATTTTTACAAAATATTTACATTTATTTTTTTTAATTAAAACTCACTTTCATAATTTGATTAATACACTTAAGAATGGCTCAGATATATCATATTTATTCAGATCTCAAAATTCATATCATTAAAAACGATGGAAGAAAAAATCATCTTAGGTGATCACAATTTGCTTTCAAGTTCCTATAACGACTATTTGACATGTAAATTATGCTTGATCAAGAGAATCAGAAATTAAAGAATAGCAATGCAATTAATGTAGATTAAAAATTCTACTGTGCACAACACCAAGAATTTTAACTGAACCAAACTTGTTAATTGTTATATACCTTGCTTTCCGAATCTTAAGCATTAGTTAGTTTCGTTGTGTATTACGTACAAATTTACAATATACTACTCCCTCTGTTTTTAATTAAGTGTCATTTGGAGAAAATGTATCTGGATGTATTAAACTCAAAACACATCCAGATACATTCAATTACGTTGCAGATACATTTCTCCAAACGACACTTAAATCAAAACGGAGGGAGTAGTACGTAGTAAGTAATTAGTAACGCGCGTACATCGAAACCAAATAAAGCGCCGTCGAATCATTTATATTCTTTTGTTGATAAAAATGGGAACCCTAAGAACAAAATAGGGCCTAGATTTAAGGAGAGTTCTGTTTATACTATAAGAGACGTGTTAAGTGCACAGCCTCTTCTCCATTTTTTTGTCGGCGAAGATTTTATAATCCTCGTGAGTTGTGACAATGGCAACGACAACGACCGTATGACGTAATCCTTCTTCACTTCTCTACTTAGAGAGACTTTCAAATCCACCAAAATTAGGGCAAAAACTAACGGAATTAAATGACAGCGAGGATACTTAATTAGCTTTTCTATAAAAAAAAGATACTAATAAGAGGTGTGGTTGAGGGTTGCGTTGAGATTGAGGGTTGAGTTGAGAGAGAACAGCTCATATGTTCTCATATATCCTTTAACAAAAAAAAAAAAAATGTTCTCATATGTGTATTTTTGGTTTTAATGGTTAATATAATAAGCACTTCCAATATATAGCTACAGTGTAGAACTTATATTCTATTGCATGAAGATCAACCGGGGTTCGTAAAATAAGAAACTACAAATTGTCATACTTTATGTTTCATGTTGATGATTTTACATCGCTACTTTTTATATATTTATTTTGCCATGCGCCAGAATAAATATTCAGTATATTATATTTAAAAAATCATATGTAAGAATGTAATTATGATGTAATAAAAATTATTAGTTGTGTAAATTGATGAAAACACTACTGAACTTTTTTTTGTTTTAATCAAATTATATGCATGTATGATCGTAATTGAATTCTTCGAAGTATCACAGAAATAATAAAAAGCAATTCAAAAGACATCTTCCCGTTAGCAGAAGATAAGTTTCTCCAAGGCCATATTATTTCAAAAGGAAGAGACTAGTCTGAAAACTTGGAAACAAACGAATGAAAAGATGCATGCTCCTAATCAAATAAAAAATAATGCTTAAAAATCTGAAATCATATATATATATATATATATATATATATATATATGGTTTGCATATAATGGAAGGGCTGCGGCGGATATATGCATGATTGTCTTATAATCATGATGATGATGATCAAATGATGGGTCTCAAATCTCAATCATGCATGATCCTAATCGAATATGTTCCATTTTTTAGGGGATAATATTATATAGTTGAAGTTAATATAATGTTTTCTTTTCCATGATATACTGCAAGAACGTGTTGATTGGTATTAGTTTATTGAGTATGAATAAAGAGAAACTCGCTGCAATTGCAAAGTCTTTCCATATATATATATATATATATATATTATTCGCGTTTCTTTGTAATTAATCATTTGGTGAATTATATATATAATTCGAAGTATCTTTTGACAGCTTTGGTTCGAGATATTCTACAATAAATCCACCAATCCATTTATTTTATTGTGTTTGATTATGAGACATTTCATGTCGGTTTTGTTAATTTTTATGAGAAGGATATTATTTAGCGAGTTTTCCTTTTGGACTCCTGCATGAACAATGGCATTGAACAAGAGATATTCCCTCGCGTTAATTAAAGGCTTCATAAAATTCTCTATGAAACAAATTACTTCATTAGTAGAAATCAGAAATATATATAAAAGTAAGGTAAATATGAGACATACGACTTACTAGAAGAAATAATGATTTCCAAATACTGAAATAACTAAAAATGTAATAGTGTCATATAATGAATTTGACTGCATATATATTATTACTGTCTTTTTACTTATTAGTATTTTTTTTTTTGAATTTCTCCTTAATTATTAAAATTTTATGGTTAAACATGTTTATCAAAATATAATTTTAAGATATATAACCTAGCTAGCAAGGATTGGCTTTTAATATAGAGTATTTGCACTTAATTTCAGTCTTCTTTGCTATTTATCAAATTTACTCATCATGAACCAAAAATGTGTGGGCTATGAGCGAGACCAGTAGGAGCATTACATATAATATATCTTAATGCAAGTATATAAATTTACCATATAAATATATCAAGAATCAACAAAATAATGAATTTTAACTTGCGACTTAAAAACCTTCTATACGTCTAATCTTTTTTCCACGATATCTTTAGGATTGGGTCCCAATAAACAAATGGATAAACGGTAAGAATCTAACGAGAGGCCATCGATACAGATAACGTAAGAAAACTACAAAAATTCAACATGTGAATATTTGAGGGAAAGTCTGGGTGAATGGACAAAGAATATACCCTCTCTATTATGACTGGTTTAAAGGCAAAAAAAAGGGAGAAAAATGCCAAAGAGAAGTGAGTCCATTTGAATTAAAAATGTGTAAAGCAAACAAAAGAGACACTTAATTATTCTCATTCATCTGCAAAAGAAACCATGTTTTTAAAGCAAAATTTCTAAATTCTGTTATGTAGACATTTAATTCCATTTAATCATTTCTGGAAACATTAACCAATGATGACAATTTCTTGCTGGTTATGAACCTTTCCCATTATTTCCATTAATTGATGCGTTCATCTTCACAAAGATTTAGTCCACATTTAGCATTTGCTTTAATTTCATTGCAGAAGTCTTTCATCTGTCTCTTATACACATCTAGATGTGTATAAGAGACAGAAGTTTGGGTGAATGGACAAAGAATATACCCTCTCTATTATGACTGGTTTAAAGGCAAAAAAAAAAAAAAGGGAGAAAAAATGCCAAAGAGAAGTGAGTCCATTTAAATTAAAAATGTGTAAAGCAAACAAAAGAGACTTAATTATTCTCATTCATCTGCAAAAGAAACCATGTTTTTAAAGCAAATTTTCTAAATTCCGTTACGTAGACATTTAATTCCATTTAATCATTTCTGGAAACATTAACCAATGATGACAATTTCTTGCTGGTTATGAACCTTTCCCATTTTTTCCTTTAATTGATGCGTTCATCTTCACAAAGATTTAGTCCACATTTAGCATTTGCTTTAATTTCATTGCAGAAGTCTTTCATGACGACAACAATCAACTATCTTCTTCAATTTGTCCTCATTCTTATCTGTACTCCATCTCATGTGTTATTTTAATTGTTCCGTTCTCACTGTAAATAATTTTATTGTATACCGCTAACTTTTGGTTGTGTTCCAGTGTCCGCTAATTATTTTAGTTTGAACAACAAATTTACTGATATTCCCATACAGATATGTATTGAATAAATCGTTACAATGAGTTTCTGTGGCTGCAAAATTTTTCTAGTAAAAATTTCGGAAATGACTCGGATGCATTTGGTGACATAGATGATCACATATAAACTTATAAAAACTTTTTCTCGATCGTCGTGCATAATTTCACTCAAAGAGTGCTACATCTTTGTCACACACCAAAAAAATTATTGAAACATATTCACTGAGATCTCGTAACAAGATTTTTTTAAAATGTTTAGACTATATTTCTACCCAAAAAAAGTTTTTGTAAACCATGATGACTTACATGAATCTCCGAAATAAAAATATTTAGAAGAGTCGTTGAGGTCACGCTGGCTTTTGGCTGCGTAGAGTGGTTCGTAACATCTTCGAGGACAAACTGAACATGAATGAGCATGTCTCCACTACTTAGGTCTCTTATACACATCTAGATGTGTATAAGAGACAGGCGTAGAGTGGTTCGTAACATCTTCGAGGACAAACTGAACATGAATGAGCATGTCTCCACTACTTAGAGCCTGTCTCTTATACACATCTAGATGTGTATAAGAGACAGCATATATCCTTTAACAAAAAAAAAAAAAATGTTCTCATATGTGTATTTTTGGTTTTAATGGTTAATATAATAAGCACTTCCAATATATAGCTACAGTGTAGAACTTATATTCTATTGCATGAAGATCAACCGGGGTTCGTAAAATAAGAAACTACAAATTGTCATACTTTATGTTTCATGTTGATGATTTTACATCGCTACTTTTTATATATTTATTTTGCCATGCGCCAGAATAAATATTCAGTATATTATATTTAAAAAATCATATGTAAGAATGTAATTATGATGTAATAAAAATTATTAGTTGTGTAAATTGATGAAAACACTACTGAACTTTTTTTTGTTTTAATCAAATTATATGCATGTATGATCGTAATTGAATTCTTCGAAGTATCACAGAAATAATAAAAAGCAATTCAAAAGACATCTTCCCGTTAGCAGAAGATAAGTTTCTCCAAGGCCATATTATTTCAAAAGGAAGAGACTAGTCTGAAAACTTGGAAACAAACGAATGAAAAGATGCATGCTCCTAATCAAATAAAAAATAATGCTTAAAAATCTGAAATCATATATATATATATATATATATATATATATATATGGTTTGCATATAATGGAAGGGCTGCGGCGGATATATGCATGATTGTCTTATAATCATGATGATGATGATCAAATGATGGGTCTCAAATCTCAATCATGCATGATCCTAATCGAATATGTTCCATTTTTTAGGGGATAATATTATATAGTTGAAGTTAATATAATGTTTTCTTTTCCATGATATACTGCAAGAACGTGTTGATTGGTATTAGTTTATTGAGTATGAATAAAGAGAAACTCGCTGCAATTGCAAAGTCTTTCCATATATATATATATATATATATATATTATTCGCGTTTCTTTGTAATTAATCATTTGGTGAATTATATATATAATTCGAAGTATCTTTTGACAGCTTTGGTTCGAGATATTCTACAATAAATCCACCAATCCATTTATTTTATTGTGTTTGATTATGAGACATTTCATGTCGGTTTTGTTAATTTTTATGAGAAGGATATTATTTAGCGAGTTTTCCTTTTGGACTCCTGCATGAACAATGGCATTGAACAAGAGATATTCCCTCGCGTTAATTAAAGGCTTCATAAAATTCTCTATGAAACAAATTACTTCATTAGTAGAAATCAGAAATATATATAAAAGTAAGGTAAATATGAGACATACGACTTACTAGAAGAAATAATGATTTCCAAATACTGAAATAACTAAAAATGTAATAGTGTCATATAATGAATTTGACTGCATATATATTATTACTGTCTTTTTACTTATTAGTATTTTTTTTTTTGAATTTCTCCTTAATTATTAAAATTTTATGGTTAAACATGTTTATCAAAATATAATTTTAAGATATATAACCTAGCTAGCAAGGATTGGCTTTTAATATAGAGTATTTGCACTTAATTTCAGTCTTCTTTGCTATTTATCAAATTTACTCATCATGAACCAAAAATGTGTGGGCTATGAGCGAGACCAGTAGGAGCATTACATATAATATATCTTAATGCAAGTATATAAATTTACCATATAAATATATCAAGAATCAACAAAATAATGAATTTTAACTTGCGACTTAAAAACCTTCTATACGTCTAATCTTTTTTCCACGATATCTTTAGGATTGGGTCCCNATACATACGTACAGTGGATTTTAGTGTTCTGTATATTCATGTGGTAAAAATTGAGCTGTCTTTATTTTTATTTTCAAGTGTGTTTTATACGTCAAATATTCTTCTATCTTCTGCAAACCTTTCAGTCTCATAATATATATACTCTTCTATTTTTTGTTTTGTTATAAAGACTATGATGTATAGTATTCTCGATGATTTCAGAGGTCTGTGTTTGCAATTAATCTGTTGAAGAACAATGATGAACGTAATAAATCAGTTTCTGTCCGTTTCCGAGAACGAGTTGTGATCCAGAGTCGCATCCTTCACCGTTTTTCAGACCTGTAATGAATTAAAAGACAAAAAAGAGGACAAAAAAAAAACATAAAATTAAAGCAAATCATAATAAATAAACTAAAGTGGGAATTAGCTCAGCTAATAAGAAGGGACACTTTTTTCGAAAGGAACCGAGTTTGAAACTTTTAATACGACGTTATTTATTCACAAAAGAAAAGAAAAATGATGTCCCTTTTCTGAAATTAATGACTGATCATATATTTAAGATCATTAGAAATCGAATACCTTTAATTTCTTTCTTCTGGCTATTATAAATTTTGGAAAAAAGGGTGTCTTTTCTGCTTATTGTCTTCTTCTCTGTATGTGTTTTTTGTAAGTCATATCAGAGAATTGGAATTGTCCTCATGTATGTTTTGGCCGGCGTCAGAATATTCTTTAGCCGTAGAAATTTCGAAACAGTTCGAGAATTTTTCAATTTTTTTTTCTTGTTAAATATAGTTCGAGGATTTGATTGACCTTAATAAACATGAAGGAAGTGATAATGACTGATGGGAAGGTTTTCATATTATTATCTCAAAGTCAATTGTTTTACTTTATAACACATATTTTTTAAACTTTTCAAAATTTTTTTTTTTTTTTTAAAGTTTCTAATCCAAAACAATCTCTTTTTTACTTTTTAGAAATAGCCTAACGCAACAACTCGACCGATAAGTAAAAAAAATATAATATGTTTGTTTGACTTTAAATTTAAAGACGATGCTATCTGTTTTTGATGAAAAGAAATTGATTTATCAACACACATTAGTTTAGTTTCAACATTATAAAAATGAAAGGGAAAAACGTCTAGTTTTTTTTTTGGCATTTCAGAAATCAATTTTCTTAAATAAAATGTATTTAAGTTATATTTTGTTCAGTGGTAAATGTATATATGACCGACCAAAAAGGATTAATCGGTTTGAGGATTTAGATATATACTGTATTATCATAAATATGCATTTGCAATATAATAAGGTTTAGTGGAACGCGAGAGACGAGAGTGCATGTGAACCGAATAATTGGTGCTACATTAAACCAATCATGGTGTTGTTTTGATTGGCGTATGTTATGTAAGAAACATAAACACTTGTCGCGGTTTGTTAGCAATAAAAAAAAAGATTTACTGTGCGTAAAGAAATGGAGATCAAAATAGGGAATGTCGTGGAATCTTTGTGTAATCTCTCCTATGATTTATGTATATCTATATAATTTGAATAAAATTTTATAATTATCTTAAAACTTGTTGGCATGCTGATAACTGGACAAATAAAATAGCATTGTTTATTTTTGGTTCGAGAAGGAAGCTTCGGAGATTTTAAAGATATCATATATATCAAAAAGAAATGAAGAGAGACACTTCGAAGGTGTTCAGAGTTGTAATTGAATTCCACTATAACTTGTTGCTCTCACATGTTTTTTGAATTCTTTAAAATGCTACATGCAGAACCGTCGACGGAAGACTCGACCATTGCTTTTACGATCAAGAAACAAAAGATATATGTTAAAGATCTTTTAATGTAGAAATACATGTATGGAAAATCTCTTTATGAATTAAAGATCAATCACTTATTTTTTTTTCCTGAATTGTTGGCTGAATAAATGGATACAAATACATGTATGGAAATCCCTTCACTGCCTTTGTAATGAAAACCTCAACCATAATTGATGGGGATAAGGTATAATAAACATTTTCTAATGACGATTTCTTGTTTTTAGAAGGATAATCACAGTCTATAAGCTTTACTTTTTTGCTCTCTCGAAATACCAATCTCCTACAGCTACAGCAATACCCTGTTTTTTTTTATTTCCCAACAACAAGACAAACATTATTTTTGTATGTAATTGTACATGCATGCTCTTAAATCGAAACACAATTTGTTCTAAACAATATAAGAATCATGATCGTTGATCAATTATAAAATTAAGAGCTTTTTTTTCTTACCTTATCTTCCCCCGCTTGAGGGTTTCCAGCAAACCAGGTATCTTGTCTCTCAGCTTGGCAATGAGCCCAACGTGAGTTAATAAACACTCCGTTTTTGCTTGACATCGAAAAGGTCTTTACCGCATTTAACATGCTCATCTTGAAACCTGTACTCGGATTCCGAAAGCAAGAAACAGTATATTGATCTAGCTTTGTTAGTATATAGAACAAGATATTAGATCAAAGACTGGTAGGTTTCATGAAAATATCATTGATTACCTTCCAAGAATTGCTCCTGAGAGGCGTTGCACCTAAAGCTGGAGCTGCAGTTATGCCAACTGTCGCTAGGATCAGCAGATGGTGGAGCTATACTGTTTTCAATCTGCAAAGAAACAAGATAGTGTTTTAGTTAACTTAAAATCAAGAAGTATTGCTAGGGGTCCTAGTGAGCAGAAGGATGCGACGGGTAGGAGGTTGGGGCATACACATCAAGATAGAATACTTAAAAATCTTTATTGGTTTTTTTGAGGGGCTTATAAAAGGAAGGTTGTCTTTACTCATTCACATACATTTAGCTAAGGAAACCCTAGAAAATGGCGATCTGCTCCAAGTTCATTATTCTCTTTTATGTTTTACGAGCTAATTCGTCAAAATCACAACAGATAGTTAAGACAAGAAAACCCCATGATACATATTAGAAAGGAAAATGAAGGGCAGAGATCGAATAATAAATGACCTGCCACGAATCAAATGCCGAGTTGATGATAAACAACGGGGCCGGTCTTGACTTGGTCGATTATGTTTTGAGGGAAAAAACACTGTGAAATATAGAAAATAAGTTAAGTAAATTAATGAGGAAATATAGTTCATTACACCACGAAAACAGAGTAAGAGAAACGGGAAGTGAATACCGAAGTTGGATCAAGATGGCTTGTACAAGTGCGAGGAAGCGTGTTTTGCAAACCCTAAAAGTTCAGTACAATTTTTTGGTTAAACATTCAACGATCTCTATTTATATATCATCATCAAGACAGAGTAACGTTAATACTTGTACATGGGTGTTTACAACACCAGAATACATACGCCTTAAAGAATGACCTCCAGATATATCAACGCTTGATAGTTACAAACAAGACACAACCAGTCAATATATATACAAATCTGTCCATCATCTATTGCACGAAACTTATTTATTAAAGTCCTTTTATATGTCTCCTCATAAACTTATTCATCAAAAGAAAAAAACAAATCACTCACGCATCAAGGAAGAAGCCAGCATCACTCATGCATTTTACTTTGGTGGTAGGAGGAAACAAACTCTTAAAATCATCGCATCGTAATATCGATGAAAGGCCCCCAGAAGAACATCCGTTGAGCAACGCCTTAACGTAATATATTATTTCATTGATGACCAATTAATAACTTAGGGTTAAAGACATATTCAAATGACAAACAAAATATGGAATCTAAGTATACCTGCTTTGCCTGGCACATTCCCTTTTCCATCAAATCTTCCATAACAGCTAAAAATACACGTTTTCCTCTAAACTGAAGTTGTGACGCCTAGTTGTAAGCAACCATAGGAATCTTAAGTTAATTACTTCTTTTGTTTCTTAAAGATGAATTTTCTAGCATTTTTTTCTCGTTTCTTAAAGATAAATGTTTCAAGTTTTCTATGCAATTTTTTCTAATTAATGAAATATATAAACGTTCTCATGCATAGATAACCAAAAGCAAAGAGATCTTCATGGTTTTAGACTTTTAGCTAACCTTGTTTTCGCTATCACCGCTAAAGGATGCGCCATCACAATACCGGACTTTTATTTTATTCCAGTTGTAAAAGTCTGGGCGACCATTGATTAGCAAAAAAAAAGAGAACCATTCAATGACAATTCCACAAACATACATCACATTTTTGTTTTCAATAATGGATCTTGAGAAACCTGGATTTTCAGCGGCTTTATTGCTTAGTATTCCTTTAAAAGCTAACTCTTTCTCCATTAATGTAGACGATCCATAACCACTCGTTTTACGGTTCTGACAATCTTCTATGCTGTCACACCATGCACCACCCTTTCAACAAAATTATAGAAGAAGTATAGAAGAAGCCCAGTTTGCCTAATACCAACTCAGAATGTGGAAGATCGATCAATCTGAAGATTAAAGCTAATGTTTCATTTAGTGTTATTATATATATATATGTTCATCGAATTTAATTAATGGTATACAATTTTTTCACGTGATTCCGCTCGTTTTTACCGTTCATCAAGTTTTAATATTTTGACAAAATATTATGGAAAATTACTGAAAATGGATCTTAAGAGTGGATATAATAATTACGCCATTAGGTAATAGCTATATACATAAAGACTTTCTTATATATGTACTAACCTGCAACTGAATGATCCAGTTGTTTGCTCCTGTACCACACCCGCGATGCAGATGATATCCAGGCACCGACCCATCCAGACATACTGCCACAACAAAGTTTTCCTTACGTCATAAAAATTCCAATCAATTAAGAAACTTTCTAGTAATGATGAAGAAATTATTTGTGTTGGTTTGAGTTTACATGTAGAATTTGTTGAATTGTTTTGTTAATTGTAAAACGCAAAAGTCAAACCAACACTTTCTGCAAACGAAATGAATGGAAACAAAAGACTCTTACCCGCTCCTTTACCAACAGCGGCTTGGACGAAAGTGAGTCCTACCATCAGAACATTAGCAACACCTGATTCATCACCTTCTTTCTGAGACACCTTTGTTCCATTGAAATCCTTATTGAGCAACTCCATTTCATCAAAACCCATCACCCCATTTACAAGAATGCTAATTAAGAGAATGATGAGTCCTGCTACACTCCAACTCCACATAAGCGCATCCATTTTCCTCTTAATTAACAATCAAAGCTGGTAGGAAATATTTGTTAATTAGAATATTTGTTTCTTTCGTTAGAGGATTCTACACGAGGAATCATGATCTTGCTATATATATCATTTATACCAGATATTGAAGAATGTGACAGACAGACTTTATAGATCTGTGGTCTCTATGCCAAAAACCTGCTCATTAAGACCACAATTTTTGGCCTAAACCGCATTTCAGCGATAGGTTGTCTAACTATGATCAAATAGTTTTAGAACAAAAATCAGTTTTGTAATTGCGCTTTTATTTATGTGGTGTAGAATTTGGGTTTATTAATTTCAATTGCTTTTCATAATCTCTTGGTCTTTTATTTTCTGGTCTTGATTACGACAGACGTGTTGAACGTTGATCAAGAAACAAAAAGTGGTTTGTAATTTACAATATTATTTATTTAAAATCCAGACTTATAAATTTCATTATATACAGTACGTCCAATTTTTCCCCCACGAAAAACTGCAAATAAAACTATTTATTTAAAATCCAGACTTATGAACTTTTACTTAAGTGGTCCAAAATTGGGTTTATGTATATCAGATTTATATCATAATCTCTTCTTTTTTTTTTTTTTTCCTGTTCTTACATTTTACATACGTGTTGACTGGTGATGAAGAAAAAACGTGCTTCCTTAACATCATCATCTACATTGCAATAAGAAAATCAAGCGCGTTCCGGAAACAGAAAACGGTGTCGTTACCACTAAATAATCTGAACGATTTGCTTTCCCATCTTTTTGAATCCACACAAGCGTCGTCTTAGATGAGGCTTCTTAAACAGTAAAGCCCAAACTCAAAATTATGGATAGACCCAACCCACTAAAGACAAAAAAATGAAACTATCGGAACAAGAAGCAAAAACCATAAAAATCGGAGGGCATTTTTGGCAAATCAAGTTTTCATTCAACCAGTTTAGATAAGACAAGCATTATCTGATAAATAAACATTAGGTAATGTTAAATAATTCATTTTTAGAAATCATTAAATACCAAAACAAGTGTAAGCCATTTTATTCAATGGCACAGCCCTGATCCATCCGTTTAGTATTCGTTGACCTTTGACATTTCATTTTGACAGAGGAGAGAGAGAAAAAAAAGAGAAGGCATGCATGTTCCTTGCTTTTTTTCTCTCAGAAAAGTCATCGCCTCCTCTTCAATTATTCTCTCTCCTTTATAAACAGTAATAATAATTCGCAACTGTAACAGCCCCACCATTAACAACAAACCAAGAATCCCATGGCTTCACCAACTCCAACTCTCTTCCTCCTCCTCGGCCTCGCCGTCTTCTTCTTCTTCTTCATTACAGCCTCCGCAGATCCCGACATGCTCCAAGACCTCTGCGTAGCTGATCTCTCCTCCGGTAAGAATCCGACTTACCCTAATTAAAAAAACTCCGATCTCATCTTTTCTATTCCCCTAAAAAGCCTCTCTTTTGCAGGAATCAAAGTCAATGGCTTCCCTTGCAAAGACGCAGCAAATGTCACGTCGCTAGATTTCTTCTCACAAGGGTTAGCGAATCCAGGTCTCACGAACAACACATTCAAGGCCTTAGTCACAGGAGCAAACGTAATGACGATCCCAGGACTCAACACACTCGGTGTCTCCCTCTCTCGCATCGACTACGCACCAGGAGGCTTAAACCCACCTCACACGCACCCGCGTGCCACCGAAGTCGTCTTTGTCCTCGAAGGAACCCTCGACGTTGGGTTTCTCACAACCGCCAATAAGCTCATCTCTCAGTCCCTCAAGAAAGGAGACGTCTTTGCTTTCCCCAAAGGGCTTGTGCATTTCCAGAAGAACAATGGCCATGTCCCTGCTTCTGTTATCGCTGCTTTCAATAGCCAGCTTCCTGGAACTCAATCTCTTGGTGCTACTTTGTTCGGCTCTACGCCTCCTGTCCCCGACAACATCTTGGCTCAAGCCTTTCAGACATCTCCAGGAACTGTCAAACACATCAAAACCAACTTCCAACCCAAGAAATGATCTTCTCCAAATTCCGCTCCTGTTTTCTCCTTTTTATTTATCTTGTGTAATAATAATCCAATAACTGATCCTTGAGTCTGCATTTGAGCTCCATACTCTCATATAATGTATTATCTTCTGTATAATCGTTCCCCATTTTATTTTATTTTTGGTTTAAGAGTTGACTACAAACAGGTAAGCTGATGCTGATCTAAATTTAGAAAAGCTTCGAATAAAATATGAAAGCAGGTAAGCTACTTATCTGACCCTTTATACTCTAAAATAATCACAACTTGAGAGACTCTTACGTATGGGACTAATAAAACTGATTAATTTAATTGATAAGATCAAATCTTATATACTTCCCCCATGTGCTTCTTCTTTCAAATCTAAGTGTACTTCATATGGCCAGCTAATTAGATGATCTGTAGAATTTAGAAATTTATCTACTTCTTGATGGGGCTAAGCTAAAGCACATTTTTTTAAACTAAGGATTCTTCCAACATAGTCAAGGATCATACTTTACCTCTAAACCCTGGCCTGTTGCATTATTAACTCCAGCTACGGCGATTTAGCGTATTAAGCAGATCCTCTGTATCGTCAAGCTGTTCTCACAGACAAGAAGCAGTCAGTAGAATCTACTATATAAAACCTGAAGAAAGGAGATTATCAGACTAGAGAGAGAACTCATGTGGTGAGTTTCTGTTCTTATGACCACCATAGACCGTAAATTAGCTCATTTCTCATACATCAGTTTTTCAAAGATAGATACATCATGAAACAGAAACACTCGAGAGGAGATTAGATATGCATCCACATTTACAGCTTCAGAACAGAGTTAACAGAAGATGTAAATGGATGGATATTTCATCGTTATTGAAAGTTGNATAATTCGCAACTGTAACAGCCCCACCATTAACAACAAACCAAGAATCCCATGGCTTCACCAACTCCAACTCTCTTCCTCCTCCTCGGCCTCGCCGTCTTCTTCTTCTTCAGTACAGCCTCCGCAGATCCCGACATGCTCCAAGACCTCTGCGTTGCTGATCTCTCCTCCGGTAAGAATCTGACTTACCCTAATTAAAAAAACTCCGATCTCATCTTTTCCATTCCCCTAAAAAGCTTCAATTCTTTCTTCTCTTTTGCAGGAATCAAAGTCAATGGCTTCCCTTGCAAAGACGCAGCAAATGTCACGTCACTAGATTTCTTCTCACAAGGATTAGCGAATCCAGGTCTCACGAACAACACATTCAAGGCCTTAGTCACAGGAGCAAACGTAATGACGATCCCAGGACTCAACACACTCGGTATCTCCCTCTCTCGCATCGACTACGCACCAGGAGGCTTAAACCCACCTCACACGCACCCACGTGCCACCGAAGTCGTCTTCGTCCTCGAAGGAACCCTCGACGTTGGGTTTCTCACAACCGCCAATAAGCTCATCTCTCAATCCCTCAAGAAAGGAGACGTCTTTGCTTTCCCCAAAGGACTTGTGCATTTCCAGAAGAACAATGGCCATCTCCCTGCTTCTGTTATCGCTGCTTTCAATAGTCAGCTTCCCGGAACTCAATCTCTTGGTGCTACTTTGTTCGGCTCTACGCCTCCTGTCCCCGACAACATCTTGGCTCAAGCCTTTCAGACATCTCCAGGAACCGTCAAACACATCAAAACCAACTTCCAACCCAAGAAATGATCTTCTCCAAATTCCGCTTCTGTTTTCTCCTTTTTATTTATCTTGTGTAATAATCAATAACTGATCCTTGAGTCTGCATTTGAGCTCCATACTCTCATATAATGTATTATCTTCTGTATAATCATTCCCCATTTTATTTTATTTTTGGTTTAAGAGTTGACTACAAACAGGTAAGCTGATGTTGATCTAATTTGGAAAAGCTTCGAATAAAATATGAAAGCAGGTAAGCTACTTATCTGACCCTTTATACTATAAAATAATCACAATCACAACTTGAGAGACTCTTACGTATGGGACTAAAATAAAACTGATTAATTTAATTGATAAGATCAAACCTTATATACTTCCCCCATGTGCTTCTTCTTTCAAATCTAAGCGTACTTCATATGGCCAGCTAATTAGATGATCTGTTGAATTTAGAAATTTATCTACTTCTTGATGGGGCTAAGCTAAAGCACCTTTTTTTAAACTAAGGATTCTTGCAACATAGTCAGGGATCATACTTTACCTCTAAACCCTGGCATGTTGCATTATTAACCCAAGGCACAGACTCCAGCTACGGCGATTTAGCATATTAAGCAGATCCTCTGTATCTCAAGCTGTACTCACACACAAGAAGCACTCACAGACAAGAAGCAGTCAGTAGAATCTACAATATAAAACCTGAAGAAAGGAGATTATCAGACTATAGAGAGAACTCATGTGAGGAGTTTCTGTTCTTATGATCACCATACCATAGACCGTAAATTAGCTCATTTCTCATACATCAGTTTTTCAAAGATAGATACATCATGAAACAAAAACACTCGAGAGGAGATTAGATATGCATCCACATTTACAGCTTCAGAACAGAGTTAACAGAAGATGTAAATGGATGGATATTTCATCGTTATTGAAAGTTGAAAATGAAAGCAAAAGCAACAAGGAAAGTTACAAACAAACACAAACCGGTGACTGTAGCCATAACCTCTTTTCTTCTGGAGACTACTTGTTTGCTGCAGCGAGTTCCGCGGTGATAATAAAACTCGATTTCCCAGCTTGTCTCAAGTACTGAACATCTCCATTCATCAGCTTCACCAGCTTCCTGCTAACCATCAAGCTCAATCCTTCCTCTGACACATCTTCCTCAGTTCCAAACATTTGGTTTAGCAAAAACTCTGGTAACCCAGCTCCGGTATGCGTTATTCTGTTTTCATAAACACAATATCATCAATGCACTTTCTTTTAACATCATACTGTGTTGTCTGATTAATAATTTTTTTACCTGATCTCTAAATAAGCAAGATGCACAGATCGCCCGAGCTGGTCTTTCCTCAGGGAAGCTGTAACAGTTAGCTGACCTCCGGATGGTGTAAAGTTAACAGACATCAGCATGAAATCTGCCAAGACTTGTTGAAGCCTAATGCTGTCTCCATACAAAGTATCAGACATTACTTCTTCTCCAGTATCATTTGTTATCCGAACGCTCTTCCCATTACTCTTCATCATTACTTGACTTGTGGAAGCAGTCAACACTTCGTTTAATCTGAATTCTTTCATTTCCAGATTCAAGCACCTGAACGCAGTCAAACTCCCACATAAGTTTTCATAAATAAAAAAGAGACTAAAAAGACTTTTCATTGTTGCATACCCTTCAATGATGTTTTCGAGATCGGAATCATCAAGGATCTTGCTGAGTTGCTTTTGACATAATGCGCTAGTTTCCAAAATCCGTCTCTGCTCTGGTCCTAACTCAGTGCCCTCCATCATTTTCCTTGTAAACATAATCCCGGATAGCGGATTCCTGATCTGTCTTTTTATGTAAGCTAGAGCCTTTAGTCTCTTCAATGCAGTTCGCTCAGCTAGATGCTGAACATGGAGTGCTTGCTGCAGTTCATGGCTGGCAAGTTGCAGGAAACAGAAGACACCGGTCACTACACCTTCCCTGTCCAGTTTCTTACTCACACACAACAAACACTCCACATACTTTCCACCTTTTGTAAAGAAAGCAAAGGACACTTTCTCTGCATCCTGACTGGTCACAGCATTGTTTAGCACAATCCCAAGGTTTACAAATGCTTCTTGATTCTTTAGACGACAACATGACTTCTGCGTCCCAAAGACTTCTCCTAATAGCATCTTGTCCATCACTTCCTCTCGCTTCAATCCGGTTAACTTTGACATTGCTGGATTCCACTCCGTGCACCACCCGAACTCGTCTGTACCAAATATGGGCGGGATCAGCGGGTTTGGATTTTGGATGATCGCCTTGTAATCACCTTCGATCCGAGTAAACTTGTCCATCACAGTCTTCTGTCCAGTAAGATCATGGGCTACAAAACACACCCCAACCACGTTTTCATGGAGATCTCTACTTGCGCATGCGTTTACAACTAAACTTATTGGCCCAGCATCAGCTCCTGACAGATGCGTCTTGATCTCGAATTGGACATTCTGCTCCTCGGTTCCTTCATAAATATGCAACCAAGTTTCTTAAGACTAGGATACTCAATTGAAATTTAAACAGTGTCATCTAGCTGAAAGATTCTTATGCAAAATTCAGCGTAAATAGGGAAGAGTGTTACCTTCTAATGCATTCTCTAACATCCTTTTAACGATTTCCACGGATGAATCTTCGACAAGTGTGAGGAGATGCTTCCCGATTGCTTCATCTACCGAAAGACCAGTCAGCTCAGCGATTTTCGTGTTCCAACCATTAACCAATCCATCGGAATCAACCGCCAATATTGGCACCGTAGCAGTCTCAATTAAACGAACCATCTCACTGGTCACAGCTTCTAGTTCTTGTATACCATCAATTTTTAGATCATTTAGCTTCGAGTGAATGATCCTTGTATTCACATCAGTAGTTTCGCCATCCTTGAAAGCATTCCTCAGAATAAGCTGCAACGAGTGTATGGCATCCATCTCATAGTCCTTCCAAGGCAAACTCCTTGTTCTGACCACTTCAAGGAAAGCCTTGAACGATGACCTCGGGTGCATTCTCCTCGCATCATCCCTATGATCTGGATCATGCTTTGCACCTCCCCATCTCACTTCACCGGCTGTATGAGAGCGGAACCAGAAAATCATGTCTTTCGATGATATCCTCACAGCCGCCATTCCACATACTGAATCCCCAAGAGCTAGAGCCCTAGGAAACCCAGCATCATGCAAGCTATCAGTGCTCAAACCGGTTGAATCCGTGTGGCATTCACACAACCACGAAGCTATCTCCTGCAGATGGAATTCGCTTGGAGTTGTTCCCAGTTTCCATATCTTGTCTTTGTACAAGAGAGCTGCTCCATCACATTTCACAAGGTCCATTATGTTGGGGCTCTGTGACACAATACCCAGGGGAGCATCACGCATCAGCATGTCGCACAAGAGTGTCTGTGTGCGCAAAATGTTCTTCTCCACGATCTGATTCTCCAGTTCCACCTCCTTATTGACGTGTATCGCAAACACTTGAGCTAGAAATTCACAGGCATACCTGAGAGGAAACGGAACAAACCTCGGAGTCGTGTTATGACAAACCACCAAACCCCATAGCCTCTTTCTCTTTGGAGGTTGTGTAGTAGAATCAGGAGCATCCCCTTCTCCATCTTCCTCGTTAACTACAACCGCCATTACCAGAGATGCAATTGAATCCATGTTGGCCATGTACTGCAAATGGCAGCTGTGTGGTGCCCTAAGGGTGGAGCCACACAAGGTAAGATCAAAGGAAAGCTTTTCATCTTGAAGCACCCTAACATGTTTTGCATTGCAATCAACGATCATCCGAACCTTGTTCTTCATAAATAGAAAACGGGCTGCTTGAGGGATGTCGGTAGCTGGGTAATGCAGTCCAAGATAAGGTTCCAGCCCAGGTTTTGTCACCTCGGAGACAACCTCACCGTGATCATCGTCATGAAACTTATAAGCCATCACCCTGTCATACCCCGTGAGTTCAAAAACCTCCTGAGCCATCGTGTCACAAAGCCTCTCCATGCTTCCGCTGGGCAAAGATTGCAGCCTCGTGATGGCTTTCGCAGCGAGCTTGTATGATTGTAAGGCACCAGCAGCTGTCATGGGAACTTCATAAGGCTTCACCGGTTCAAAGTCGACAATGATGCTCCCTGTAACCCTGTGGACAATCGCGTAAAAGGGCTTTGCAGAAGTCTTGCAGTGCACAAGAATGGGATTCAACAGGGAGACATCTCCAAATCCAAGGGCTTTTTGCAAAGCAGAGGCACTGGGAGCAGTGAAAAGACTCCTCATATCCGTCCCAATGCCTAGAACAGGGTGTTCGCCAACACTAGGAACTGCATGACTGGCCATTGTCAACAGCTCAGGAGCATTCTCGCTGTATGCAATGACTTTGAAGGTTTTCTCATCCAAGGCAAGCAAACAACCGAAGGGCTGAATCAGCTTTCCCTTCTGTATGTGATGAAGATAAGTCGTGGTCACCTTGTCAGACCTCGGTGGCTGGTTCTCCGCAACCGGGCCACTGACACGCACTGAGGTTGAGTAATCAAAGGAACTGCCTGACTCCTCAAAATCAGCATGGAGCTTCGCATCTACAGTGGTCTGCGCAATGATCCTAGCGCTGTGTCTTGATCGCCTCGAGCCCTCAGAAGACTGACTCGGCCTAGACCCTGCCATTTTTTTCCTGACACAAAGACAAGACAAGAAGAATTGAGTACAAAACTCTTATAAAGAGGGAATAAAACATTTGTGCCGTAATCATATGAACACAAGAAACATTCATCGCCAGTCATACAAGCGAATGCATAACCATAACCTCGAAACACTACATAATTTCAAAAACTAATCCGCTGCTATAACTTAAGTTGCTTTCCCAGCAAAGAGAGGCATGAACTTGAACAACACCTTCTAGAAACTCTAGCCAGCTAAACCCAGAAACAGGGCGCAACAGATGCAAGAATCATCTTGCCATGTTCCACTGTTCAATTATTTATCATCTTCAAAGCAACACGCAACTTAACCACCTTAGGTATAAATACATAGCTAAGGAGTCAGATTCCATGAACCCTACATTTCTAAGTCATCCTAGAATGCAAAATCAACAAGATCTCAAGAATTAACATGTAGCACAATGGTAGTTGATACTCAACAGGGAGAATCTGACACACGGCACTAACAATAACGAGGATCTGAGCCAATCTGCCGTTCAACATCCAAATACAGCTACATACATAAAGTAGACAAAATATGAACTCGTTGAATCTTTTTAGCCATACCTTTTGAAAAGGAGCAGTAAAGTCCAACTGAGAAAGCAATCGTAAGAGTGAAGAGCAAACAGGATCAGATTATTGATTGGATGCTTCTTCTCACAAATGGTGGTCACAAACTACAAAATTTGAAAAAAAACACATCAAGCCAGATCAAAAGAGACCTGCCAAATCTCTATTCACAGAAAACACAAGGATATCGATGACAGCAGAGAAATAGAAGTAATTAACTTCAAAAAAATACTGATAAATTTCAACCCCGAAAAGAGCTTACACAGTAAGAAGAGAGTGAGTACAGTTGCTTGCTGGTAAGTAATAAGCAGAAAACAATCGAAGCGAGCTTCGATATTTATATGTAAATCAAGAAGAAAGGAGGAGACTTGGGGAAAAGGAAAGTAGCTACCTTTAAAGAAGCAGAAGAAGTTTCAAGAAACCATGATCGGATCTTGTCTAGTCACCCTCTTCAGAGGCTTTTCTTTTGTTTATTGTTTTTTCTCTTTTTCTTTCTAAATCTTGACCTCGATCACCGCCTCTTTCTACTGCTGCGTCTCTCTTCTCTATTATTTGAGCTCCCCAACACAGACGAAGACGATGAATGGGACCACCCGAATACGTATGCCCATGTATCGGAGTATGGGGCAATTTGTTTATATTTTAATGGGAGATATTAAAGAAAAAGCTAATTTTGGATAAAATACAAATTTCACGCGAAAATCAAGAACAAGGTCGGCTTCGCCGGTAACATTTTATCGTCAATACAGAACGGTGGCCGAAGAAATAAAGAAAAAGAAAAGCCTGTAGTTACTTAAAACCTTGGCACCTTCCTGGGATTCCAAAAAAACTCTTTTTTCGGAGTTTAATCCATTAAGCTGATATTTTTTCACCCATGTAACTATCACTGTGCAAGTGGAAGAACAAATTGAAGTTGATCTCAATCTGATCAAAGAGAATCGTCCAAAAGGATAAGATTAAAAAGTAAAAATATTAATAAAAAAAAAAACAAGAAAGAGAAAGAGAGGGAAGAGAAGAGAGAGAGAGAGAAGGATGGGGGGGGGCAGTGTTTAATGAAGGCAATAACTAGAAGTGGAAAGTGGTGTTTGGGGAAGACGACAACGCTAGTCTTATGGGCTTCACGTTTTCTCGGCTTTTTGCGTTTTGTATTTGCTGCCTCTCTCTCTCCGGGACTTGAATTAAAAGAAGGGAAGGGGACTTTCCAAATTTGTATGTCCTTTGTTTTATCGACCTTTCAAAATTTAGATGCCAATTAGGGGGAAATTTATAAACAAAATCTTCGTTTTATTTGTATTATTAGAATATGTGTTAGGTTTGAAACAACACTTTAAGTTTTTTTTTTTTTTTTTTAACATAAACAACAACACTTCAAGTTCTGCCAGATTTTTTAGGTGAACGTGCTATTATTTTAGGATTGTTTTTTACCATTTTCCTCAATTAAGGTATAATTTTCTTACAAAAAAAAAGAGTTTATTTAAACTAAAACGAATAATTTAGTTTGGTTGGTGTGTGGATAAACTAAGAAAACTAAAGAAACGTGTATTTCAATATTTAAAAGGCATGGGGTGTCAGGACCTCTTAGGTTGATTCTTCCATAAGAATTGATAGATTATAATGTTGAGCAGGCCAGGCCCAAGAAAAATGAAAGCTCTTGGACCAAAAAAGGTTTGGGGCATTTTTCTACATAAGAATTTATTTTATAGATTCTATATCAGAACAGTTTCTCAGATTTTCTCATCTCCTCTCATCTCTTAAGGCTTCCAAAATCTCTTAAAATCGATACTAATTTAAAAGTTAAAACATACTGAATCCAGATAATACATTTGTTATTCGTACTGATCGGCTCTGAAAAGCATAACAAAAATAAAGAAAATGGTTGCTTTCACCAAAATCCTTTTAGAAGAACTGAAAAAGATAGTAAAACGTAAAGAGAACAGTTAAATATGTTTAACCCATCTTCACAGTAAGAAAAATGTCATTGGTTACTTATGTATAAGAAGCAGAAATATGATCGAAAACTGATGATCTTCTGCACCCAAAGACAAGAAAAAATGGGTTTTTTTTTGTTTCTTCAACTTTTTTGAATCTTCAATCTCTCCGACTCTGTAAAGCATCCTCAAGATCAAGTTCTACGCCAACACGATTCTTTATGGATGCAGCAGCGTGACAAGACGACGACGACGTCGTTTTGCACATAACCCCCAATTCCTTAAACCTCTCCACATCTAACTTGTGGCTCTTCAACAGCTTCCTCTGCCTTGAGAGGAAGAGCCTCTTCATGAAGTCCTGATAAGTCGGATCTCTCGAAGTTATCAAGAAATAAGCATAACCTACGATGATACTAGTCGCTGTAGCGAAGAAGGTGATTGGTTCCATCACATCCCACGAGAATTCCCAGAAAGTTAGCCTAACGAAGAGACCAATTTGAACAATCGAAGTAGCCAGGCCGCACCAGAGAATCCTCCTCACCTGTCTGTGAGCTCGTACATCGATCTCTTCCTTCATGGTCCTCATCTTGTTGAATTCTTCCTTGACTTGATCTTCTGCGGGATTCTGATCCAGAGGCATCGCTCGTCTGATCAGATCCACCACCTGCACCAGATTTCATTGAGAAACAAGAGAAATTAGGGGAATTTGAGAGACGTTTCGTCGGACCTTGTCTGGGTGAAGATAGACTTTATCCCGGAAGATCAAGATGACGCCGGCATCGTCGAGGACGCGTGCGAAGACGCGAGCTTCGTCGGGAGATCTAACGATACCCATACCCTGAGAAGCTTCTAAAAGTGCACTGTAAGGGACCACGTCTCTCTCCGCCATACCGACAAGCTTCTTCTTCATGTCTTCAACATTCACCAGTCTCATCAGCTTCTTCGCCTCCGCCACGGTGATCTCTTTCTTCTTCCTCTCCTCCTCCTCCGTCGATGTTTCGACGGCGAGGCTCCTTAACCCGCCACCAATCCATGTCCTCTGCGAAGAAGCTTTAATCGCGCCGGACATTGCCGTACGCCTTATCAAACCCATTGACCACATTTCTCTCTTTCTCTCTCTCTCGAATTCGAAGATCTGAGCTCCGGGTTTTCGTGAGAAAAAAAAAAAAGCTCGCAGATCAAAGATTAATTAAAGCTAGTATGAAAATTAAATACTATCAAAGGTGTGTGATTCGATTCCAGTTTCCAGAGGCAGTGACTTAAACGCGCTTAATTAAGAATCTCAAACGTCTACTTTTATAAATTCCATAAGATTACTCGATTAGGAAAAACGAAAAAGAAAAAGAGGAGAAGCATGAACCCATGGGTTTGTTTATGGGATTTAGAAAAGATAAAAGAAGAGAAATAAAGTAAAAAGATTGTTAGATTAGGTAATAGCCATTGTTGACTTATAGCATGGAGAATGGCTTTTCCCAGTTTCAATTAGATTTTCTTGATGAGTAGTAAAGTAAAGTAATAGTTATGGGAGTTTATTTATCCAACTACCCACCTGACAGAAAAGGGTCCCGACAGAAAAAAGAAAAGTATTGTCCAAACGCTTGTGCGACCTATCCTTTTCCTCGGAGTTTAAATTTTGACGCGGAATGTATACGGATCAAGTTAGAAACTTCACTAGCACAAGAAAGACAACATGACCTATACAGTACAGTTGCAGTGTTAAAGAGAGACACCATTTTGGGTCAAGACTTAACTTTTATTTAAACTTAACAGTTTATCATCAACTTTAGGCTAAACAATTTCATGTTCCACGAGTGCAAGAAAACTTCTGTTTACTTTTTCTCTCGTCAAATTAGACTATTTGCATAAACGTGGAAATCCCCCAGTTAGAAAAGAAACCCATGTTCTTGCTTTTCCATTCCACTAATATTCGTTTGCGAAAGCTGTTATACGTCGAATTTAAAATTCCGATACTCGGAATCTTTAAAGACTAAAGCAAATGTCGTGCAATAACTAAACTGAGTGTCCATGACAATACATAGAACAAAAACAAACCACATTTTGATTGCATAGAAAACTTCAGTAAGTTACATTTAGAGGTGATGCAAAACATATTTAAACGACTATGTGTAATGCACATACCTGAAAAGTAGTACTTCAACAGTTTCTCTTTCTAATAATGTGAATGAAGAAGAAGAAGAAGAAAAGAATTTAGCCACTTTCCACCGCTTGAGAGTTGTTGCATCGTCTCTCTCTCCCGATATTGAATAGAAAAGGGTAGAATAGTTATGATCTCCCTTGTTTTGCCCTTTTTTCTCTCCTTGAGAATAGCTATGATCGTTATTATACGACCTAAGGTCCAAATTCGTTATTTAAACCTTTTTTCCTTGCGATTTAAACCCAACT
Source organism: Alliaria petiolata (assembly GCA_020283515.1). Taxonomy (NCBI): domain Eukaryota; kingdom Viridiplantae; phylum Streptophyta; class Magnoliopsida; order Brassicales; family Brassicaceae; genus Alliaria; species Alliaria petiolata. The sequence goes on along the minus strand of JAHZTW010000001.1, from coordinate 462,374,282 downwards.
CCAGAGAAAGAAAACTACATTTCAGAGCATTTTTGTAATAGTGTCATTTTCCACGTTACTATTAATGTATCAACAACAAGACAAACTAAAAAACGAAATAATTAAGTTTGCTCATATCAAATAGATCGTTTGGACCAAGCTATTGATTATAAGCTAAAATAGGGTTAACGTGCAAACAAAGAATAGTTCAAGAGGTCGAAAAAAATGGATTCTATGTAACTTAAATTTTCCATGCAGTGAAATATTAATTTTTATAAGGTGCTTCTGCCGAAATACATGATGGCTTACCATAAAGTTTTGCTTTATTTCATATAATAAATGCTAGATACGTTTGGAATTAATAAGATTGTAATGCTACATATTTTGAGTCGACTTTGCAATTAGGGTACCACTTTCGTAAAGGGATAAGTTATAGTAATCATAAAAACAATACCAATAATGACATGAATCATGAGTTGTATCTGAGCAGAGAGATGAATTTAAAAATAATACTTTCTCCGTTCCACATAGTTTGATTTTTTAGATTTTTCACACATATTAAGAATCAATCATTACTTACTTTTTCTATTACTTTTTGTTTGCTTTTGAATTTAAATTTATTTTTTCTATTACTTTTTGTTTGTTTATTGTCTTGAAAAAAGGGATATATTAAATCTAATCTAGAAAATCAATAAAACCTAAAAAATCAAACTATCAGGAACGGAGGGAGTAGTATCGGTTTAAGCTAATATAGTACTACTTGGTTAGCCATAGCCTAGCCATATAATTATTAAAACATGCTTAACTCTGCCAACTTATCTTTTAAAAAGCAAAAGGAACTTAACAAATCTTTAAAAAGAGTGCCAAATCTTGCCTTGAGTGTCAACATGTGCACGTTTATATATTTTGTTTAAAAAAAAAACAAAAATCAAATGGAAATGAGAGATTAGAGAAGGGAAAACTAGTTGAAATTTACGGACCAGATACGAAATGTCAAACCTCGCATGAGTCGGACTAGACCCAATTAATTCCGACCTTCTCAATTATCAAGCCCATGGAATAATGTCATTAAGGCCCAATTGACGCTTCAATGCTCTTCTTCCCAAGAACAAGAAGCCGAAACAAACAAAAAAAAAAAAAAATTAAGATGAGTAAACCATATAAAAATCAGTTAGAGCAAAGATCTGGCCACCACCATAATGCAAGGATCGATGAATACAATGGTAAAGTTTGAAAGCTCGATGAAGATGACTGCTAAGATGCGCCGTGGCCTACCTGCGACGGTACTTCTTTCGGCTCTTCTTTTGTTGCTGGACCCGGTGATGATTCCGGTGGGTGAGGCGATTTGGCTAGACGTGCCTCCCTCCGGAACAAAGTGTGTATCCGAAGAAATCCAGAGCAATGTCGTAGTTTTGGCCGATTACCTCATCATCTCCGAGGATCATTCCGTCTCGCCCACTATCTCCGTCAAGGTAACTGTCTCCGATTTCTGTTCCGATCATCTCGCTTGTTCACTGATTTGAATCTGCATTTTTGTTACTCGATGACCGTAATTTCAACTGATGTATAAAAGTCGTTTTCCTCAAAATATTTGAAATTAATCACAAGGAATTAGGAAGGCGTGTCTTAATAATGCTCGATCCAAGCTTCCTTATTTGGACAAAGTGTGCTCATGAGTCATGATGTGCATGTCTTTCTTTGATTGTTATAATGATTTTCGAATTTTATTTGGAATTTGCAATTAAATTTCACGTTCAATTAGCGAAGGGAGTTTCAACTATTGGGGAACCGTGTCTCTCTTTCGGAACTCTTTTGTGGTAATCTCATCTTCACGGAGTAACACAAAAGCGTTTCAGTTGTTGTTAGATCTTTATATGAATTTAGTTTGTACCAATCAGCATTTTAAACAGTGGAAGAGTATCAGAGCTTGAGCGTTGCAGAGATGCTCAGACGCTTGTGGAAATTGTGGAAATGTACTGGTCCTGGATGGTGTTCCTCTGTTCTCCCTGGCTCTGAGTTCTGAGAATCTTTATGTTGTCAGGTGACATCCCCATTCGGCAACAATCTGCACCACGTGGAGAACGTGACGCATGGCCAATTTGCATTTACAACCCAAGAATCCGGGAACTACATGGCGTGCTTTTGGGCAGATGCAAAGAGTCACGGGAACAGAAATGTTAGCATCAACGTAGACTGGAAAACTGGAATCGCTGCTAAGGATTGGGACTCTATTGCTAAGAAAGAGAAGATCCAAGTGAGCTTTCCAAGAGAGAGATTTGTTGCCTGTGGTTTGCTTCAAAATCATTGTCATTTGTCACTACTACTACTATAACCGCAGGGAATCTTTTAAAAGTTGTAGTTTGTTTCTCTATGACATTTTGGTTTTGCTTGTTAACGTAGGGAGTCGAGCTGGAGATTAGGAAACTTGAAGGCGCGGTCGAAGCCATCCATGAAAATCTACTCTACCTAAGAAACAGGTAAAATCTCCAGCTGCATTCACTCATTGCTCTTGCCTTCTTTGCTGACTCTAATTCTCAAGTTTTGTTGAACAATATGGCAATTTGCAGAGAAGCAGATATGAGGACTGTGAGTGAGAAAACGAACTCGCGGGTAGCTTGGTACAGTATAATGTCGCTGAGTATTTGCATTGCTGTCTCTGGTTTACAGGTAGTCTACTTGAAGCAATACTTTCAGAAGAAGAAGCTTATATAGATTTTTGACTCTTTTAAGAGTTTTTCTTTTTGTTAAAGGAATAATATTCATTCAATTCATCTCCTTTCTTTTCTTGTTTACGCTCTTTTTGACTGACGCTGTACAATTTTGTTCTTGTAGCTTCTCTTTGTTTAGGTTTTTATTATTTTACTGATTCTTTTGGAATAATTAAATTTTGTTACTTATCGCCAAACGTAAGAGATTTTTTTCTTCAGTATCCGAAAAACATGGCATCGGGTTTAGTTTGATTCTTTATGTTTGTTTGGGGGAGGGGACTATATAACACAAAGTTTTACAGCAGCATCATAAGATAAGATAAAAATCAGATTGATTAAAATCGGTATTTACAGTTAAGCCCAATTCTGTGACCAGGGTATGTAAACAATTAAGCCCAAATCTCGGACAAGGCCCGTTAAAGAAACCCTAAACTCAAAAGACATATAAATAAGCGTCTTTCTCATTTCGTTGGTTCGGCGACATCTAGGGTTTTACTCGCGCAGCAAAAATGCCGGCAGGTCATGGAGTTCGGGCGAGAACGAGGGACCTGTTCGCGAGGCCGTTCAGGAAGAAGGGTTACATTCCACTATCGACCTACCTCAGGACCTTCAAGGTCGGCGATTACGTCGATGTCAAGGTGAATGGTGCGATCCACAAGGGTATGCCTCACAAGTTCTACCACGGCCGTACTGGTCGTATCTGGAACGTCACCAAGCGCGCCGTCGGTGTCGAAGTCAACAAACAGGTCTGAAGAACTCACATCTCTTCGAAACTTTTACATGTCTGCTACTTCTAGAGTCTGCTAGAGTTCTTATCGTGATTCTGACACTCTGATAGAAAGTTTACTTTTTTGTATTGAGTTTGGAGCTTATTTGTGTTATTTGGGTTGTTGATCTGTGATTGTTTGATGAGATTTCGCGGTTTTGAGGTTGATCTCGAAGATTTTTTTAATTTCTTGTGGAACTCTTGTGTTAGATTTAGTTCTCTACTATGCATTATCATGGTGTTCTTGATACAGTTTCAGATTCCAAAATTGACTGCTTAGGTTTCTTTTAGTCTTCACCCTTGACATACATTTTGATGGTTTCCATTGATCGAACACTTGTATTGCTGACACGTTTAGCTTCATGATTATTTCAATGCTGTAGCTAGGCTTAAAGTCTCTATTGATTATATATGTCGTAATTTGAATTATCCTATTTTGGTGGTGGGTAACGTGATGACTGAGATATATGTTTGTGGGGGTGTTTCAGATTGGCAACAGGATCATAAGGAAGAGGATCCACGTGCGTGTGGAGCATGTGCAGCAGTCTAGGTGTGCAGAGGAGTTCAAGCTGAGGAAGAAGAAGAACGATGAGCTCAAGGCTGCAGCCAAAGCCAGAGGTGAGACAATAAGCACCAAGAGACAGCCTAAGGGCCCCAAACCAGGGTTCATGGTCGAAGGTATGACCTTGGAGACGGTCACTCCCATCCCTTACGACGTCGTCAACGATCTCAAGGGAGGCTATTAGTTCTACTTTCATCCCCCGTCTTGTTGTGTTTTTGGTTGTAGCGACTTGAAACTGATTTATAGCAAGGAGTTTGCAATCCAGATTTTGTAAGGATGGTTTTTTCAAGAAAGAATTTTTTTGTTAGTGTGCGATTTTGTGTGTTTCCAAATTTCAAAATTTGTCTAATTGCATTTTATAACCGAGATTAGCCAAAATGGTTTTCATTCCCGGGTCATCTTAATTTTTTAATCTAAAAGACAGTGACGTAGCTCAGCCCAGCCCAGTACGAATAAATATGAGCCTAATTTGAGATACCGTGGTCGTGGGGGCCACAGATCTCCACGTGGCGGTCACTTAGCGTCTCAGCAACACACCCACCTCGTTAACTTGTTTTAAACACTGAACTCAAAGAGTATGAGAGTTCTGTTTCTCTTTAGTCAAGTGTCCGTCCACTAATGGCGGTCTCTGTCATTTTCTACCTCTTCTAGAGAGACAGATAGAAACCAGCTGCTTCTTCATTTCTCCTCTTCGTTATTCTGTTTGGTCTTTGAATTTCCTGAAATAGAAAAGAGAAAGAAGCCTCATTTCATCCGTTACTTACCTAATTTTCTTATAGGCTATTCGCGATTTCAGGAATCCACTCACATTCCAAACTCTCTCTCTCTCTCTCTCTCTCTCTCTATTTCCCTCTGAGCAATAATTTCACCATCTCTCTCTTTCTCTCTCTCTCCCCTTGCTTTTTTCTTCTCTACTGACCAAATCTTTCTTTGATTTGAATTTGTTTTCTTCATAAAACATCGAGGCCCAGAATACCTATCGACGGTTTAATCCACATTTCGAAATCTACAACATCTCTTCTTCTCGGTTTTCCTTACATTTTGATTTTAGGATCTGCGTCAAATCCATTAAGTTCCGGGATTGGATTATTCGTGGAATCATAAATCTAAGTACCAAATTTGGTATAAAAGATCAAAAACAGATTTGGTCCAAAAAGCTCGAATCTTTGATCCCTGTGGGGGATTGGTGGTTGTGGAAGGATTTGATTTTCAGTGAAGAAGAAGGAGAAGAAGAATCATAGGAAGGAAGCATTCGGAGGCTAATCAAACCAAACAGTTTCCTGATTCCGATCAGGAAACTGTGGAGAATAATGGGCTGCAATTGCTCGAAAGGAACACGAGCGAATGATAGCGACGAGAACAACAACATCGCCAAGGAGAGAAGAAGCAAGCCTATCAATAAAACCTCCAAGAAGAAGAAAAAGTCTGCTTCCTCGAGCAAAGCCAACGTAGGATCCGAGGAAGGATCCGGCTTTATCAATGGCAGCAACAACGAGGCCACCTTGAGGTTGTTGATACCCACCGACGCCAAGAACAATGCTTCTTCAACCCCCTTATCGTCTGATGTTGCTGAGAAGAAGGCCAATCTCGAGAGAAAATCTTCCAGATCGGCGTTCCAGAGACGGCCCGCCATCGACACCAATAAACCAGGGACGACGTTGCAACAACCTAAGATGACTAGAATAAGCAGTGTTAGTAATGGAGAAAGAGGAGCTCAGGTTATGGCTGGTTGGCCTTCTTGGTTGGCTGCAGTTGCTGGAGAAGCTATCAATGGATGGATTCCTCGAAAAGCAGATTCTTTCGAGAAGCTGGAAAAGGTGAGGCCTTTTGTTTTTCTACATATATCTAGAAATCCTGATGAGAGAGATCATTTGATTGACATTGTTTGGTTTACTGTTAGATTGGACAAGGGACGTATAGCAGTGTGTACAAAGCCAGGGACCTAGAGACGAACCAATTAGTTGCACTGAAGAAAGTGCGGTTTGCTAATATGGATCCCGAGAGTGTTCGGTTCATGGCAAGAGAAATCATCATCCTTCGAAGGCTTGACCATCCCAACGTCATGAAGCTTGAGGGTTTGATCACTTCGAGGGTATCAGGGAGTATGTATCTTATATTTGAATATATGGAACACGATCTCGCAGGCCTTGCATCAACCCCTGGGGTTAAGTTCTCTGAGGCACAGGTATTATTATCATACCAGAATACATATGCAGTTGGGGTTAATATTATGTGGTTGGTTCTCATCTAAAACATTGTGCTTTTGCAGATTAAATGCTATATGAAACAGCTGCTTCATGGTCTAGAACACTGTCATAGCCGAGGTGTGTTGCACCGTGACATCAAAGGCTCTAATCTGCTGCTTGACCAAAACAACAATCTCAAAATTGGAGATTTCGGTCTTGCCAATTTCTACGGGGGCCACCAGAAGCAGCCTCTCACTAGCCGCGTTGTAACCTTGTGGTACCGTCCACCTGAACTATTGCTCGGATCAACGGACTATGAAGTTACTGTGGATCTGTGGAGCACCGGTTGCATTCTAGCTGAACTCTTTAATGGGAAGCCTATCATGCCTGGAAGAACCGAGGTAGAACAATTACACAAGATCTTCAAACTCTGTGGCTCACCTTCTGAAGAGTATTGGAAAAGATCGAAACTTCCACATGCCACCATCTTCAAACCTCAGCAACCTTACAAGCGGTGTGTAGCCGAGACATTTAAGAGTCTTCCATCTTCAGCTTTGGCCCTAGTGGAAGTTCTTCTAGCTGTTGAACCGGATGCCCGTGGAACCACAGCTCATGCCCTTCAAAGCGAGGTACAAGCTACGAAATTTATACTGTGCTTCCAAAACATTTAACATATACGGAATCATAGATTCCGTCATCTAAAATTTGCCTATTTTTGACATATTAGCTTCGAAATGCAAATCAATGACGTTGTAGAATAAAAATGTGTGCTTGGACTCGCTTTGTTTATTGGAATGCAAGTCTATATGCATGCTGTCTCACATTTTTGTTCCTTTTTCGTTATTTATGTTCAGTTCTTTACAACAAAGCCTTTTGCAAGCGACCCATCAAGTTTACCAAAGTACCAACCGAGAAAGGAAATTGATGTGAAGCTTCGAGAGGAGGAAGCAAGACGGTAAGATCCAGATTCTACTTGTATCATAGGTGTTACTGTTAACACATAAAAAGTAGCTCTTCAATGCCTTGATGAACACTGACACATCCCAATTTCCTCTTATCCACCAGAAAGAAAGGCACAAGCAGTAAACAGAATGAGTCGAAACAAGTATCTAAAGCTGTGCCGGCTCAAGATGCCAATGCCGAGTTACTGTCATCAATACAAGTACGTCTGATTCTATAGCATAATACACACACAGGTTTTATGTTTATATATATTCATGTAACCTCAACTTTTGGTCTATTTTCTTGTTTTCAAAAGAAACGGCAAGGGCAGAATAACCAGACAAGCATGAGCGAAAAGTTCAATCCGAATGAAGATGCAGCTGGCTTCCGGGTCGAACCACTGAAGAGTGGAACCGCGCAAAACGGTTACACGCGTTATGGCGTGTCCTCGGTTAATAGAAATGGAGAGAATGTTATGAGGGGCTCGAGTCCTAGAAAAGAACTGAGGGCACAACGGTCTTTTGTTCAACGGGGAGCAGCCCAATTGTCAAAATTCTCAAACTCGGTAGCTGCCAGAGATGGATCACATTTCGCTATAGCGAATCCGCGGTGGCTTGAAGATAGGTACAACAATAATAACGGAAGGCAAAACGATGGTGATTGGTCCCAACGTTTGCTGGTTAAACCCAAAGATTCTACAAAAGACAAAGAATCCATACGGGTAAAAACAACATAATTGTGCTTTGCTTTGCAGTGAAACTCTTTGTGGGCTAATCACATTTGTTGTTTATCTTTTAGGGAATGAACTACTCTGGGCCATTGGTTTCTGCAGGAGGAAACTTAGATGAAATGTTGAAAGAACATGAAAGACAGATTCAGTTAGCGGTACGCAAAGCTCGGGCGGATAAGAAGACAAGTAGGGACGATAATGGACAAACTCAAGCGTTTCTTGCTGCAAATGGCAGGTGAGACATCAGACAATCAAAGAGAAGAAAAGAAAGAGAAACTTTTGGGGTGATCCGAAAAAAGGAGATTGGGAATTTGAGGTTTTGCAATTTAGAGTCAATTGATCTTGTGTAAAGTCGAAAGCTAAAATTGTATAATTGATTTATTCTTCATTCTTTTTAAAAAAAAAATTTAATTATTGATCTTGGTAGAATTTTCAATTGTTTTTCTTGATTGAAATGTATTTGGGGATTTGCCAACGATACCATAACCAACAATATTAGTTTTACGTGGCTATTATTCGACACTATACTCTGGGAAATTGCAGAGGCCTAGAAATGAGTGTCGACCAACCACCAACAAACTTAGATAAAAGGCTTTATCTATTGCTTCTTGCAGAACCTGAAGTTAGCTGCTATGTCTTTCTCAAGTCACCTTGTAGTTTTCCTTCCCTTCATGTCTAAGCATAAACCCAACTTCCTCTTTCATCTCAGTAGCATATATTTATATAAATTATTTAGAGAAAGAAGCTAGCTGTAACTTCTCAAGAACCCAATTTCTTAAATTCGAATCAGACAATGAGGCCTAAAACAAATCAAAGCCAAGAGCTCAAGCTTCTCCTTGCTTGTCTTCTTGCGGCTTTCATCCTCATCTTCATCGTGAGAACAACTCTGACATCTTCACAGGAACAGCAGCAGACTACTCCGGAAGAGACAAGATCAGGGCGTTGCGCTGGTGCCTGCAATAAGCTACCGCGTTCCCTCGCACAAGCACTGATCCATTACTCGACTTCAGTTATCACACCGCAACAAACGCTCAAGGAGATAGTGGTCAGCAGTAGAGTACTCGACAACAAGTCACCCTGCAATTTCTTGGTCTTTGGTCTAGGCCATGACAGCCTCATGTGGAGCTCTCTCAACTACGGAGGCCGAACGGTATTCCTCGAGGAAGATGAGGCATGGATAAAACAGATCAAGAGACGGTTTCCGATGCTGGAATCATACCATGTGACATACGACAGTAAAGTCAACCAAGCAGACAATCTCATAGAAGTCGGGAAAGGACCTGAATGCACAGCCATTGGAGATCCCAGGTACTCAATGTGTCAACTAGCACTCAAGGGTTTGCCCGCAGAAATCTATGAGACTAGTTGGGATCTAATCATGGTCGATGCCCCGACTGGCTACTACGATGAAGCTCCAGGGAGAATGACAGCAATTTACACAGCTGGAATGATGGCCAGGAACAGAAAACGGGCAGGAGAGACCGATGTGTTTGTGCATGATGTGAATAGGGAAGTAGAAGACAAGTTCTCTAAGGCTTTCTTGTGCGAAGGGTACATGAAGAAACAAGAAGGGAGACTAAGGCATTTTGTTATCCCTAGCTATAGAGATGGACCAGAATCAGAATCAAATAGACCCTTTTGTCCATAGTTGACTAATGTTACCTAAACTCTGTTTCTACGAATCTGAACTCTTTTATCTTCCTACTTGTTTTTCACTGCCAGTATTGAAGAGCCTAGACAATAAAGCTATAGCAAGAAACTAGACTTCCTTATTGCATTAAACCAATTGTTCCCGTAAAAGAACATTGACAAATTTGTTTCGGCCTCGCAAATCTCCAGCAGTACAAGAAATTTAGAAAGCTGATCAGGAGGAAACAGCAGTAGTACGAATACACACAATGAAACAAGGATAATGTGTTGCTGATAAGAAAGAACAGACGATCTTACTACACAATACCAAGAAAAAATCCAAAACAAAGCAAAGAAGAAAAAAGAGTTGCAAATAACATCGAACTCTAATAAACCAAAAAACCCTGCAAACTCCAAAGCCTTCACCTCTGACTTGTAGTTGAAACATGTCCACGCTTCTACCTGTGATGCAGGAGAACAGAAAATTATACCAGAGCGGTAAGAAGTCAAGTTTGGTTGACGAGAAATAAAACGGGTATCCATGCTGCTTCTAATAGGAAACAAAGATAATGAAATTTTGTCTAGCTTTTACCTGTTAACAAAGATGGCCGTTGGACTGCCCGGAGATGGAGGATTCTGATTCAGCAGTGAAGCATGTGAACCAGCTTTAGCAACATCACCAGGGTCACTTGCAGAGAGGATCTCAACCTCTTCAAGACCAAGTTGCCACTTGATCAAGACTATGTTAGACTGTAGGACTTCCATCTCTCCAAAAGGTAGCCTCAAATTCAGAGCCTGAGTGCCAATAGCTATTGCCTCGTCCTTTTTGAATTTAAGGAAAGGCATGCAAAGCTTTTGAATCTGCTTGAAGTTTTCAGTTTGTCCATCCTTCTGCAATTTCTCTTTTATTTCTGCAAGTATCTCTGCATCAGGGGCAAATCCACGGGTCTGTTGGTCAAATTTGCTTTGCAGAATCCTAAGGCAGTGAGCTCTCCATCCATCAAACTGCTCATTTACATAAACTAGGCCTTTCAACTTCTCCTCTGCCACTGCCGTTACTTGAGCACCTTTCTTAGCAGCCTTCTTGGAACCTAAGAGCTGTCTTTGTAGAAGCTTTCTCATTAAGACGATAGAATCTTGCAAATACTTGTTAGCACCCTTGAGAACCAAATCTGGCTCATTTGATGCTGGCCAGCCTGCTGTTACCACACTGCCTTCCTTCTTCAAAAGTTTCCTCCAAACATAATCTGAAAAATGGGGACAGATTGGTTCAATTAGGCGTGTTTGCACATCCATAAAGTTCAGTACCAAGTCATGGTTCATGCCACCACTGTCACAAGAGAGTCTGTACTCATCACGAGCAGCTTGCAAGTCGTAAAACCCATTCTTAAGTGCCTCCCTGAACAAACATTCTTTGTAGGCTTTTTCAGTCAATCTGATAGCAATGTTCATGTCATTTTCAAACACTTTATCAGCATATGTAGATGGAGGTCCCGTTCTCAAAGAGGATTCAGCAGCCAGAACTTCTTCCATCCATGTGAGCTCTTTTGTCAGCCGCAAAATTGCAGCATTTGCAGTTTCAAATACAAAATTTGCGTCGTCAACACCATCACCAGCATCAGCCAAAGAAAACCTCGTAGCAGTGGCAGAGAATTCTTCTATAGCTTGGCGCAGGGTTCTGAAATTTCCAGTTGACTTTGACATTTTTTTAGAATTCAGCATAATGTGACCATTACATCTGATGCCACGTGGCCAGTTACGAGTCGCCATTAGTGCAGTGTGGTTGTAGATGAAGAATGTCAAATGATTCTGAATAAGATCCTTTCCTGAAACTCGAAGATCTAGCGGGTACCAGTAGTCAAATTCCTGCTTCATCTTACTTAAAACATCCGACGGAATGTCAGATGATTTTGGGTACTGACCATCGCAGAAGAGATACTCCCAAACCTCATCATTCATCTGCTGAGGGCTAATCAAAGACTTGCTGCCTTTATACATGTCTCCGTCGTGAAAGATATGGGCAACTGTATAATAGGCCATATAAAGAGATGAATCAGATAAGGATTCGACAAGGAACTGTTCATCCCAGGGAATACGCGTTCCAAGACCAAAAGACCGTGAGCAAGCCCACTGATTGAGCCAGCTCAAAGTGTGCTCAAAGCCATGCCTTGTTTCTTCAGAGTAGAGATTCATGTTTGATAAGCATTCCTCAGTCTTTTTCCGCCATTCTGATTCGCCGTACGTTATGTACCACTGATCTGTAAGAGCCACAACACATTCATCACCCGATCTTGACATCACCGGCTTCTCGGGTTCTCTGTATAGAATTGCCTCGCCATTATCTATGAGCTTTGTCTTGATAATGGGCTTGATTTCTTGAACTTTCCTACCATCAAACTCCCCAATAAGCATGGTTCCTTCAGTGAATCCTTTCAGGTACGTCAACCTCTTAGCCTCTGCAAGCTTGTCCTTATCATTTTGACTTTTAATTTTCAGATCCAAGCAGACCTTTTCCGCAGCCTTATCCCCAAACTCCGGAATGTTGATATTCGGTACAATATCAGAGAGCACCGGCACCCACTCATCTTTCACACCATACTTTGCTCGAAGAGCAGTCTTATCACTCAAGTCTTTTAAAGCCATGTAATCATCTGGGGCATCACTAGGGACGCTGGTGACAATGCCAGTACCTTTGTTTGTCAGAATGGTTAACATGGGCAGAGCATAGATCTTTTTCACTTCTAGAGGAGATCTCAAACGGAGTCCAATAAGATCATACCCGGTCAACTCAACCAAGCAGGAAGGCTTCTGAGGGATCTTTGAGAAGTTCTGGTAGGCAAGGTTGAGTGCAGCTCTCTCAGTAAGGATGAAGACATCAGTTTCACTGATTTCATAAGCTCCATATTTCCCATCAGGCAACACCCATGCGTTTGTTTGTCCATACATGGTCTCAGGCCTCAAAGTAGCTGCAGCCAAAAACACTCGCTTTCCTTCCAAAGGACCCAGTTTCAGAGGAAATGGCTGCTCTACTTCCATCTTAATAAGAGTATACTCTTGAGGCTGAACACCTTCACCAGTAGCACGGTCGTGTTCAGCACAAGGCTGGCCATCTAAAGGTGAGAATATCGTGTACCTACGGTCTTTCACTATCTTTCCCATAGATTTCAACTTCCTCATCTGCCACCTCACAAAGGCATCGAAAAACGGATTAACGTCAGTGGTCACGAATGACCTTCTCCAGTCACAACCCAATCCATATGCCCTGAGATCTTCAACAGCCAATGGGGGGNAAGTTCTGGTAGGCAAGGTTGAGTGCAGCTCTCTCAGTAAGGATGAAGACATCAGTTTCACTGATTTCATAAGCTCCATATTTCCCATCAGGCAACACCCATGCGTTTGTTTGTCCATACATGGTCTCAGGCCTCAAAGTAGCTGCAGCCAAAAACACTCGCTTTCCTTCCAAAGGACCCAGTTTCAGAGGAAATGGCTGCACTACTTCCATCTTAATAAGAGTATACTCTTGAGGCTGAACACCTTCACCAGTAGCACGGTCGTGATCAGCACAAGGCTGGCCATCTAAAGGTGAGAATATCGTGTACCTACGGTCTTTGACAATATTTCCCATAGATTTCAACTTCCTCATCTGCCACCTCACAAAAGCATCGAAAAACGGATTAACATCAGTGGTCACAAATGACCGTCTCCAGTCACAACCAAGTCCATATGCCCTGAGATCTTCAACAGCCAATGGGGGAAAGTAGTACAACCATTCATACGGTTCTTGGAACTTCACAATCTCATTGTCAGTGAGACCAAAACTGCGCATAATCTCCCACTGATGAACCTGTCCACCAGATTTCGCAGCAACCTTAGACTTCTTTCCCCTGAACTGATCCGGTAAAGCTGGTGTATCACTAGTCTCATCCTCAACTTGGGGAGCTTGTTTGGTGTAGTCTTCAGCAGAGAAGTCAGGAGGGTTTCCGAACTGCTGGATCTCACGGGAAAGCTTTTCCGCAGAAGCCTTAATTGGCATACCAGTACAGTGGAAGCCAAATGGAAGAAGCACGTTAGCACCCCTCAGTCTATGATAAGCAGAAGCAAAATCAGCCTTGGAGAGTGAGAAGGCATGCCCAATATGTAGATAACCATTCATATACGGGAAAGGGAAGGTTGAGAAGAACTTTTCTCCTGGTTTTGGAGGATCCTTGCGAGACTCAGCCTCGAATACGCCCTCATCTTCCCACCAGTTTCGTGCCGCCACCTCAATCTCGAGAAGACGATCTCTCCTCACGAAGCTTTTCATTTCAGATGCCATACCGTGACAGTGCCTGCTCAAACAGAATCATTCAAAATCAAACGAAGAAACACCATGTCTACAGAAATCGAATCAAAAGACGATCGAAACAACAGTCAAAAGAATCACTGACAGAGAAGATATGAGATAGCCGCTTGTGGAACAACAAAAGAGAAAAAATTGAACGCAACACAGGTGAGACAATTACCTCGATGATGAACTTCGAGGAATAATGAATCGAGTCCACCGCGAAAGCAATCCGAGATTTGATAGAGACGGAGCCACAGTGGGAGAGAGAATGAAGATGATGATGTCGTCTAGGGTTTTTCAGCATATAGGGTTAAAGAAAGAAGAAACCCAAGCCCAGCCTTCGATCCTTGGACTTAACGGCCGTTACGTCCAATTGTCTAACGGGATCTGAACCAGTCTCAGAGTCAACCCCAACTAGTTTTTGTTTGGGCCAAAACACATAAAAGCCCAGTTATTTAGGCATGTTTCCATATGCTAACAATAAGGTAGGTGTACAAGAAAGGAAATGAGAAATAAAAACAATTGCGAGAAAATTGAAATTTCTTTTTAATCGGAAAGACAAAAAAGGAAAAATATTGCTAGTTGATTCTCTCCTCTTTTAAGTGTTACGGGTTTTTTTATCTTTGAGGACGATTGGTGTTGATTTTGTGAGTTTTTATAATCAGCTATATGCATTGCACCACATGTAGTACACCGAGACATCAAGTCCAGCAACAACATCCTTTTGGATGGGAACTTCAATCGCAGATATCTGGCTGTCATTGCCGAGATCGATCCTTCCATATGGCACCCATGTTAACTGAGCTTGTGCGCACATTGGGTTACATTCCCTCAAGATAAGACATTTACACTGTTTTTATCAACGCTTCCAAATTCAACAATTAATATAGAATGATCTTTGAGTTATTATCAACACAAAAAAAAAGCCTTAAAAGAAAAGTCATAGATATTGGCTTCGAAGTGTGTGCCACAAACAAAGCCTTTCAGGAAGAAGAGCAACAAGGCTTCTTAGTGTTTGATTCAGAAGAAGCAGCGACATCAATGGTTTGGCCTTCCTTGATGTTGTTGGCATTTGCTCTTGCCTGGTCCGAAGATATCGATTTCTTGCTGATGATCCGATAAATCTCTGAGAGAATCGTCTGAAAAGACTTCTCGACGTTTAATGCCTCTAGGGCCGATGTCTCGATGAAAGATAGGCCTTCTTTCTCCGCATAGCTCTGAGCATCCTCTGTGGCAACTGCTCTGAGATGCTTCAGATCTGTCTTGTTTCCAATCAACATGATCACGATGTTGGAATCTGCATGGTCTCTGAGTTCTTTCAACCACCGGCTTACGTTCTCAAACGTTGTTGGTTTGGTGACGTCGTAGACCAAGAGAGCTCCAAGTGCACCTCTGTAATAGGCGCTGGTTATTGCTCTGTATCGTTCTTGCCCAGCCGTGTCCCATATCTGAGCTTTCACAGTCCTTCCTTCCACCTTGGAACAAGGAGCATGGTTTTGTCAAAGGGTTAAATTCAGGAATAATACGCAGAAAACGCATATTAAATACGGTGGATTCTATGACTGGAATTTCAATTTGATATGACTAGCAAAGTCGAGACAGCCAAAAAAAAAAAAAAACCATTTCCATTGTTTATTTGATCGTAAATTATGTTCTACATCAAAGTCAAGTCTTTACTATGAAAAGATTCTTAGATCTGACTTGGACAAGGTTCTAGATCTGAGGCAGGCTCACGCTAAACTAGCCAGACCAATTACCAATTCACGAATCGTACCAGAGCAGAAGAAGAAACTAGGGATCATTGTATAAAAAGAGGCCCAAATTAAGAAATTTCAAAGAACAAAAAACTGACCAAATGAAGAAAACAAGCGCACCCACATAAGTAAACAACCAATCCAAGGCCAAATGTTTCTACACACAATGGTTGCTTCCGAGTTTCTTAGAAACCTCGAGCACATCTACGGGAATACACACAAAGACAAACACGAATACGGATCGCACCAAAAAGAACCCACACAAACGGAGAAGTCCATCCTGATTCCAGATACTTGATAACAGAAATTTATAAGTAATCTTGGATCGAGCAACACATCGATTGCACTAAACAGAGATGTGTACATACTTGGAGGGTACGAGTTGCGAATTCGACACCGATAGTAGATTTGGATTCCAAGCAGAACTCATTGCGAGTGAATCTCGAGAGGAGATTTGACTTGCCGACTCCAGAGTCTCCGATCAAAACCACTTTAAACAAGTAGTCGTATTCTTCGTCCGGTCTCCTCGCCATTGTTAACCTTTTCTCGAGGAGAGCGAGATTGGGATTTTGAAAATTGAAGAAGTGAAGAATAGAAGTAGAAGAAGAAATATTTTACTTGTTTTCCCGAGAAAAACGAAATGGGTTGTTGACTAAAATACCCCTGGATCTACACATCCCGTTCCAGTTTATTTGCCGACGACTCTACCCTTTATTTGCCGAACGAGGACTTTACTTATCAAGTTGCGCTTAAAAAGCCTCCGCTTATTCCAAAACGTCAAATATCCCCTAAAATATTACTATATCCTAACTTTGATTTAGTCTACATGAATTCGAGTTTTCTATTTTACATTATTTATAAAAAAAGTATCACTTTCAAATTTACATTGGTAAACGGTTTAATATCTTTTATGATATCTTGACATACATTTCCCAACATATCTTTCTCTAATATGTCACTACATAATGGATATTTTGATATCCCATTCCACACATCCAGTCCTTAACATTTGAGAAATATCATATACTCCTAAAAAATAGACGAGACAAAAAGCTGATAGATTTTTTCCAAAAAATCTTTCTTATTATATAAAGTTGGATGCGTCAAAGTTGCTAATTCACATGATCGTGACACGTGGCAAGTTAATCGATAAGATTTTGACACGTGTTTTAATTAAAATATATTATAAAGGAAAAATATACTAATCCTAAAAGAAAAAGGAAATACTACTATTTTAAAAAGAAAAATAAATAAAATAAAAAGAAATATATCTTATTATATAAAGTTGGATGCGTCAAAGTTGCTAATTCACATGATCGTGACATGTAGCAAGTTAATCGATAAGATTTTGACACGTGTTTTAATTAAAATATATTATAAAGGAAAAATATACTAATCCTAAAAGAAAAAGGAAATACTACTATTTTAAAAAGAAAAATAAATAAAATAAAAGGAAATATATCTTATTATAAATAAAAATATACTAATTCTAAAAGAAAAAGGAAATTACTATTATTTTTAACATAAAAATAAATAAAATAAAAGGAAAGATATTTCAATATTACTAAAAAGAAAAAATAAACTTCAAAGTTAGTAATTAATATGATCGTTACACGTGACAAGTTAATCAATAAAAAGAAACTAACTAGGATATATTCAATTTAATAAAAGAAATTAAAACAAAATGATCTATTTCATTTTAATAAAAGTAAAATAAAAACAAAAAGTAAATTAGATTAACTAAGATATATTTCAATTAAAAAAAGAAAATTATAGATGCTAATAATATGACATTTGACGATGATGAGTTTAATGTAGAGGAGGATAGCAAGAATCATATAGAGAAGCTTTTGATGCGATTCTTGAGAAGTATAACTTTTCTAAAGAGCTAAAATCTCATATAAGGAAGAAAGAAAAAGTAAGTTAAAAAAAACTTGATTAACTAGGATATATTTCAATTAAAAAAAGAAAATTCTAGATGCTAATGATATGACATTAAACGATGATGAGCTCAATGAGGAGGAGAATATCAATAATCATATAGAGAGGCTTTTGATGCGAATCTTGAGAAACATAACTCTAGAGAGCAAAAATACCATATAAGGAAGAAACAAATAAGTAAATTAAAAAAAAAAATGATTAACTAGGATATATTTCAATTAATAAAAGAAAATTATAGATGCTAATGATATGATATTAAACGATTATGAGGTCAATGAGGAGGAGGATATCAAGAATTATGTAGAGAGGCTTTTGATGCGAATCTTGAGAAACATAACTTCTCTATAGAGCAGAGAGATCATGTAAGGGAGATGAATGTGGAGAGAAACAGAGACTTTATTTGCTTGAAAAAAAATTAATGAGGAAATTGTTAACATACTCGAATTGTATACCCAAGTTTTTAACGCAGCTGAACAGTAAAAGATAGTTGATAAAGTTTGTGAACTATATGATAAGTAGGATTAATGTTGTTTAAGACCCGCAACAGATTATGTGTTCTGAATATTTTAATTGAAAATAACTAAAAATTAAAATAAATAAATAATTCTTAGGTTTCGATTTTGTGTTTTTCATATATTTTTTTCCAGTAGTGATCAAATTTTGTTTTCTATTTTCTTTTTTGATGAGAGTCTTGGGAAACATAACTTTTCTAGAGAGCAAAAATATCATATAAGGAAGAAACAAAAAAAGTAAATTAAAAAAAAATTGATTGACTAGGATATATTTCAATTAAAAAAAGAAAATTTTAGCTACTCATGATATTACATTAAACGATGATGAGCTCAATGAGGAGGAGGATATCAAGAATTTTAGAGACTTTTGATTCGAGTCTTGAAAAACATAACTTCTCTAGAGAGCAGAGAGATCATATACGAGAGATGAATGTGAAGAGAAATATATACTTTATTTGCTTGAAGATAGTTAATGGGAGATCGTTAACATACTCGAAGGACTCGAATTGCATACCTAATTTTTTAACGCAGCTTAACAGAAAAAGATAGTTGAAAAAGTGTGTGAACTATATGCGAAGTAGAGTTAATGTTACTTAGGACTTGCAACAGATTCTGTCTTTTGAATATTTTAATTCAAAATAAATTAAAATTAAAATAAATAAATAACTCTTAGGTTTCGATTTTGTGTTTTTCATATATATTTTTCAGTAGTGATCTGGTGTTGTTTTTTATATTCTTAAAAAAATATTTTAACGGGTTTTAAATTTTATTATAATAAATTCGCGTATATGCGGATCCTAATCTAGATTTTAGCTATGATAAAAGTAGGATAATTAATTCGTCAAAATTATAGAAATATATATAAATAGATAAAACATTAGAATTCAACA
Source organism: Alliaria petiolata (assembly GCA_020283515.1). Lineage (NCBI taxonomy): Eukaryota > Viridiplantae > Streptophyta > Magnoliopsida > Brassicales > Brassicaceae > Alliaria > Alliaria petiolata. The sequence goes on along the minus strand of JAHZTW010000001.1, from coordinate 462,355,359 downwards.
TAAGTCATATAAGAGTATTAAAACATATATATTTGGAATATTAAAAGTAATTTTTTTTTACATATTATCCAATTTGTTTTTAATTTATTTTTACGAATTAAAATATTTTATTAAAAACCCGCATATATGCGGATTAGTAATTTATACGAAGGTAACAATTACAAAAAAGGAAGAACCAAGAGTCAAACCAAAAATAAACAAAACCGGTACTTAAACCAAAAAATACCGAGTCAAACCAGGGGAATACTCTCCGAAACCACGTACATATTTAAAACCCTAATTCGCATCTTCCTCTACACTCTTTTATAGCTTTCTCTCCGCCTCGTTTGCTTTTTCTTCTCTCGATTTGCTCTCACGGAAGATTTCAAGAACGTCTGGTAAGATCCACAGATCGAACAATCACTTTCTCCAATTAGCTCCTATTCGTCGCTATGATCGTATCAATTGCGAGCTCACTGCTTGATGTTTTCATTGAAACCAGATCCAAAATCAGAAGCCGAAGTTCGTATTCTTTCCGTCTGAGCAATGGCTTTGGTGAGTTCTCTAAGATTTGTTTGTGTTACTTTCCGTCTCCCATATTACTTCGTACGATCGCATCCTGTATTGATATGTTGCTACGATGCTTATATGATCCGAAGAAGCAAAAATAAATTGTAGTAACGAACATCGGTTTAGCAGACGGAGAATAATTATGTTTTTGACTGATCGAGGTTCTTGAATGATTGTTTATATACCGATTTGATTAAAATTATGTTAGTTTGGACAACTAGCTGCTGTTTATTTATAGCGAGATACGTTTCTTCTTAAAATTACGTTAGTTTGGAGAATGAATAGTTCCAGTCCGGTTCTTGATATATTCTGTAGTTCGGCTGATATGTGTTTGGCATTGAAAATTATTCTGTCGCTAATCAGTTTTTCCGTCCTTGGAATATTACTATTGCAGGTCCTGCACACGTACAAGGGAAACAAAAGTGCTGACAAGGCACTCATTGCTGCAGAGTACACCGGCGTGAAGATCGATGTGCCCTCTGACTTTGAGATGGGTGTCACAAACAAAACCCCAGCGTTCCTCAAGATGAACCCTATGGGAAAGGTTTGGGAAATAGCTTTATTGCTGCAATGGCTTTGTTTTTGATTTGAGTCTATTCTAGCTAACCAAACTCTGTGATCTTACTAGGTTCCGGTACTTGAGACTCCGGAGGGTCCCATCTTTGAGAGCAACGCCATTGCCCGTTATGGTAAGAAATTCTTTATTTCTCCTTCATTTGTCTCTCCATGTCTGGTTTACTTGCTTGTTGCCATTTTGGTATAATGCTTGTTTTGATGTCCCACTGTAGTTAGCCGATTGAATGGTGAGAACTCCTTGAACGGATCCTCCCTGATCGAATGTGTAAGTTCCTGTTTTTTTTGCTTGTTAATCTATTGGTTAGTATTCTCGATGTTTATCTGAATGTTGGTTACTTTGCAGGCACATATTGAGCAATGGAGCGATTTCTCCTCAAATGAGATTTATGGAAACGTCTTGAAGTGGTTCGGCGCAAGAATGGGATTTATGCCGTACAGTGCTCCGGTAAGCTTTTGTGACTGTCATTTGTTGATTCATATTCAATCTATCACTATATCAATAGTACGCAGTGTTTTCTCATCCTCGACTGTTTTATGAATGGTGTTTTCTCATCCTCGACTGTTTTATGAATGAAGGGTGAGGAAGCTGCTGTCTCTGCGTTGAAAAGAGCACTTGATGCGCTGAACACACATCTCACTTCCAACACTTACCTTGTTGGACATTCTATTACCCTTGCTGATATTATCACCGTCTGCAACTTGAACTTGGGATATGCTACTGTCATGACCAAGAGCTTTACCTCTGCATTCCCTCATGTTGAGAGATACTTCTGGACCGTGTTTAACCAACCAAACTTCAAGAAGGTGTTGGGTGATGTCAAACAGACTGAATCTGTCCCTCCTGTTGCTTCTAAGAAAGCTGCCCAGCCTGCAAAGCCCAAGGAAGAGCCCAAGAAAAAGGAAGCCCCTGCAGCAGAGGCACCCAAGCCTGCTGAAGAGGAAGAGGCACCAAAGCCCAAAGCAAAGAACCCTCTTGACTTGCTACCACCAAGCCCGATGGTTCTCGATGATTGGAAGAGGCTTTACTCAAACACCAAATCTAACTTCCGTGAGGTTGCTATTAAAGGTGTGTGGTGATATTCTCTTCACCTAGTCTTAAGGGTTTTTCTTAAGGGGATGCAATGAATTGTTAAGCTAGTGGAATTGATTATCACCATGTTTGCTCAATGCAGGATTCTGGGACATGTATGACCCAGAGGGATACTCACTATGGTTCTGTGATTACAAGTACAACGACGAGAACATGGTGTCGTTTGTCACCCTCAACAAGGTGGGCGGGTTCCTTCAGCGCATGGACTTGGCACGTAAATACTCGTTTGGAAAGATGCTGATCATCGGGTCAGAGGGTCCGTTCAAGGTGAAGGGGTTGTGGTTATTCCGTGGGCCAGAGATCCCCAAGTTCATAATGGATGAGGTGTATGACATGGAGCTGTACGAGTGGACTAAGGTTGATATCTCTGATGAAGCCCAGAAGGAGCGTGTTAGCCAGATGATCGAAGACGCAGAGCCATTTGAAGGAGAAGCTCTCTTGGATGCCAAGTGCTTCAAGTGAAAAGAGAAATGGTTTGGTTTGATACTTCCATTTCCCAGCCGGGGATGTATCTCTCTCTTACTCTCTCTATCTCTCTATTAGGGGTTTTGCTCTGTTAATTGTGTTTTGATATCCCTATGAGTCTCTTAGACGGTTTTTCTAATCGAGTTGTTTAAGGACATGGTTGTGGTCTAAGTAATACGCTTTTTTTTTATCTTTTACCTTTTTTCTCTTTTTGTTGTGACAGAATCATTTACTCTATACCAGTTTTTCCAAGTTTATCGGCTAAATATCTTCCGGTTCACTTGTTTTACGGTCTCTTTATGGTTTATGTTTGTCCTGACGCTTTTTGTTCCAAATGTGAGTGAAATTGGTTTTAAAAGGGGAAAGTGTTGTAGAAGGAGTTTATGTTGGCGTCTGTAGACTTGGTCTTGGCCATCTTGGCTATTTATTCGTCGGCCGTCAACGTCTTCAATTCGTTCGCTGATTACGTTTTGGCTAGTAGCCATTCAGTATTCTACAAATATTGCAATCCGACTTCGTTGGTTTTTTTTGTGTTTGAAAACTAGTTTAAAATAATATGTTTCACCAAACTTGAAGAATCAAGTTATGTTTACGCAATACAACTTTTAAAATCAAGTTATCAAGCCAAATTGTGTGTGAATTAAATATGCATTTTTTATATATATTTGGTTTGTTAACATACATTTTTCTTTTGTCTTATGAATCTTGAATTCTTTCCAATTCGCTGAGTTGAAATAGAGCGTTACACAAACACACTATTAATAGCAAACTTGCCTAAAGCAATATTGGGATTAAACGAAAACTTCTCTTACAAATTTTGAATTAAGAACCAATATTGGAAGTAAATCAAAGAAACTTTGAAATTAAGCTTTGAAAAAACCTAATTATTTACTTGCGTCTCACTCTGACTCGATGATGAAAGCTACAATGTTTTCTCCGCGAGACCCACGCAAGCAATCAAGAAGAGGCTTCAGCTTGTCAACAAGATCACCAAATAAACCAGGCCTATGCTCTTTGGCAACTTCCAGAGTCTTTTTCAAAACTGGATTCCCGTATTCATCCTTAGCCAATCTCACCAACGTATCTTCATCACACTTGACAACCTCCATCACCATAAAAATCAAAGGCAAATCTTCATCTTCGCCGAGGAGCTTCTCCACAATGTTGCTTCCATGTTTCAGAAGCGAAAGCTCAATGTAGTGGCACTTAAGCCCACACGCGATGAATTCCGTACAGTCCAAGTCGTGTAAATCAATCGCCTGTTGTAGCAACAAGTTTCCGCAACCAGGTTCCTTTGCTAGGTAGAGAGCGTTGTATCCATGTAGGCGTAGGATTTGCTCAGAAAATTTCGAGTTTCCTCTTTTCTCGAGAAGTTTTACGGTTCGTAACATGATGTTCTGACCGTAATGGTTGATTACAACATCGGTGTAGTTTTGCTTGATTGCTTCCGAAAAAACTGTGTCGATTTCTTCTGATTTTCCTAGGATTATATGAGCCATGAGCGAGCCTCGTTTTGTTGTGACAAACTCGACAAAGAGACCAGAATCCGACGTCAGCTTCCAGGCAAGCCTATGAAGCTCTACGGGTCGGGAGAATCTCATCAAACTCTGCCAATAGCTCGTGCAAGCGCGTGTTGTCTCGTGTGGTTTTTTGTGTAAAGTCGAGGTTAAGCACATGTTGGATTAAGGAGATTCCTAAATCGTCCATGCTTAGCTCGTAAGCGTCCGCTGCGAATAGGTCAAGTAAATCAGACTTGAGGAGATCATCATCTATTGTTATGGCTTTCTTGAGTAGGCTGCAAGCGCGACGGTAGGTGTTATGGCTTTCATGAATGCTCTCCATATTTCGACGGAATTAGAAAAGAAAAAAAAAAGAGTTTTGTGTGTGTGTATTTGTGGTGTTTGTTTGAACGATAGATGTTATAGATCAGTAAATGATATGTGGTCTATTTATAGACTTGAGATTCGTCAGAGTTTCCATATTCCTAGTCGTCCTAAAATTGTTAATTTTTTCATCAATTCCATATTTTTTTCCTTAATCATCTTGATTTCCTGTTTTTTTCATAAGTCCTAAATAGAAATTTCCATTTCTTTTTTCTTAATAGGAATTTCCTTTTCCAACGTTAGTCTGACTTTTCCTTAATAGGAAATTCCTTTTCCAAAGTAAAAATTACTTAAAATCACTTTTGACGAGGGTCCAATGTATGTTAACAAACCAAAAAAAAAAAAAAAAAAAAAAAAATGCATATCCAATTCACACACAATTTGTTAATTGTAATTTAAGGAATCGCAAGTTACAAATATTTTACCGAAAAAGTTATATAATATACATAATTTATTTTGCTGGTCAAGTGAATTGTTTATTTACTACTACAAGACATAAAAAAAAATACCAATAGAAGCTCTGGGGGGGGGGGGGTCTGTCTGATTGTTCTTTTTCCTTTTCTATTTTGGACATCGAAAGTTGATCTACCAGAAGAATTTGTTCTTTGCTACCGCGAAAGATCGATCCCTCTTTGCTTGCAAGCAAAGTCTCATCGAGAGGGAAGGATACAGGAATTAGAGAGAGATGAGAGAGACCTTGGCGAGTGGTCTTTCATGGCGGCGTCTGGTATTCTTCGCTTCGATTGGTCTCCACTTCGTCTTAGGTTCGTCCTCTTCAGATCTACCCGATCTCATTTTTAAAGGCCTTTGATTAGCCAAATTTTCTTTGTCAGTTTGGTAGAATCATCGAATTCAATGCCCGTTTGAGATTTTAGGTCTTGAATTGGCGAGATTTATGCCAAATTTAGCTGAACTCGGCTATCTTTCTAGCTTCCGTGTCTTTCATCTCTGTTCATAAGGTTATGTCTTGGTCTTTCGAGATCAGGATTGAAACAGGGAGGCTGTATTTCTCTATCAGTAGATCTCGAGCAACTAAGAACCAGTAGATTTGTTCTTAACATGTTCCCGTTCAATTCATGGGTTTTTGATGGGTTGCTGATTCGAGCAACTTCTGTTACTTTTTCTGGGAGGATAAGAGCAACATGCAAACTATTTGAGGATAGACTTAAAGAGTGTATCACCAACAAGCTTGATGTTTTCTTTATCTGTTAAGTCTTGTGATATGATATTGTCCCAGGTCTATCCGGTGATTCCAAGAATACAAATACAGGAGTTAAGGCAGAGTCTCACAATTCTTCCAGCAGGACAGGCGCAAAAGTAATCCTCATACTGGTCGGGTTTGCGGCTGTAGCGATGTTCTCCTTCTTCCTGTACAAGCTATGGCAGAAGAAGAAAAGAGACGAGCAGTATGCCCGACTCTTGAAGCTGTTTGAGGAAGACGATGAACTCGAGGTTGAATTAGGCCTTCGAGATTAAAAACAAATATACAATTTGTCAACTATTATTGCCTGAGGTATATTTGCTTGTTTTTCCTTGTAAGATAAATAGAGAGGTATTAAGAAGAATCAGAGCATGTCTTTGGTTGAAGCTTTACTTTTTAATAAAATGTTTGTTATTGACAGAGGCGTTTTAGGGCGTCTAGGTGGAACTTATGGCCATTTAAATCTCAAGTGTATATAATTATGCACGTTTGATTGGAGAGATGATAGGTTACTTGTTTTAATCTCGTTTACTTGTGGAGAGACTTGTTTCGTGGTTGGAAATAAAACTATCATAACTTGGCCTACGTGTTTAGCTTTATTAGGTCTAGTTTTTGTGCAAGTGATTCTTGCTCTCTTTTGAGATGAAGAGAGCAAGTATAAAAATTAACTTTGACGTTTTGCGAGGAAGAATAAAAAAGTTGGGTGAGCAATTACAAAGAGATTAGCAGATAAATGATTATAGGTGGATTGTAATCAAGTCCGGGAACGATTAACTCACTGACCGAGAAGCAATATGGCCTAAACCCAAAGATTCAAAAAACCAGAGGGATGGACAAATAGAGAGATTCATTCATCCAACTCCGAAGACTCAAAATGAAATTAATGTTGGGTTTCAAACTTAAATAAAAGTTACACGATTCAAAACGAGATTACACTTCATAAACACCATTATTAATTAAGTTTATTACCCCACTGGTTAATGGTCATCTCTGCTAACCAACAAAAATTTCAAAAATAAAGAATAAACTTAATGACAAAATAAATTAATTGAAGAGTCTCAAACGTTAGAACATTATCACCTCGCAGATAGTTAGGCAAGGCATAGAGAGCCTTTGCCCTGTCCACACGACCACGCCATTGGTTTCTCTGTCCGAAGCAGAGTAAAGAAGTTTGATCATTTCTCGGGTAAAAACCTTTATTGTCCAGTCTTGGCACGCTTGCTGTTGAAGGGGGTCATGCTCGGACTCAGACAAGGGCTCAAGCTCGGACTCGGACTCTCTTCCCTTAGCGTACCATTCAGAGCCGCTAATTCCTTCAGCTGTTCCCTCTTGTAGTGGTCCATTGATTCGTCCTATATAGATAAAAACTAAACCACGTGAACAAAAAAGGTCTCGAGTACAAAACCATATAGAGATGTTTGGATTTTCTTTAAGAGACTGTACCATTGGCTTTAGGAGTGATTCCAGGAAATGCACTGCATGCTCCAATCGGGAGTTTATTATGTCCTCTGGAAGCTCGGCTTCGATCAGTACATGTAGTGACTCGCTGAGATGCTCATACCCTGGCTTACCTTTTAGCTTTTCCTCCTAAAGAGAAGTAAAAGGACTAGACGGATGAGCCTTGACACCGCATGCATGAAGTAGGCACGAGCAGAAAAAAAACTCAAAAGAAACGAATTTCAGATTTTTAACCAGAAGTTTCCCTCTATTCACTTCTAATACTATTATTTGACCAAAGTTGCAAAAGACTCAGAAATTTCATTCTTGAACAGGTTTCCAAATTTCAATTGCTAATGTGAGGACGAATAGTATAGCTGATAATGCAGGAGAAATTGTATCATTACTTCAATAAGAGCTGGTAATGCTAAGAAAATGCTGAAAACAAGGTTATGCACAATGGAATAACATGTTGCCAAAGAGCGTAAGCAAATTATGCATATTCAACACATGGCTGTAGAACCGGTTGGCAAGTAAAAACATATGAGATGAAGTCAAGTTTTGAACTGTAAGAAGTCTTCTATGCTTCAGGGAATCAATTATCAAGAAACCATACCTTGACAGTGTCCTTCACGGATCCTCGCCCTCTAATAAACACCCTACAGTGTGTTGCCAGCTCAACTCTTTTTAGGGAGTTTCCACGTGGCCCGAGAATCCGCCCAACAAAATTATACTGCAAGGCTCAATGAATTCAACAAGAGGCCAACCCAATTACATACAATACCATATTTGGCTAAAACATTTGAAACTTACACTTGGAAATTTATCCACAGGGACATCAAGTCTTATCACTCTTTTCACAATGGGTGGGGTAGGGAGTCCAGGCATCCCAACCCAGCCCACTGAAGCAGGAGCGCGAAATGGAGAAGCTCTCTGGAGATGACAATTTTCCTGAAGAAAGCAAGCAATCAATATTGAAAAAAAACCACATTTGATTTTAGGATTCTTAGAAGCACCATCATAATTCAACATGAGTCTGATATTTGACTACTTCAACTATCAGCACTGGCTTACCTCTGCTTGCATCATTGACCATCCGTCTAAATCAAATTTTCCATTTGTCGTCTGGCCGAGCGATCTAAATGGACTGCCATGCTCATATCTCTCAAGATCAGAAAAACTGGAGATCCTCCTAATCTCTGCAAGAACACGACCAATGTAAGCAATAAAGCAAAAACGTTACAAAAGAGAGTGCAACACTTGAACAGCAGAGGCATCTTCCAGTGATAAGACAGCCCACCTTGATTTAGTAGCCTGCAGCAATGTGGCATAACTTGCAAAAAGGGACCCAACTTTTGTCTCTCTTGCAATAATTCAGCCAAGTACCTGAATAAGGTTAAGAAAATCTTCATATTGGAATCACAGCACACATGTAAACTAAACATAAAAAAGTTACATCCGACCCTCATTTCTAAAGCATTGATGAAATCACATAAAACATTGTTTAGGAGCCAAGAGCCAAGAGTAAGTGGGGGAAAGGTGAGATTTTTGTGAGGCGAGACTAAGATTGAGAAGTTGAAAAATAGAAACCTAACAGAACCATTTTCAACACTCATCCAATAAATAAAAAAAAAAATCCACCAATTATACACACGCGCACACTTCGATTTCTATTAACTCAACAAGTCCACAAGAAATCGATCCACAACAATCAATTTAGTTTGATCCAAAGAAAAAAAAAGCTCACACAGATTTACATCAGCAAAAAAGGTCCGAAAGAAGAGAGAAATTGGAACCTTTCACGATCAGTCGGAGGACAAGGGGATCGATTGGGAGAAGCACGGAATCCGGAAAGAGGAAACTGGAAGAAACTTCCGGGAGAGATCCTCTCTTCCATCGCCGCAAAACCAGCGCCGGATTCCATCATCTTCACTCTATATATCCATCAGAAAACAAAAACTGAGATTGTTCATAACCGCAAAAATAAGATACACAATGAAGCATACATACAATAGAGAGAAAGGCAAAAGAGTGAGAGCAAAGACTGACCGGAGTTACTGAAGATAAGATGCGGCGGAGGATCTGGCGCCGATCTCAAGGTTCCGAAAACTCTCTCTTCTCCGTCAGAAGTAGGTGTGGACTGTGTAGAGTGGCCACAGCAACAGAAGATGAAGAAGGAGAAGTAGGCAAGTAGGGGAGTCAAAAGCCCTACGCACGATGAGAGAGAGAGAGAGTCTCACCGCAAATTTTTTTTTCCTGTTATTTTTTTCTATGGAGCTTGTGAGCTTAAAGGTTCTTGCACTTTGACAAACTTGGGCCTTTGGCTATTATTATTGGGCTTATTTTTCACTAGGCCCATTGTTGCGCCTTAGATTTGAATAGTGAACAAACAACATCTGTGATCGACTCATGATGATTCTCCAGCAACCCAACCATATGTGCATGATAGCTTCTCCTTCTCGACTCATCATGACATATTATTTCATTAAAATGTGTACTCAAACAGTGAAAAAGTATAATAGCGATAGCGTGGTGGAAGCATTTTTGATACCGACTTTTACCAATGGTGTGACTGTGATTGAAGCTCATAGGCAACATATACAAGACAAAAAAAAAAACATGCATACACTACAGCCAAGATATAAACACCAGAGACTCCAACCCAGGGAACAATCCCCAGTTCAGAAGAATTAAATCGACACGTCGTCTGCACCTGTAAATGAAATCAAGGAGAGGATACAGCGAGTTACTCTGGAGAAAACGACCTCTGGGGGTTAACAGAAACGTCATATCCAGGAACAAATGGTCGTATGTTATCTGTTCCGGTGATCTTTTGAAGCTCTGTAGAGCTCATTGACTAGTGATTTGTATGAGGCCAAGTCAGCTACAATCCCTATCTCAGGTTTCTGTTTATAAAGCTTTGATGCATTTGCATGTCTATGGTGGCCTTCCAATAGGATGTTGTATGTGATGTCGTCCGGAACAACACCTATATTAAGCATGGCGTCTAGCAACACGTCAGCATTCTTCATCTGTCCCAATTTGCATAGTCCGTTCAGCAGAACGTTATACGTCACAACACTAGGAATATGCCCGCCGCTCTGCATTTCCTTGAGCAGCTTGGAACCAGTTTGAACATCACCCTTCTTACAGAATGCATCCATCATCATTGTATAGACCACATCATCCGGCTTCATACCAGCTCGCAGCATCTCTCTCAAAGCTCTTTCAGCATCAATGACTCTTCCTTCTTTGCACATTCCACAGATAAGAGCTGAGAAACCCACCCTATCGAGTTCTATCCCATCCTGGTCCATTTTCTTCCTTATCTCCAAAGCTGTTTCTACATCTCCTCCTCTACAATATCCATCTATAAGAGCTGTGTATGTAACTTTGTCAGGCCTAAGACCTCTGTGGATCATTCCATCAACAATGTTCCTTGCAGCCACCAAATCCCCGTTCTTGCAAAAGCCATTAACTAGAGTATTATATAGAACAATATCAGGCTGAAGACCCCTACTTAACATCTTCTGATAACTTTCTTTCATCAAGTCAATCTGTCCATTCCTACTATGACCATGAATCAACGTAGTGAAAATAACATCATTTGGGATCAACCCTCTCTCACACATCTCATCAAATAGGCCATGTGCTCGGTCCATTTTATTCTCCTTACACAAAGCATTAATCAAGGCACTATATGTGAAAACATCGGGGCGTGTTCTGCTTTTCTCCATATGATGTTTGAGCCTAAACCCTTCATCTAAGTTTCCAGCCTTACAGTAACCATTTATCAAAGTGTTGAAACTAACCACTGTAGGCCGCAAACTCCTTTTAGTAATTTCGTCGAACACTTTCAGGGCATCACATATTTTGCCTCCTTTACAAAATCTGTTCATCAAAATATTGAAAACGTACACATTTGAGGGATGCCCAGCATCCAAAATCTCCATATAGAATCCCCAGACAGTCTCAGTTGGATTCAGCTTCATCATCCGATCAAGCAAATTGCCACAGCCACGAATCGGAACAACAAATTTATGCTTCCGAGATAGCCTGAAACATTGAATAGCGTCGGGTATGAATCCTACATTTGTGTACGTTATCATCAAAGCATCAACAAGGAAATCACACATAGTGGTTCCTCTCATTTCTAACAACGCAATGAAAACGGAAGAAGCCGAGTTTTTCCCTTTCCGAGAGACGACGAGCCCGATAAGTGACTGTGCTTCAGCGAACATTTCGTGAACAGCGAGGAAACGAGCCATGACGAAGTAGGATTCGACGGTAAACCGAAACCCAGGCTGCGATGAGATGAATTTGAAGAAAGCGAAGATAGAATGGTGGGGAAGGGAGAGAGGGTTACGGTTGATGAGATCGACAACATGACGAACGCTGAGAGAGGGAAGGACCTTCCTGATAGAGGAGCAGGCAGTAAAAGAAGACGGCTCCAATGGCGGATCCCTGTAAGAATCTCTGATGGCAACTGAGAGTACGAGAACTGGGTCATCGTCGTCGTCCGCTTGTTGATGAGAGAGAGATTCTGGAGAGTACCATGTCGATAAGAGAGACGATGTACGAGAAAAGATTTGAGGGTGGGATCGAGAGAGTGTTCTTCCTAGTATTTCGATTCTGAACATCTCTTTTCTCCGGCGCCGGGTATTTCTCGAGACTTTTGAATGAAAACAGTGAGAGTAGGGACAAAATGGAGAAAAATAGTCGACAACCGTAAACCATAAGATTTTTTAACTCAGAAAACCGGTTTTAAGTAACCGGGATTCGGCTAAGACGGTCAGATTCAGTTAATCTGCGATTCTCCGGTTCAAGGTGTTGAACAAACGAAGATCGTTGAACTCATCAGCAGTTTTGTGGTAAGATAATCACTATGATTGTAAAGGAAGGTGAGCGCTTTTACTCATGGGAACAACTAAATAGAGATAAATGTTTAATACTTTAAAACGATAACAAAGAGAAAGAGATAGAGAAAATGATAGTTATAAACGAGACAAAGTTCTGCTTCACTGGATTGCATCCTAGAGACATTGTAATTGTAGCCAAGACACATGAAAGAGCATTCAAATACGAAACTGCAAAATAGTCTGGAAAAAGTAGAACTAATAGCCTCCCTTGAGATCGTTGACGACGTCGTAAGGGATGGGAGTGACCGTCTCCAAGGTCATACCTTCGACCATGAACCCTGGTTTGGGGCCTTTAGGCTGCCTCTTGGTGCTTATTGTCTCACCTCTGGCTTTGGCTGCAGCCTTGAGCTCATCGTTCTTCTTCTTCCTCAGCTTGAACTCCTCTGCGCACCTAGACTGCTGCACATGCTCCACACGCACATGGATCCTCTTCCTTATGATCCTGTTGCCAATCTGATACAAACATATCTATGTCAGTCATCATGGTTGACTTTAAGCCAAGCTACAGCACTACGATAGTCATGGAACCTAATTACAGCATTGAAATTACAGCAATTCAAGTTATTGATCAATGGAAACACCTTTTTGATGCAAAAAGGGCCAATTGAAACGTTGAAGACTATACGAAACCTAAGCAGTCAACTTTGGAATCTGAAACTGTATCAAGAACACCATGATAATGCATGGTAGAGAACTAAATCTAACACAAGAGTTGAAGGTCCACAAGAAATTAAAAAATCTTCGAGATCAACCTCAAAAACCGCGAAATCTCATCAAACAATCACAGATCAACAATCCAAATAACACAAATAAGCTCCAAACTCAATACAAAAAAAAAAACTTTCAATCAGAGTGACAGAATCACGATAACAACTCTAGCAGGCTCTAAAGAGATGTGAGTTCTTCAGACCTGTTTATTGACTTCGACACCGACGGCGCGCTTGGTAACGTTCCAGATACGACCGGTACGGCCGTGGTAGAACTTGTGAGGCATACCCTTGTGGATCGCACCATTCACCTTGACATCGACGTAATCGCCGACCTTGAAGGTCCTGAGGTAGGTCGATAGTGGAATGTAACCCTTCTTCCTGAAAGGCCTCGCGAACAGGTCCCTCGTTCTCGCCCGAACTCCATGACCTGCCGGCATTTTCTCCTCTTAGATGAACCTTAGAATCGCCGAAGAAGCAAAATGAGAAAGGCAAAAGATTATTTATCTCTTCTGAAACTAGGGTTTTCTGTAAACGGGCCTGTTGGGTCAGCAAGTTGGGCTTATTCAAAGAAGGTTTGTTATTAACCAAAATAAAACCTCTATATTGTTAAATGTTGTATGGTTTAGCTCCAAATTCACACACCTCGACTATGAATTTCTGAAGCATCTTCTCCCAAGATGGCATTGTCCTAATACCGAATCGGAAAGACTTGTAGAATGTAGAGTGAGAGTAGTGTTGTTGTGGAGATGAAAACCTTATGTTTTGTTGACCAAAGCAACCTCATGTTTCTTAATACTACAGCAAAGAATCGTTTATTACAAATCCTTATCTTAGAGTAACTAACATAACAAAAAGTATTATATCAATTGTTGGTTTCTTTTCTCTTTGGGTTTCCGTTCAAATATTACTTCTCTTCAACCTGTCACCACCACTAATTATAATCAGCTACAATCTCACAAACTCACAAAGCTCTCATCTTGAGAGACAGTTATGCTTGGCTTGCTTCTGTCTCCACACTCCCAAATGCTGCCTCCTTAAACCCGTTCATGCACGAAGAAGGTTCCAGATTTAGCGTTTTCTCAATAACCTCTGGCTGATCCTTTTGACAATGCTCGGTAGGTTGAGGAGGGAGAGGGATGGTACTATCTTCAAGATCCTTAGCTACTTTGCGCTTTCCTTTCCGAGCCTTCTTCTTGAACTGAACCCTCCTGACTTTTGGAGCCTTGATGGTTTCTTTCACTGGGGTTGCTGCCTCTAATGTCTTCTTCTCACACGGAAGTACAGTAAGCTGAGTGTTGTAGTTGGAAAGGTCAATTTTAGATTCTGACTGGAGCGCTACAAGAGCCGTTCTCCCAGCGCTTATCTCAGCATCTCTTTTAGTTTTTGTTGCAGCTCCTGTGTACTTTATGCCTCCGATCTCTACAGTACATGTGAAATTTAGACCTCTCCCGAGAGTTTCTCTCTTTTGGCACTGATACAATGGAATCGCGTAGTTCATCTTTTGAGCGTACTCTTGAAGAAGATTCTTGCATAACCCCATTTCGTGCTGCATTAATAAGCCATTCAAAAGTTAGCCAAATGCACACAACATAAAGAAAGAGCCTACGAATCTGCCCTTATAGATGTTGGCTATGCACATAAATCTGACAAGATTCAAACCGGTAAACTTCTTCTTTACTCAATTCACCCAAGATCTACACCTTATAAGAGACTTGATTCACGATTGGAATCTTTAAACTCTCTAGTCTAGATCATTGCCCAAACCAAGACCCTCAACAAAAACAGAATGCCCCCTAACGCATTCTCATGTCTCCCCTTTTAAACCCTCCAACACTCAAACTAGCTGTAAGGTCTGTTGCTGAGCTAGCAAAGCTACAATTCACTGCCAAACCCCTAGGCTAGTTACAATAGTCCTGCACTAGACTTAACAAATCAGAATCACGACATTAGAAAGATGAGGTACTTACAACAGGTAGTGAAACACATTGGCTTAGCTCACTGGATTTTGCTAATTCCAGGAGAGCAACCTCCGCAGCTGATTGCTCTGCAGCCTTACGATTGAAGAATCCAGGCAATGAATCATATCTGACACCATCGACTATTACTGTCGATTGAAACAAAGATTTGTGTGAAGGGCCTTCTCTGACAGTCTCATATACAGGCGTTGATAGCTTGTATCTCTGAGCATATTCCTGCAACCGGCTTTTGAACACATAGCAATTTGAAACACCTGAGCAGAAAGGGAAAAAAAACTTCAAAATGAGGCGAAAGATAATAGACTGGCTAGTAAAGACGAAGTAACAGTCATTGGAGCTAAACACTATCAGACAAAACAGAAACAGCAACTAAAACCCTAGGATGTTACAGCATAAGTTACAAACAAAACTCAAAGCGACAACAAGGAAGAACAGTGAACGAGTCCTCAATTGCAGATGTAAAGGAAAGCATAAAGCTGACGACTTTCTCAAAGAAACTATACTTATCCAAAAGGGGAGAGACAATTAACTTAGCTAAATTGCAACATAGCTTCCATGTATCTGCAAATTGAGTCAATAAATCATCATCTCAAAAAGGGAAAACTTCCCCACTCCATGAAGAAGAAAACAAACGCCTTTATTATTTTACTATATTATTCCTTGAAAGCTGAAAACAAAACCAAAATTTCCAACCGCTACGGAAAGGATGGAAATTGAGAAATCCGAAAGCTTTTGACAGAGAGATATATGCTTAAACCCACAGGTGAAGATAAACTTTTTAACTAATCAAAACGGCAATCCAATTTTCCCAGGAAGAAAGGAATCGAGCAAGAACTGGAACAGAAAAAAGCATGATCTGGTTTAAAATCAAACACCGGAAAGAAAAACCCATCAACAGAAACAAGGATAAATGCAGACATGGTAAAGAAGAAGGGAGTAATTCACCAGAGGAAAAATCATTCGCAGTCATTTTCTCGAGCAGAATGTAGCTGAGAAGATGAAGAATGTTGAGTAGGGCACCGCGAAGAGACGAGGGATAAAGAAACGTGTCGGCAACAGAGGCACCGCGTGATGCTGCTTAAAAGCCGAAAGAGATGATTTAAGCGCTTCAACAAAAACCCTGGACTCTCTTAATTTTTTTCCCGTCAGACTCTTTTAAAGATGAAATTAAGAGTAATTTATTTATTTTGTTTTATTTTATGTTGATTTTGATATTTTGTTAGTTCTTTAAAATATACAATAAGGTCCTTTAATCTATTTGTAATTCAATTCATTTCAAACTAATCTATTTGACCTATTGACCCATTTCATCCATTGATCTAGGACTTCAAGAGAGTCGAAAAAAACTCATCAGCACTTGATCTAGAAATACATAATTTAATATGGAGTATGGACGATGAAATATCAAATTAGGACATAATCGATANGTTACAAACAAAACTCAAAGCGACAACAGGGAAGAGCAGTGAACGAGTCCTCAATTGCAGATGTAAAGGAAAGCATAAAGCTGACGACTTTCTCAAAGAAACTATACTTATAGCTTCCATGTATGGGAGAGACAATGAACTTATCTAAATTGCAACCTAGCTTCCATGTATCTGCAAATTGAGTCAATAAATCATCGGGAAAACTTCCCACTCCATGAAGAAGAACCAAGAAGATAAGTAGCCTTTATTATTTTACTATTATTCCTTGAAAGCTGAAAAACAAAACCAAAATTTCCAACCTCTACGGAAAGGATGGAAATTGCGAAATCCGAAAGCTTTTGACAGAGAGATCTATGCTTAACACCCACAAGTGAAGATACACTTTTTAACTAATCAAAACGGCAATCCAATTTTCCCACGAACAGAAAAAAGCATGATCTGGTTTAAAATCAAAAACCGGAAAGAAAAACCCATCAACAGAAGCAAGGATAAATGCAGACATGGTAAAGAAGAAGGGAGTAATTCACCAGAGGAAACATCATTCGCGGTCATTTTCTCGAGCAGAATGTAGCTGAAGAGATGAAGAATGTTGAGTAGGGCACCGCGAAGAGACGAGCGATAAAGAAAACGTGTCGGCAACAGAGGCACCGCGTGATGCTGCTTAAAAGCCGAAAGAGATGATTTAAGCGCTTCAACAAAAACCCTGGACTCTTTTAAAGATGAAAATTAAGACTAATTTATTTATTTTGTTTTATTTTATGTTGATTTTGATAGTTTGTTAGTTCTTTACAAAATATACAATAAGGTCCTTTAATCTATTTGTAATTCAATTCATTTCAAACTAATCTGTTTGACCTATTGACCCATTTCATCCATTGATCTTAGGACTTGAAGAGGGTCGAAAAAAACTCACCAGCACTTCTTCTAGAATTACATAATTTAATACGGAGTATGGACGATGAAATATCAAATCAGGACATAATCGATACTACTCACTTTTATTACAAATTCATCAAATTTTGTCGAAATGGTTTTGAAGGTGGGCGATTGGCCAAGTTTTGTATACGAATTGTTTGAGTTTCACTTTTTAAGAGACAGTTTCCTGATGGGTTTGAGCTGGTCTATGAGAATCAGATCAATAATGTTAGGAATGATTTGCTCCTAGTGCTTAAAACATAACTTCTTTGTTTGTTTTTTTTTTTTTTAATGCAAGTCACTTATGTCCCCTATTTTTGTTTTAATTGTGGATGTAACAAATATTTACGATTGCACTTGTAATTATTATGGTTTCGTGTTTTGTTTATATGATTTTGTTTTTGTTTTTCTATACTAAAAATCCATTCCGGCTTTCGTAAGCGTGTGGAATTAACCCCTTCCTCTTAACTCTAATCACCATTTTCATCATCCAGAAACTCCCTTCGCCACCGCACGCGTGCGCTCAACGCGCTTCAACAGTCTCATAGCTGCGACCATCCTCTTCTCCGATCTCCCCCTTATCGGATTCCTTGTACTTACCCCAGGATCAGGATCAGGTTCGTTGTGCGCTCGTCTCTCTGGTTTCATCTAACTCCCACTCCAAGTCTCTCTCTCAATCTTAAACCCTAGGGTTTTTCTCTGCAGAATTGCTCATCGTAGCATGTGATTCTTGTATAAATACGGAGATGGTTGATTGTAGAATCAAGAGCAGGAAAAAAACCATTACTGAAGGCGACATCGCCACGCTTTTGCAGAGGTAGTTATCGCTCTTACCTCGTGAAATGTCTTCGTTTCGCGATTTGACTTAGTCAGTGTGGGGGATTTTGATTTCGGTGCAGATATGATGCGACGACGATACTGAGGCTGCTACAGGAAATGGCCTATTATTCCGATATCAAGATGGACTGGAGTGAGTTGGTGAAGAAGACCACCACCGGAATCACCAATGCCAGAGAGTACCAGTTGCTTTGGAGACATCTTGCTTATCGTGATCCTCTTCTCCCTGTGGAACATGATGCTCAACCTCTGGTAACGTCTTTTGTATCTCTCTTCTTCTCAGTTTCGATGAATTGCTCCTTGCCTTATGTTTTTATGGGATATATTGACCGTAAATAAGCTCACCAGCATTCTATGACGAAGTGAATATTCAGTTTGGCATTACTCTATGCATTGCTGATGATGCAGTTTACAGGATTTCTAAAACGATTATTGGCTGTGCAGGATGATGATAGCGACATGGAGTGCGAATTGGAAGCTTCCCCTGCAGTCAGCCTTGAAGCATCTGTGGAGGCTATTGCACATGTGAAAGTAAGAAGGAATTGAAATACTATTTCAAGACGCATTGCTTCATCCCTTAGATATAGTTTTCTGTTCAGGATGTCACTTTGCGTTGCAGCTGGGTTACCACCTTGCTGTGTTCTTAATGATTAGGATGTTGCTTACTTGTACTAGATATAAACATGTTCTTATCCTGAGTTCCTATATTATCCAAATACCATTCTAAGTTCTCTTCTCTCTTTTTACACCAGGTGATGGCTGCTTCGTATCTGCCAAGTGAAACCGATATACTCGACGACTCAACAGTTGAGGCACCCTTGACAATAAACGTACCTTATAGTCTGCCTGAGGGGACTCAGGAACCATCAGAGTGGTCGTCAAGAGGGATGAATATCACCTTTCCTATTTCTCTACAGAAAGCTACATTTACCGAGGGGGTGAATGGAAATGGTTCAGCTAGTAGCAGCATGGCTTTTCGGAGGAAAAGGAAAAAATGGTCTCCCGAGGAGGATGAGGAGCTGATCGCGGCTGTGAAGCGATGTGGTGAAGGCAACTGGGCACATATCGTTAAAGGAGACTTTAGAGGAGAGAGAACTGCCTCCCAACTCTCGCAGGTTGTGATTTGTCTTAGTGAATAATGACCTCTCTTTTTTCATTACATTCTTTGAAGAAATCATCTTGTAGTTTATGCACCCTACCCTTATTGTCTTGTTCTTTGTATTACTACCTGTTTATACATCATTATCTATATTCTGTTGAGGATAAGTGGTAGATATTTTCCCTCCCTGTTTTAGTTGTTGGAGGGGGCTCTATAACTATAGGACCACTGTGTTAATTACACGAGAAATACATCTGTTGTCATCTAGTCTGGTATGGATGTGGGGTTCCCCCCATTTTTCCGGGTTCAAATCCCGGCAACAGATTATTTTCTTGTCAGGTAATTTCTCTGATGGTTCAAGGTATAAGATAAACAATTCTTTGGCTACTTGAAAGAGCATCTGTTTATTCTTTTTCTCTTCATTAGTGGTAACAAACTGACTATTTTATTTGCAGAGGTGGGCGCTTATAAGAAGAAGGTGTCATACTATGACTGCTGTTAGTCAACCTGGCCTACAACGAACTGAAGCGCAGATAGCAGTTAACCATGCATTATCCTTGGCCCTGGGAAATCGGCCTCTTCCAAAAAAACTTTCAGTAGGTACAAGTAGCAGAAGATCCTTTCCCGCTAATTCTAGTATTTATTATATGTTAGAAGAGGCTTTCGTTTGGTTACCGCTGGCTATGTTCTTGTTTAGGTCAGAAAGTAGCTCGCCTGTTTAACTGGGGTGGGGTTTTGTAGCTATAATATTTGCGTACTTTTTTTTTTCCTCTTGAATTGATTTGGTGGCCACTCTCAAGTAAAATTAACAATTGGACTGCATTTTGTTCAGGTATTTCGCCAACGACTCCATCTTGTAGCATTACAGAGACGCAAAGCAACGAGCGCAATTCTTCTCAAGGTCAACAGCAGTCCAAACTAGTTGTTCAAACATTGCCTCGGGCAGCAACATCAGTTCCAGCTTCAAAATCTCAAGTTGCTGTTAAAAGAAAAACAGCAAGCTCCACTTCCAGATCGAATTTAAGGGTAACAGCTAATTCAGTAGCTGCTGCAGCATGCATGGGTGGCGTATCGACTGATGCATCAGTACCAAAGGTCGAACCTGAAAAATCTTATGCTCCATTAGTGCCAAAGACTGAACCTGTAAAAAATGCTTCTACAGCTTGTGTGCCTCGTCCCTCAGGTAGCCTCGTTGTGCCAAAGGTTGAACCAGGAAAGAGTGTTGCCGCTTCTACTAGTATCACTAAAGCAGTTGCACCTGCGGATACACGGCCTCTAGCTAATGGAAACCCGGAACTTGTGACGCCTTCATCATCTTCTATCAAACCTCCCCTTATGGTTTCTCGTTCAGAAGGATCTACAATGATTTCTGCTTCTACCCCCTTGGCTTCTGCATCGAAGATCATCTCCAATCAGCGAGTTTTTGCAGCCTCTGCCCCAGGTACTGTATTACCACAAAAGCCAACTGCAGTGACCGTCACTTGCAAAACAGATGGTGGACAGAAAGAGCAAGCTCGGGGAGATGGAGCAAGCTCATCGGTTGCGATCCAGCCAAATAAAATGACCTCAACAAACTCGGGGATTAGCAGGGGAAAGCAGGCTACACAGGGCCAGCCCCCTAACCTTCTGCCTAGGAAAATCCCAGTAGCTCAGACTGCAGTTGTCGGTGCCACTAACCAAAATTTGGTGGAGAAACCATCTGATAAAACTGCAGTACCATCCATCAGTGGAGCTGTTTCGCAATCTAAAGCCAAATGTGAAGTAAACAACAAGGTTGGTTCGGTGATCAAAGTGAGTAATGTATGCGGAAAACCTCCAGAGGTTGCAACTGTGGCAGGGACCGGACAGGGTGTTTAGTTCTTTGACAGAAACGTCTGATACTTTATGTTGGAGCTTTTTTATTTGTAATTTTATTAGAAGACTGAAAGAAAAGATATTATTATGTAAAGTAGGCCCTCCCAGTACATGGTACTAATTAATATATATCTCATACACTTATACAATCTTCAAAGTCTAGAACATACTGTTAGATTTGAATCTCAGGAGCTTTAAGGAGATCGCTTCCTCGGCTCCTGTTGATTTATTCAGGTAGCTTTACAGATGGGACAATGTAGCTACACTGTTTCTGCAGTGCGGGAGATGGACTGACGCAAGCGAAGATTGATGAGGTTTGCTTTGGTTGTTTATACTTCTTTAACTTGACACCAAACAAGAACGACCTTAGTGGAATCCTGGGCTTTCCAGCCGATGATGACGTGCTCTTTCTCAGAGATCTTGTTGACGTAGCATTCAAGATCCCAAGATCCTCTTCTAGTTTGCATACAACTCTCTCCACTTCAGTTCTGACTGCTCTTGCACGATCAAGGCCTGCTTGAAGTTCGTTGAAGACCCTTTTGTTCTCCTGTTTCATGTTGAGTATCTCGCCATGGAACTTTGCAGCCTGGTAACCGCTTATCTCTGTATCGCTTACTTTGGTACCACCCGATTGAGACGTGACCCTTGAGACTTCATCTTTGATATTGCAAAGCGTTGCATACCTTCCCTCGAGTTCGTCTCTCAGAACCGCACTGTTCTCTAGCCATAACTGCAGCTCTGTCCGAATCTCTCTAAGGTGTCTATATATAGGCTTTGCCTCTGATACAAGTGAAGCGTTACTACTGCTTCCTGCATTATCCTGTTGCTTCTTTTCAATTCTCAGTTTCGATAGCTCTGCTTTCAAGTCCTGAACTGCTGTCTGGTACTTCTGTATCTGGTGAACAGATGTACTAAATCTTAACCAGAACTCGATATTCTCCTCCAGCACCGCGTCAATATCTCCACGCACTTTTTCTTCCACAGTTGGAAACTTCTTTCTTAGGGTGTCATCAATAGCTGCAAATTTCACCTTGGCCTCGTCTTCCTTTGTTCTTTGATATGTTCTCTTCAAGTCTCCTCCTTGCTGATGTGGTGCCATGGAAATTGAAGAGTTAGAGCTAGGAGAGATACTCACACTTTCAGACTGGTTTCTTTCTACTGGATGTGGAGAATCCTTGCCGGGCATTTCAGGTTTCTGGCGTAACAAATGAAATTCCACGTCTTCGCAAGAAACAGCGTTCTTGAGCTCTCTCAACTGCAATGCAAGCTCAAAGAAGCCATCACGGTTCTTCTTCTCAACTTCGCTCAACTTTCTCTTCACTTCTCTATAGTCCCTTAGTACTGATGTGTATTCATCCAGTAGAACCTTCTCTCTATCCTCCATGCCATCCGCAGGTAACAACTGCCTCCAGTTTCTCCCTTCCTCATCTTCCGCCTCTGTGCCAAAACAAGTGCTCTCTGTTTCTGATAAACCACAAGAGTCTTTTGTATCCGATTTCTCTTCTTGCACCGAATCTTGATCTCTACTATGTTTGACTACGATGGCCTCTTTAATCTCCTCTGCACTCTTTACCTCTGTGTCTTTTGAGATTGAATCTAAATCCTCAGGAGGATCTTCCGGATTAAGTTCATCCCCTTCGACATCTTCATCCATTTTCACTTCCTGTAACTTCCCAGATAAGTCTACAGCTGTGCTATTAGCTTCACTTAAATGCTTTTGAAGATTCTTGTTCTGTTCTTCCACTCTTTGGAACAGGTTTCTAACTTTACTCAGCTCATCTTCAAGCGCCGTCATCCTTTTCTTCATATCTATGGAGTCTGAAACAAGACATGCCTTGTCCTCCTCTACACCACGGATATGTTCATGTAACTCATTAGTCTCTGATCTTAATGTCTTTACCAATGCTGTATGAGATGAAGCTGTTGTTTCCAGAGAAACCACTTTCTCTACAAGCTCATCTATCTTCTCTGCAAACTCAGCATTACTCGGGTTCTCATTCAAATTAACCTCTCGAGATTCATGGCTCGATTCTTGACCAGAAAAAGCTTTCTCAGCTTCTTCTTCTTCTTCTTCTTCTTCTCCTTCTACCTTAATCTCAAACTTGTTTCGCAGTGCTTCAAACCTCACTGTTGCAGACTCAATCCTTTCCTTGTCAGTTTCTGCATCTTCAGCAAATCGCCTCTGCGTCTCCTCAAGCTTAGCAATCGTCTCTTTACAGGAGCTAAGAGCCGTGCTCGCCACCAGCGTCCTAGCTTCACCATCATCGATCTCTGCACCAACCCCAAACTCATCTTGTAAACTACAAACCCTCTTCTGCATTTGTGTAACCTCGTTCTCCAAATTCCAATACCTTTCATAAGACTGCTCATAAGAACTCCTCACAAACTCCTTCTCGGTCTGCAGCACCAAGATCCCCTTATGGATCTTATCAATCTCCTCCAATGCTTCTTCTATACTCAGTCCCGAACTCGCCAATGCAGAAGAAGACGCCGAACCTTTCATATCACCAGGTCCCTTCTTTCTCGACAACACCATCAGAGATTGGCTCTTGAACTCTTTCTTGGGAATCTCTGGTATATTAGTTCCACTGGGAATAAGATGAAGATGCTTAGGTGGCTTCTCGGGATTGTCATCATCATCATAATCATCATCAACAAGAGGAAACTGAACATGTTCAGGGAAAGCGGTAGCGATCATGTGGTTGGCACTTTGAAGTTCTGTGGACAAATGATCGTAGCGTTCTGCTAAAGCACGGTAAGATCGAAAGGCTTCCTCCACGAATTTAACAATCTCAGGCCTTTTACGGTAATACATCTCGGCCCTTTTCGCAAAAGTGTCTCCATCTTCATTAATGATCTTAAGTGTGTAATGTACCTTCTCCTCCATATCTAGGAAAGTTGAGAATCGAGAAACAAAAAAACTCAATTAGCCTTTATTCTCTCTGTTTCTTTGCACGGAAATATGATATGTGAAACGTTACATAAATCAGAACATTGATGCGTGAAGGAACATGTACCTTGGAGATTGTGTTCGAGCCATTTGGATTGTTTTGTGCGTATGTGGCTGGCCCACCACCATGAATATACATTGCTTGCTGCTCTCTGCAACATCGTTTTCGTTTTAATGATAGATAAGAACTAGAGGAAGGCTCCAACATGGTGGAGTTTCTTTATCATCTGCATCCTCTCAAATTCTTTTGTTTTTTTTCCCTCTTCTTTTTTTTTTTTTTAATATATATAGATTCTTATGACTTTAAAATTTCTTCCTTGTGGATTTTAACTAGAAAACCTAAATTTGGAAGATAGGTGGTATATTGTTTTCTTTTGTCGTTTAAAATGGTAATGATATGACAATATAAGACTTGGCAGTTGAACTGGTTTGTAACAGAAAGAAAAACCGGTTGTTACATTGCATTGTTGTTATAGAATACACCAGTATCCACCAATGTCCCTTGAAACCAACTAATTCGAATCCAAAATGCAAAAGAAAACAGAGCAGAAAAGAAAAAAGAGAACCCGAGTTCAAGGGGTCTGATCTAAGCTGCGAAGGTTTCGATTAGGTCCCCAAAGAGAGCTGGACAAATCAAAGGCCTTGCGACCATGAGGTTTGGCAAATGTCGGTTCCTCTACCAATATTCCACCAGAAAACATAAAGCAAATGATTGATACTCGCGCGCCAAGACATTTGACCGCTACAACCATTAATTAGTTACATACGTCTATGATCTATCCTTTTATATATATATATATATATATGTAGAAGTTACTCAAAACAATAACCTGGAAGAAAAAAAACCAGATGAAAGACATTTTTCTTTCCTTTTTTTTTTTTTTAAAAGAAAAATCTCCTACAAACGATATAAACATTTCCTAAAACGTGTCGATTGATATATAAGTCTAACCATGAAAGACAAGTTATTGATATCACAAAATCACTATTTCTCCATCTCCTCAACTTCGCATGTGGAAGCTAGCCTTGGCCGTTTTGCAGCTCGCTTCTCATCTTCTACCTCCATTGGCTCCTCTATCTCATCACAATCATCCCCAATATCTTCACTCGTCTTGTCCTCAATTCTAAGATCTTCACTCGTCTTGTCCCCAATTTCAACATCATCACTCGTCACGTCTTCAACTCCAAGATCATCACTCGTCTTCTCCCCAACTTCAAGATCATCACTCGTCTTGCCACCATATCCAAGATCATCACTCGTCTTGTCTCCAACTTCAGCATCGTGCTCCAATGGCTTCTCCTCGTCGCTGTCGTCTTGACTCGATGCAACCATGAGCTCGTCGTGAGTAGAAACCAGCTCTTCATTCTCAGTGTTATGGTCAGTGCTAGGACCCACGGTTGCAGAAAATAAAGAGACCGCCTCTCTTGGTGGACTCTCGCTGGTTTCTCCTTCATCAATATTTTCCATTGGGTTGTCTTCTATGATACCAATATCTTCTGAATCACTAGAATTGCTTTTCGAGGTTTCAGATGACGAATCAGCCTCACCTTCCTGCTGCACCGGCATCATACTAAGGTTCCATGAAGGGAATGAGATAGATGCTCTCGGAGATGCAGTTCCCGTAATGCGTTGAAAGTTGCTCTCCCCAGAGTTCAGACACATAAACTGTTCACCAGTTTCCATCTCTACTTGCTGCCCAAAACGGAGACAAATAAGAAAATTAAAAAAATTGCATGTCCAAAATAAGGAGATTTTATTATTAGCTTGCTGAATTTTTTTAGTACCTCTGTTGCCAATGAGTTGTTACCAAGATGATAAAACGATGATGGTTCCTCCAATGTTTGTTGTAGTTGTCCAAGTAATGATCCTGTGTTGTTGGCTCCTGAATCGAATAAATCCCTCAGAACCATACCGGAATCATTAACAGCTTGCATGTTCCTCATGGAAGATCTTTCAAGCAAAGTCATTTCGATTCCTTGATCGTCTTGCATCTGTGTCATATTCCCGTTACAGTCTATCACGGGGGTGCATCTCTCAGAGAGAACCTCTATGCCTGTATTGTTATTGACTGGCACTGGACTTTCGCAGGACTGGTTCTCTTCATTACTAACTTCCCGGTTTTCAAGGAGTTCAAAAATTAACTTCTCAATCAGAGTACGCTTCAAAGAGGCCTCGGCAGGAGGAAACCAGTTCAGATAAAGCTGGGAAATCCAGAGAAAAGCATGATCGTAACATATATCATTAGATCCCAGCAGCCAGTATTTACCATTATATGAAATTATGAACTATAATAATAGTAATAATACATGAGAGGTAGCAATTAGAGTATAGACTTACAAAGTTGGAAGCATTATATATCTTGAAAGGACTAAAATTCTGGGGAGCTTCAGCAAGAAATAGCTCCAAATAGTGCAGCAGAAAGAGGCCACAATCAAATGAGTTTTCCTGCTGTGGCAACTATAATAGAAAGAGCAAATCAGAAATCACATAAACCATCATTAACAGCTGCAAAATATCTATTATTTAACAGGAAAAAAGGGGTTTCACAATAGAGAGAGAACGTATTAAGGGGACAAGAGGCAAAAGATTTAGAGCCTAGAGGCCACACCTCAAGTGAGACAAACCGCAAATTCATGAATCTGGAAGAAATATCATCCGATGTCTCCTTATGTCTCTCCTTCCACTCCTCGCACAAGTAACTAAAATCAGCAAAATGTTGTTATTAACAACTTGCACTACACAGCTTAAAACTTGAGCATGAATATAGTTCCACACTTAATTCAAAAGGATCAGAGCATGGAGCTACAACATATTCTTCAACGAATAAGGTAAAGAGAGCATTAGGAAAGTATATAATCATCTGTTGGGCAAGTGAGAAACGTAAATGGATGACGTATATGCAATGCTGCCAAAATCAGAAGAGGCAGATATTAGAAGACGAAACTGAACAATGCTGTAAGGGAGCTAACATACCTTTGGACTAGATTTTTAAGTCCTGCATGACTTCCTTTTATCGAATCCATATGTAGTATGCATG
The DNA here is from genome assembly GCA_020283515.1 of Alliaria petiolata. Taxonomy (NCBI): domain Eukaryota; kingdom Viridiplantae; phylum Streptophyta; class Magnoliopsida; order Brassicales; family Brassicaceae; genus Alliaria; species Alliaria petiolata. The sequence goes on along the minus strand of JAHZTW010000001.1, from coordinate 462,328,433 downwards.
GTACTTTTGTGGAGTCATCCAAGTCTAGATCTGTATAATAATACAATATAATATAATAAACTGAATGATCATGACTTGGTAATAAATAAAGTTACATGTGACATTACCTGTACAATTGGCCACTTCACCAGGATGACATATGACTATTAAACTCCAGTGAAGACTGTCATAAGCATTTAGCAGTGTCAGATTTCAAACTTATACACATCTAACATAAAGAGAAAATGCCATAAAGTTTTTTTATACTTGAAGTTCACCGGCACAAAAATGTAGTCCTTCCCAAACATGTCCACCTTCCTTGTCCACTTCCGGACACGTAGAAAAGCAGCCTTTCCATCAGCTATACTCGATGGATCTTTGTCGAGATCAGCAAGTTTCCGGAAGAAAAAGCTGTTAAAGAAATGGAATCTATGTCTTTCCTCTGCTTGAATCTGATTCTTCAAATAACTGTAAATAATAGAAGAATACACCAAAAAAGTATATGTGATTTGTTAATACTGTATCTAAGTTAAATAAGGTTAGCATCACAAGAAATTTTCAATATGACTTCAAGAACTGCACATGTAAAATTGTGAATTCTACTGCGACCATCAACCAAGTGAGAGATATAACTGTCCAAAAACATGTGTCAGAAAAACAACTAAATAGCAAACCCAAATAGTTCACTACAACGCATGTCAGAGTCTATACTACCTGTAACCTGTCAGCATTGCATCAGAGAGATTTAGATTAAAAACTTACTTAATATAGAAGTCGATGATTGTGTCATTCACAAATGTCTCTGGCTGCAGGAGCTCAACGTCTCTTTTGCAAATCGAAACAGCATCTGGGTCTCCCTTTGGGTAGATAACATCCTCAAATGGTTCATCAAAGCTGAAAAGACAACATAAAACTCGCAATTTAATATGAAATATAACCTCTCCCAATGCTTGAAATTCTTTGGGTAAAATTTTGCACCACCATAGCAAATGCGACACAAAAATATATTGAATACACTGCAAGAATTCCTGAACCTCAATAATCGAAAAATATAATTTGAGAAATAGGGTATCTAAGTTTTTAGTCCAAAAAATCATATTCCGCCAACTTAATGCACGATTAAGTGTGCGTGTGTGACTGTATCCCATAAATTTGGGACCGTTGAGTAATGGGTGTAGATGGTTCTGCAGCTTTAAATTTTTCTCAACTTTCAAAAAAAAACCATAGCTTATAAAGCCTTAAGATAGTTTGCTTTAGAAAAAGGAAAAAAAAAGATTGAAATGTACAGGCTGTGCATTTTAGGTGGCATCATTTCTGGCCCCTAGAACATGATTGGAAGAAATTAGACTGTGGAGATACAGCAGAAAGCATGCCATAAGGTACAAGATATAGATTAAAACGCTTGAAGAAAAACATTAATATAGTACAAAGGATCATTAGAGTTCCCACATACTACTACCTATTCTAAAAATATAACACCTTTACATATCACTCTTTTCCTATGGCATAATTATTCTGATGCTTAAACTAAGTCTCCATTCCTTTCATGCACAAACTTGCATATTGCTAAAAACTAAGTCTCTATTCCTTCTATGCACAAACTTGCACATTACTAAAAAACTAATTCTGCCTAAGATGAAATGATAGGAAATGCAGATGTTCAGTTATATACTTCAGAGAGCCATAGAATACAAGTAGTGACTAGTGACATACTTTGGAAATTTGTACCCCAAAAGTAGAACCGAAGACAACATCTGATCCCAAAAAGACATAAATACAGCCCCTATAGAGCACTCTTACCGTGGAAAATAACGCTTCTGTTGATGCAAGTTGTCCCCTGGTACTTCCACGTCATCACTACAATAAAGAAACAGTTATGTGATGATTCGGAACAATAAGTTACCAAAGCGCTCAAAATGTAACTAAAACTAAATATGAGCCTAGTGTCCTTTTCTAGAGATTTGGTCCAGATTTTCCCTCAGTAAGCCTAAAGTATTTCCTTTTATATGCAGTTTGGATTTTACTTAAGTTTCTGTTGCTTTACAGACTTAAAGTCGAATTTCCTGGTTAGATTTAGGTTCTCATACGGTTCTAACCAAATGACTCGTACTCATAGTTGACAACTTCCCAGAGTTCAGTTATTCAGCAAATAATATTTCTCATCATCAGAGCATGCAATTAAATTTTCCAATTGAAAGTGGGCAGAAAAAATGTCTTTTCCAACTAGCATTCTGTAATATTAGAAGCTTACTCGAGGTCAGCATCCCACAAAGCCGGGTATCTCACATGCAGCGAGTTAATTTTTTGCTGCTTCTCGACCCAATTGTATTCTTTAACTGCAAACTTTAACTCCTCAATGTCTGGAAACCACATGAAGCAGCATAAAAAGTTAGAAGTGGGATCCCCTTGTGGTGGAAAGAGTTGAGGCTTAAAAAGCCACTTTTCGGTTTTTGCAGAAATAAAAATTAAATAAACATCTCTATTATGACTCTTGGCCATCATTAACAAGAACATATAGGAAGCGGCTCCTGCAATGCACATTACAATGCAGCCACTGGCAGTTCGGCAGATAAAAGAAATCACTAATTTGGCTCAATTAGTTGCATGTAAAAATATCTCACTAGATTATCAGTTCACCTTATATTCTACTTCCTATTTACCTATTAACCTAAATTAAACCAATATCAAAATGAAAGCATGAAATAGTAGTATCATATTTCTAGTTTTTCCCTAATAGTAAGATTAGTTAGCCTGTCTAAACTCTTTGCAGACAAACCATATTTGATGTTAAAAGTCTACAGGCTTATTAAGAATAAACTGAAAATAAAAAACAGTAACTCAACCCAGACCATATGTATTGAAAAGTAAGAGGATTTGGAGAAAAAGATTCAGTGACATGTGTCAAAAGAATTTTTTACACACCATCTATACAGTAAGTAAACCTTCTATGACCTCACTAATTTTTTGTGCTATCAAGTTTTTTCCAAAGTATTTTTCCAAAAATATCCAAATTAGTATCCCCAATATACAGTATCAGGTTCCTAAGATGACTAAAATTGGTAGGATTATAACAAGATAACATGCTGTAGGAAACATTCTGTAATAACCTAAATGGCGTATATACAATAACTGAGCATACCCGTGGTGTTTTGTATATCTTCATGGCATTTTTCATCCTTCAATAGAACTCGAATTTTGAGAATGATCAATCCAACCTATGACAGTGACCAGCAAAAATTGTAAACTTGATATATATTAAAAATAGAAAATGAGCCCATAAAGTATCTTTTAAAATGGAAGCACAACATAAATGAAAAACTCACATTTTGGTACCAATTGTATTGGATACTAACTATGTCTTCAACTCCAAATTCACAAGAGAATGGCTCTTCTTCATTAAGGTAACTCTTAACTTTGATGCCATTGCATGAAAAAATTACCAGAGATGCAGCACAAGGCATATCCTTAAGTACAACATACTCTGGAGTCATGATAACAGCAGTATTTCTGTCAATCTGTAAAGTGGAAAGCGTCACTTCACAAATTGTATCTCTTACTTTGTATATTCAGGCACAATTAAAAGTATCCTTAACTATTATAAAAAATATACAAGATCAAATGTATCAGCCATATTCCAACTTGTATTATAAGCATTGACATGAAATTTTCCAGAGCTCACAAACAATTGAGGGCAAAAAAAATTACAACACTTAGCCTAAAGAAAGACGATCACATATTTCCATGTATAAACCACAATCTGAATACACGAACGAACAAAGATGCCAGAATCATAGAACCATGCATAAAGAGATCAAACAAAGTACTATCATGTCATACAGGGGATGAACGAATTAATCAATATTATCCTTTTGCAACCACAGAAGATGGCATTAAAGGCTAAAAAAAAAAATCTGGCGGCAGTTTTAAGGCCATTGGTTAAGAAACTAAAAAACTCCTTACCTCTTCCATATCATTGAAGCAGTGTTCAGCCATCCAATCTTTCAGCGTATATAACATTGAAATCAATATCCAGTTAGACATAGGAGGACATCAAAGCATATCTATAAGGAAATATAATGAAAAGTTGTAGCATGTACCTTCATCAACTTCTGAATCAGAAGCTTGACTCAAGGCAGATCGATCACTCACGCTTTCATCAATAGCTGACATCATATAATTTTGCTCCTGCTGCAAATGTAAAGAGATTAAAAATGCAAGCTAAAATTTGTGAAGGCTTTTTAGCATACGAAAAAAAAAAAGGCAAATACAAGATAGATTTACGTACACTGGATGAAGAATCTGAAAGGGGTGAGTTTAGCTGGGGTTGACTGTATGATGAGGTTTCAGCGTAGAAACTTTTTGCGCTTGGCTGGCAAGAGAAACTTTCCAGTCCATGATCTACATCTGTTTCTTTTACGTGGTCTTCAGTATTCAAACCAAACATCAATCCATGATTATCGTGATCTGCATCTGTTTCTTTTGCATGGTCTTCGGTATTCAAACCAAACATCGATCCATGATTAACGTGATCTACATCTGTTTCGTTCAAATGGGCTCTGGTTGACTCCTCAGCTTCTGTTACTAAAGTCGGAGCATCTTCACAATGACGATCGACTACAGCAGTAGCAGCCTTTGCACAACTCGTCCCTTCCATTTCTTCTTTCTGAACACGTTTGTCCTGGCATACTGACAGCAATTAACCATGTCCATAAGCATTCATATGTGATACAAACATGTACACAACCAAATTGTTTGCTTCAAAGTTTCGCAACAAAAATCACAACAGCATTCCTAATCTGAAACAAAGCAATGTTCATTCAGTTGTACACTAGAGTACGAAAATTTAAAATAGATTACAAATTCTCAGGTTAGCTTAACTCGTCTCCGCTGGAAATATTTCAATGTTCCCAAGTTATTTTTTCGGAATTGAAACTGGGGCGAGAAATTGATATCACCGTGTGACGTTTAAGGAAGAAGAAGAGCAGCAACTTACAGCTTTGGATGCGTTGGCGTTGCAGGACCGATGAATTGGACGGACTAGGGTTTGTGAATTTTTCCAACAACTTTCCAGCAGTGGACTCAGCGAGCTCGTCCTCTTCGTTGAAATCGAAGACTTCAATGTTTTTCTTCATGGTTAGGAAACTCTCGCCGGGAAAAGCAGACAATCCAAGCCGGAGATCGGCGATCAGAAATCGAGGGTCGAGTGAGAGAGAGAGAGGAGAGACGGCAAAATGAAACAAGTCAACAACAAATGCCAGCGCGTCTGAACTCCACGCGCGGAGGTAACTTTACTATATTTATACTACTACTACAGTACTTTATAATAATTTAAGATCTCTATTACATATTTCACCCCTGAAATGACAGATATACCCCTTTTCTTCGCCGTGAATTTTTTTTAAAAAAAGGTAGATACGTGAACGCCATCGTCCTCGCGACTCGTCCGTCTCTCTCCTGAACTTTCCAAGAGTTGAATCACAAAACTGAAACTTCGTTACAACAGAGAAGTCTAGAGAGATTGAATTTGAAAAAAAGAGAGTCATGGATGTCTCAGGGAGCTTGACTTGCGTAGTCGTGGCGGTGGATGGGAGCGAAGTGAGCATGGAAGCTCTGAGGTGGGCTCTGGACAACCTCAAGCTCTCATCGTCTTCTTCCGATTCATCATTCGTCGTCCTCCACGTTCAGCCTTCACCTTCTGTCGCCGCCGGCGTGAGCCCCGGAACCATCCCTTTCGGTGGTCCCAGTTGAGTCTCGTTACTGCTAATCAATTGTGAACGTAATATCTGATCGTATGGTGTTTGTTGGGTTGACTCTGTAAAAATTTGCGATGAAGGTGGTCTGGAGGTTCCTGCTTTCACCGCTGCAATCGAGCAACACCAGAAGCGGATCACCGATTCCATCCTCGAACACGCTCGTCAAATTTGTTCTGATAAATCTGTGAGTCTCTTGTTGATTTCCCCTCTGAAAATGGGGATCTTTGCCTCATAACCGAGACCCAGTAGCGAGTTTCTCAAAATTTGATTGATTAGAATCTTTTGTCTTTCACTAATGGATTATTGATTTGAGAATGTTGATTCATGGGCAAGTTGTGATGAATTACTACTCTCAGGTGAATGTGAAAACCCAAGTGGTTGTTGGGGATCCTAAGGATAAGATCTGCGAAACTGTCGAGAATTTGCACGCTGACCTGCTTGTCATGGGTTCACGAGCTTATGGCCGCATTAAAAGGTACCACGTTCTCTTCCTCTACTCTAGTATCTTGCTATGTTGATAAACTGATGGAAGCTGCAAATCAATTTCAAGGCTTTTGATCTTGGTTTCCATGCTGAATCAGTTGTCCCTTGCTGACTTCTGACTATTGATCCTCACGCTCAGTAACATCTTTGCTTGCCTCTCTGTTTATGAACTTGAATCTGCTTCTACTTCAGAAATGGAAGAGCTTTTTAGTTAGATGCAGATTGGTTTAAGCTTAGATGCAGATTGGTTTAAGCTAGGCTTGAAAAAATCCGGCTAAACTAGACGTAGTTGAAGTTGCTGCATTTGCCACTTCTTATTTGTTTGGATGGGTTATATGTTTGATCTATGATGCAGGAAAACTCTTAGTAAACATCATGTTGAGAGAAATGAAACAGTACATCCTTTCAACTATCATTAAATAGGCAGTAAGCCAGTGTTCTAAAGGGGATTCCCTCATCTAGCTAATACTGCTTCGAGGAGCCCTTTTCCCGTTTAAGATGTTTAGACCACATTAGTGTCAAGTGTGTGTGTGTGTTCTTTCATGAGTTAAATCTTATTTAGTGGAGCAAATGCCAGTGTTGAATCGAGTGTTTTTTTCTTTCAACAGGATGTTTCTGGGAAGTGTAAGCAACTACTGCACCAACCACGCGCACTGTCCGGTTGTGATAATTAAACCCAAAGAGGATTCTGCGGAATAACCAGGTAAACAAGTCGTTTACCTTCTTGCAACTTATGTCAGACACTTCACTCGCCCTTTTAAAGTTTATTCATCGATTGTAACCCACATGATCTATTGTTCATGTCCAAACCCTGCCCAATAATTTTCCGTGATCTCGAGTGGCTTGTCAATAGTTTGCCTCCCTTATATATCTAGATTTTGTCAAAGTCAAAAAGTTTGTCTTTTCTCTCTTCCGCTCCAAGTAGCCTCTAACTGAGTATCGAACTACCTTCATTTCTCAGGAGATCTGTACATATTATATGCAAAGGGATATCAAAACCGTATTATTAATTTTGTGAAGTTTTATTGAAGCTATGGAAGCAAAGCAAGAATCCACCTGTTTTACTTCCCAAAGCGTTGGTGCGTATGTAAATTAATAAGAGCTACATAAACATTGATTAGCTCAGTCTCAGGCTCAGGTGTTGTATTCGTATTCATCGTTTTATCTTTTATGGTGAGGATTGAATAGTGTGAGTTGTTGCATCAATTACTATTAAAGACATTTTACAGTGTGGCACAAGGCAAAACTGACTCGTTGTCAATGTAAGCTATAGCTCGAACCCATCCCAACTTGGCTTTGTGGCATTGGCTGATCATGGAAAGTTATATTATTTGAGAGAATTAAAGTATACGTGCAAGAAAAATCTCAACCGGTCAAGATTTTGTTGGAACTTTGGCACTGATTGATCTGCCATGTATTACAAGTTTTTCTTCCGTCGTAACATGGTAAAAATGGTCACTCAATAATGCAAGGGTCAATTAGCAAATTGAGAAGAAATATAATTGGATGTATATTGGAGGGACAAAAGAAGATAAAAGAAAGATTATGACACTTTCCAGGATGATAATATTTGAAAGAGGCTCGTGAACGAACAATGAGAGGAAAGGACGAAAGAGGAATCGTCGGTTTGTCACTGCAACACGATAAGGGAGGCTCACGGACGGACGTATAGTAAATCTAAAAAATGATAGAAAACTACAAAAATAGAAAAGGAAAGCATGTGAGCTTAGCAAACAATGGATGATTTAAGTAGTACTGGCAGTCCAGTTAGAAGTGACCGGATCCCACCAAACCAATACCTCGACGTCGAGGGGACATTTTCGTACTTTCAGATATCATTCTGGCCATTATATAAACGCCACACATATTCATAATCAAAGCACATTCTCTAATACATACACATCACATTATCCCAAAACCATGGCCTCCTCAACTCTCCATTTCATCTTCTTCTCCGCCCTTCTCTTGCCCTTCACACTCACCACCTCCACACGTGACCCATGTGCGACCGACGGCTCCGACGATCTCTCTATCATACCCGTTAACGCCAAATGCTCACCTTTTCCACCCAATCCCATCTCCAGCTCCGTCATGGACACCGTCCTCCACATGGCTTCCGCCGACTCCCATCGCCTCACCTACCTCTCGAGCCTCGTCGCCGGAAAACTCAACCGAACCTCCGTCCCCATCGCCTCCGCTAACCAGCTCCTCCACACCGGCAACTACGTCGTCCGAGCCAGTCTCGGCACTCCTCCTCAGCTCATGTTCATGGTCCTAGACACCAGCAACGACGCCGTTTGGGTCCCTTGCTCCGGCTGCTCCGGCTGTTCCACCGCCGCAACCGCCGCTTCCTTCGCTCCGAAGCTCTCCTCCACTTACTCCACCGTCTCTTGCTCCACCGCACAATGCACCCAAGCACGTGGCCTCACGTGCCCGTCCTCCTCACCCTCATCACCGTCCATCTGCTCTTTCAACCAATCCTACGGCGGAGACTCGTCCTTCTCCGCCTCACTCGTCCAAGACACGCTGACGCTAGCCTCTGACGTCGTCACCGGTTTCTCCTTCGGCTGCATCAACTCCGCCTCCGGAAAGTCTCTACCTCAGCAAGGACTAATGGGCCTGGGACGCGGGCCCATGTCGTTAATCTCTCAAGCGGGGTCGCTTTACTCAGGCGTGTTCTCCTACTGCCTCCCTAGCTTCAGGTCCTTCTACTTCTCCGGGTCGTTGAAACTGGGCCTGGCGGGTCAACCCAGATCCATCAGATACACACCACTCCTCAGTAACCCTCGCCGTCCATCACTTTACTATGTCAATCTCACCGGAGTGAGTGTCGGCTCGGTCCAGGTGCCCGTTGACCCTACGTACTTGACGTTTGATTCGAATACCGGCGCCGGAACGATCATCGATTCGGGCACTGTCATTACCCGTTTTATTCAACCGGTTTACGAGGCCATTAAACTCGAGTTTAGGAAGCAGGTAACTTATTTAATCTCAGTTAGCTTACACAATGTAATCAAAATTCTCAGGAAATGAAATTTTGATCCAGTGAGATTTTCTTCCGTTGTTGTTAAAACTCAGGTGAAAGGGCCATTCTCGACGATGGGAGCGTTCGACACGTGTTTCACGGCGGATAGCGAAAACGTGGCGCCAACGATAACGCTGCACATGACGTCGCTCGATCTGAAGCTGCCGATGGAGAATACGCTTATCCACAGCAGCGCGGGAACGCTGGCGTGTCTATCGATGGCGGGGATACCGCAGAACCCGAACGCTGTCCTAAACGTGATCGCGAATCTCCAACAGCAAAATCTAAGGATCTTGTTTGACGTCCCCAATTCACGCGTAGGCATTGCTCATGAGACCTGCAACTAATAGGAGATGATTTTTATTTCATTTGAAGATTTATTTTGCTTTTTTGTTTGATGTTTATATCTCATTTGAAGAAATCCTTTCAAGTTAAGGGTTCGAGATCCGTTGTTAGATGGCAAGTCATTTTAGATTGAAAGTTAAATGAAATTTGGCTCGCAACACCAATTAAAATCTTTGCAACGTTGCCAGCATCTTTTGGAATAGATTGTAAATGAATACATTGATTGTCCAAGAATACAAGATAAACTGAGATTAAACTATAATGCGAAAAATAGCATCAGCAAATACTGTGTGTGCTCTCTTTCTCTCTCCCTCTGCGAATGCAGACTACAGATTACAATCCTCTTTGCCACTCTTTTTCAAGGGTTAAAAAAAAACAGATGCTCTTGAGCACAAGTAGTTTTCCTAAGCAAGTTACAGAAAGAAACCCATACAGGACCGTGAAGCTTGTCAGAAATAACTGCTGAGAGCATTCAAGCAGCTATTACCACGATTGGAGATCCAAACTGCCACACTTTCTATTCCTGAAGGACAATAAATGCAGAGGATTTTTTAGTACAAGATGAAGTAACCATACCCCCATATTTACCGTCTCTAAACCGTAAGATTCATAAAAGGAGCAAAATCTTATGATAAGAAGAACCCTACCTCCATAGGACCAGAACCGTCAGTAACTCCAGATGCAGGCTTCCCGTCTTTTGTTGCTACGTTGGAATGAACAGGATCAGGAATTATCAGGCCTGCAGGAACCTGCCCAAACTTCAAAGCCTATTTTTTCCACAGGCCAAAACAGAAGAAGAATGTCATAATCAACCAAAAGTAACATCATCAGGCACATATTTGATCAAAAAAAATCAAGGGACCTGTTCGAGTCTGGCAATTTCTTCTATCGTCTGGGAGTTAATAATTGCAGCCTGGAACATCACGAAAATGAAAAACCCAAGTTACTATCAAACACACAGCCTTGACCTACTTATAATAAAGATAAGATAAATCAGCGAATATGCTTGGTCCTATCCAATTTTCAGTTTCTCTCCTCTTTCAACAACCCCCAGGAAATCATTCCTGGAGCTCTTGTAGTTTCAATTTTGGAAAGATCTTTTTAAAATTGTTATATCCCTATGATACTCAGCTGAAAAATCCATTTGACCCAATTTAGAGATATTCGCACCTTGATCGCTAAAATTTGCTCCTGTGTTGGGGCCACCACTTTCGGAGTCTCTGGTTGTTCTGTAGTATCTGTCACTTGTTGAACCTCCTCCTGAGAAACCTTCTTAACCTCCTCTTCTGCTTCCTTAGATGAAAACAAAGCCGCAGCTTCAGCTCTCTCCTGTAAGGAAACAATGATTGTCACATAAATGGTCTTCGTTTTAGCATTTTCTAATTCACTAATTTATATGATTTCCTGGAGTCCAGTTAATACCGTATTATAAATCGTTAGATATGCTCAAGAGTCAAGGCTACAAGACTAAGGAGCTGATTGCGACACCATAGAGTATATAGCACGAGGAAATATATATATTTTTTTTAAACACAGCCTAAACCAAGATTAATATATATATATGCCCCTTAAATAAAAAAACCAAAACTTCAAGATGGTCAGGCAACCAAGTCATCAAAACCCAAAGGCTATATATTTAGCAAATCATTTTAGGGAAATGTTGTTAAAATAAAAGAAAATTCTTATTTCCGCATACAGATATAATATGTCACAAGAATCTAAAACAAAAGGTAAAACAAATTTTTTTATGTCCTACTTTTTCAGGATGATAATATGGTTAGCTCCCTGTGAAACTTGAGATGCAGCAAAAGCAGTAACTTGTCATCTAGAGTAAACCAAGCTGAGCAGTGGATAAAGCACAGAATAAGGTCCTCACCTTGGCTTTGACTTTTATGAAATCCAGTACTCGAAGTGATTTTAGCTTGTGAATCACATAAAGGCGATAATTTGGCTTCTTGGTGATATTATTATCCAATAAACTAAGGTACTGCAGCTTAGGAATGGAGGCAAGGGGATCAATTTCAACCAAATTCACAAGCCTGTTATTTGTAAGAACCAACGAGTGAAGCTTCGGTAGGAATTCTGCAGAAGAAGAACCATACAATAAACACAACACACTTAATCAACAAAGCAAACAGTGTCTCCAGTTTACATTTCATTACAACACACACAAAGAGGACGTTACCTCCAAGATTAGGATTTATTCGGGTGATCCGATTGTTATTTATGAGCAAAGTTCCTAAGCGGTTGAGGTAAGGAAAGTTTTCTAGCTTAACTATCTCATTATCAGAGAGATCAATTGTATCGAATTGGTCCTGAAAGCAAAACAACACAAGTTAATTAGTAAACAAATCAAAATGAATTCAACACAAGAAATATAATACGACGGAGATTCAGAACATATCAGAGATCCTCAAACACGCAAATGACCACCTTACGGGAAGACTTTCATAGAGAAGACTGACTCTAAAAAGTAAAGAACTCGCAATCAGAACAAAAGCAGTATTACACGAAGCCACGGATTCTCCTAAAGAGTTGGAAAACAGGATGCTAACTAAGACAAAGGAGCAAATTGCTCAAATTCACCACTGTCTCTTTCAATAATTTTTCAAAATATCATAATACAGAATCAACAGGCAGTACTTGAGAACATAAAACCGCATCCACAAATTCTTCAGATGACAGGCAAATAGGAAACGAAACTAAGATAGAACATGTCGCCAAAAACAGAGCAAGAACGTACCTCAGTAGCACCCAAGTTCTCGATTACAGGAATCTTGTTGCCTGCAACAAAATAAGCCAGAAAAAAGTTAAAAGAATTACCGAGAGCAGATGCGTTTAGGGTTGCAAAAACCGTAGAAAGGTAACGGTAAAGAGAATAAGTTAACCTCGTAGATCCAGTTCTCGCTCCTTGATGGCATTGAAGAAGTGAGGACTCTTCCAGATCAAATCAGCCGTGAGCTTCACCATTATTCTACTAGGGTTTTACTTCCTTCTGGCTTTCTGCTACGCATTCAGAGGAAAAGAGAGAGGAGCGTCTGAAGAATAAACGCATAAAACGCACACCTCTTTGCTATTATCAGTCGGCCCATCTAAGTGCAATATTGGGCTTTCGGTTGGCCCAAGATAATATTTTCGTCAGTTAATTTTAGCAAAAAAACAGTTTTCAAAAGAAAAGGACTAGAGATCGATTGAATCTTTTCTTCCTCGTTGTTTCCAACCCTAATCTAGGGTTACTCTCTCGCTTCCTCCTGTTCTTTGTTCTGCCGATTTGCGTGAGCATTAGCTTCACATACCTTGAATTTGAGTGTGTGGTGACAAAAAAGTTGAGCGAAGATGAGGATTATGATTAAGGGAGGTGTGTGGAAGAACACCGAAGATGAGATCCTCAAGGCCGCCGTGATGAAGTACGGTAAGAACCAATGGGCTCGTATCTCGTCTCTTCTCGTTCGAAAGTCGGCCAAACAGTGTAAAGCTCGCTGGTACGAGTGGCTCGATCCTTCTATCAAAAAGGTTAGTGATGTCCGCGTTTTCCTTCTTTTAAGTGGTCTTGTTCGATGAATTTTTTTGGATCTGGCGAACAATGGAAAAATAGTTTGAATTTAGGCCTATTGGTGGTTTGTTAGCGTGTTTCTACTCGGAAGTTTAGTTGCATCTATGTATTGATTTGTTTCTGAAATTCGTCGTAGAAAGTGTAGGCAAGTGTTAGAACTTTTTGGAGTATTCTATGGCTTATTTTTAGGTTTTTGAACTAGAAATTGACTAATTTTCTTTTGATGTTAACGCAGACTGAATGGACCAGAGAAGAAGATGAGAAGCTTCTACATCTTGCAAAACTTCTGCCTACTCAGTGGAGAACTATTGCTCCTATTGTGGGACGTACACCATCTCAATGCCTTGAGAGGTATGAAAATCTTCTTGATGCAGCATGCACTAAGGACGAGAATTATGACGCAGCGGATGATCCACGGAAATTACGTCCTGGTGAGATTGATCCCAACCCAGAATCAAAGCCTGCTCGTCCTGATCCAGTGGACATGGACGAAGATGAGAAAGAAATGCTTTCTGAAGCGAGAGCTAGATTGGCTAACACTAGGGGAAAGAAGGCTAAAAGTAAAGCTAGAGAAAAACAACTTGAGGAGGCTAGAAGGCTTGCTTCTCTGCAAAAGAGGAGAGAACTAAAAGCTGCTGGAATTGATGGAAGGCATAGGAAAAGGAAGCGAAAGGGAATTGACTATAATGCTGAAATTCCTTTTGAAAAGAGGGCTCCTGCGGGATTTTATGACACTGCAGATGAAGATCGTCCTGCTGACCAAGTAAAATTTCCAACTACCATTGAAGAACTTGAAGGAAAAAGAAGGGCTGATGTGGAAGCACAGTTACGCAAACAAGATGTTGCAAGGAACAAAATTGCTCAGAGACTGGATGCTCCAGCAGCTATATTGCAAGCCAACAAGCTGAATGATCCGGAAGCTGTTAGGAAGAGGTCAAAGCTAATGTTACCACCACCTCAGATTTCAGATCATGAGCTAGAGGAAATTGCAAAGATGGGGTACGCCAGTGACCTTCTTGCAGAGAATGAGGAGCTAACAGAAGGCAGTGCTGCTACTCGTGCGCTTTTGGCAAATTACTCACAAACACCAAGGCAAGGAATGACACCCATGAGGACGCCACAAAGAACTCCTGCTGGTAAAGGTGATGCAATCATGATGGAAGCAGAAAACCTGGCTCGGTTAAGAGACTCTCAGACACCTTTGCTAGGAGGAGAAAATCCTGAGTTTCACCCTTCTGACTTTACTGGGGTCACTCCGAGGAAGAAAGAGATTCAAACGCCTAATCCATTGTTGACTCCTTCGATGACTCCTTCTATGACTCCTGGTGGTGCTGGCCTTACTCCCAGAATTGGCTTGACGCCATCAAGGGATGGGTCTTCTTTTGCCATGACACCCAGAGGTACTCCCTTCAGGGATGAGCTTCACATAAATGATGACATGGACATGCACGAAAGTGCAAAACTTGAGAGGCAGAGACGAGAGGAAGCTAAAAGGAGTTTACGCTCTGGTCTGACTGGGCTTCCTCAGCCAAAGAACGAGTACCAAATTGTTGCACAACCTCCTCCAGAAGAAAGTGAAGAGCCGGAAGAGAAAATTGAGGAAGACATGTCAGATAGGATAGCTAGGGAAAAGGCTGAGGAGGAAGCAAGACAGCAGGCGCTGCTTAGGAAAAGATCCAAGGTGTTGCAGAGAGATCTTCCTAGACCTCCAGCAGCCTCATTGGAACTAATTAGGAATTCGTTGCTTTCAGCCAACGGAGACAAAAGTTCTGTTGTTCCTCCTACTCCAATTGAGGTTGCAGATGAACTGGTAAGAAAAGAGCTTCTACAGTTGCTGGAGCATGATAATGCAAAGTATTCTCTTGATGAGAAAACTGAGAAAAAGAATGGAGTCAAGAACCGTGCCAACAGTTCTGGTTCTCAAGTTATTGCAATTGAAGACTTTGAGGAAAATGAACTCCAAGAGGTATGAATATGAATAATATCTTCCCTATGTCAGTTAACTTTTGTTGTTTAATTGATTTATTTGTTTGGCTACCTCTGGAATCCTTATTTTTCTCTTGGTTTATGGATAGATTACTTGACGGATATTGTGCACATGAATGTATATCCGCCCTTGGTTTGAAGCAACATCTCTAATTTGGTACACGCTAGGGAATTTCTAATGAAAGTTGTACATGATTTTTTGGTAGGCTGACAAGATGATAAAGGAGGAGGGGCAGTTTCTTTGCGTGTCAATGGGACACGAGAAGGAGTCACTTGATGATTTCGTAGAAGCTCACATCACATGCGTGAACGATCTCATGTACTTCCCCACTCGAAACGCTTACGGGCTCTCAAGTGTTGCTGTGAACGCAGAGAAAGTTGCAGCTTTGCAAGTGGAGATGGAGAATGCGAAAAAAAAGATGGAGGAGGATGAGAAGAAGGCTGAACACATGAAGGCTAAGTATAAAACTTATACAAAGGGTCACGAGGTATAAATATAGTCCACATGGCCTTTATCCTTAATTCCTGAAACTCTATCGTTGAATCATTCTTTAGTTTGGTGTCATGTTTAATGAAACTATTTGTTCCATTTGACAGAGAAGGGCAGAGACCGTGTGGAGCCAAATAGAGGCGAGTTTGAAGCAGATTGAGATTGGTGGAACGGAAGTAGAGTGCTTTAAAGCATTGAANTGAAACTATTTGTTCCATTTGACAGAGAAGGGCAGAGACCGTGTGGAGCCAAATAGAGGCGAGTTTGAAGCAGATTGAGATTGGTGGAACGGAAGTAGAGTGCTTTAAAGCATTGAAGAGGCAAGAAGAGATGGCTGCATCTTTCAGGAAGAAGAATCTGGCGGAAGAAGTGGTTAAGCAAAAGGAGACGGAGCGAAAATTGCAAGCGCGCTATGGGAATCTCTTGTCAACGCTTGAAAAAGCCGAGGAGATAATTGTCGGGTTCAGAGCACAAGCATTGAAACAAGCGGATGTCGAAGAGTCTCACAAACTGAAAGAAGCTAAGCCAGCCACTGGAGAGGAAGAGGACGTAGCTATAGCCATGGAAGCTTCTGCTTAACCATCTCTCGGAACTTGAGTTTTGTATTGGTTCCAAGTTTTAAGGAGACGCAGCTTGACTATGTATTGTTTCCAAGTTTTATATGAGTCATGACTTTGTAAAGGTTGTGATATTTTATGTTGTATGCTTTGCAATGGTCAAGAAATTTGAATTCGTCAGATTGGTTCTAAATGTACACAATCCGAAGTTGTTTAATCTCTTTGATAAAAAAAAAACAAAAAAAAACTACTCTTTGGCTTGGAGAATTTTGGAAGAGAAGGAAAAATCTTCAATATCATTTAAACCAAAATCAAAGTTTTTGGTCGACAGCCAAAATCAATGTGTAAAAATCTTATTAATTTGAAAGCAACATAACATAATTTTTAGAGTTTCAGCCCTCTCTTCAAAACTAATTAGGCTCTCAATTCTTCTCCACAACTTCAATTAGGGTGGGCTCGTAGTCAGAGGGAGCCACAAATCCGTGGAGGTTCATCACTGTTGCAGCTACATTCGCAAGTCCCGGTGTCTCCAGATCCTTACGGAATCTCACTCCTTCAGACAATCCTGGACCTCCAATGGCAATTGGCACCTGCAACACATTCCCAATCAATATCCACAATGTCACATCAAATCTAGTCCAATGATTTACGTTACGGTAATAACACAGATAACAGATAATGGACTTACTGGCTTGAGTGTGTGAGAGGTTAGAATCTGAAGCTTCCCTTCCTTGTCCAAAGCAGGCTTCCCAGATTTATCCCTCTTCACCATGTCCTCTGCGTTTCCGTGATCAGCAGTCACAACGTAAATGCCCTTCACTTGTTCGATCGCATCAAGGATCATCTGCAACAACCAAACCAGGCAACACCACGTGGACTGAGTCACTCGCTCATATCATGAAGACTTGTCAATAAACTTTCAGAAAGAGAAAAAAGCAATACCTTCACAGCAAGATCAGCAGCCTCGCATGCAACAACCGTGGCTTCAATGTCACCTGTATGACCCACCATATCTCCATTTGGGATGTTAACTCGAACCTGGAAATCAATATCGAAACATAAGATGGGTCTGTTTATTTCCTGAGATGTTTGATTATAATAAGCTCATAAGACCCATTCATACACCTCACCTGATCAAACTTTCCACTAAGGATTGCGTCCCTGGCCTTCTCACCAATTTCCAGAGCTTTCATCTTTGGCTGGGCATTGAATGATATTCCACTGTCACTTGGGATTTCAACGTACTGCTCCAGTTTCTCGTTGAAATATCCAGATCGGTTTCCGTTCCAGAAGAATGTGACATGCCCAAACTTGACGGTCTCACTGTTCAAGTCACATCCATTGATAAATACGATCAGTTCAAGAGTATACTCTATTGGTTTGATCAGCATAGACCACTAATGAGCAAGAAACTGCAGATATACTAAGCAAAGCATATAACCAATACTCAAATTGAATAGAAAAGAATACAGAAGTTGAATAACCTGCAAGCAAAAGTACTGACGCCATTGTGAGTCAAATATTCACCAGACGTTCTATCAATCTCCGGGGGAGAGACAAGGTAGCGGGTAGGCAGCTTTAGCTCTCCATCATACTGAAGCATTCCAGCGTATCGTATCTTTGGGAACCTCACACGATCGAATTTGTCAAAATCTTCATATTCAAGTGCCTTGGCATGCATAACCATACGGTCAGCCCTGAAATTGAAGGTGACAACAGCATCACCGTCCACAATCGGACCAACCGCTTTCCCGGCATCATCAACGATGACAAACGGAGGCAAATACTGGTCATTCGCGCCAGGCTCCTTCCTCAATGTCTTCACTGCCTCAACAGCGTTTTTGAATTTGTGGGGAGCTTCTCCAAGAACCTGAGCATCCCAGCCTCGTTTAACAACTTCCCAGTCGTTCTCGTATCGGTCCAAGGTCACATACATACGACCTCCACCAGATGCAATCTGAGCATCCACACCGTTCTCGCGTAGTGTGGCGAGGTCGGCTTCGAGAGTTTCCACAAATCCGACACTTGAACCATCCAAAACATCACGACCGTCAGTGAGAATATGGACACGGATTCTCTTAGCACCACGTTCAGCAGAACCCTTAATCAGCAACTGCGCAAATACACAACGACAAGCTTAAGGAATCAACAACACTCGTAAAATTAAACAAACAAAAAAAGTGAAGAGAAAGATCACAATACCTGGAGCTGATCGAGGCGGGAGTGGACTCCGCCGTCACTGAGAAGTCCAACGAAGTGCAGAGTAGATTTCTCGAAAGATTCAGAAACGTATTTGAAACCTTCACCGTCAAAGATTTTGCCGGAAGCAAGAGCGATGTCACAAAGCTTAGCACCTTGAGCGTAAATACGACCAGCACCGAGAGCGTTGTGACCAACCTCACTGTTTCCCATATCGTCTTCGCTGGGTAGTCCAACGGCAGTACCATGGGCTTTGATCAACGTCCAAGTATCAGGAGCGCCCTGTAGACAAGATAAGACATATTAGAGCTCGATGAATCCATGGAGGATTAGAAAACGCAAGATTAAGGTAAAGGTACATACGTTTTTGAGGGAATCCATGGCGGGCGTGGGAGCGTTGTGGATGCAGTTGTACTGATCTGGAGCAGATTCACCCCATCCATCTAAGACGATTAAGGCGATGGTTTTGCCCTTGGGGAGCTTGGGATGGTCATCGAGCTTCCAGGCGGAGGGGGTAGCAGCCATAGCTAGATTTTGAGATGCAATCGAAGATTGAAAAATATCAGAAACAGATCTGAGAGAGGCGAAGTGAAGTTTGGTGAGCAGGAGGAGGCGGGTTTTAAAAAGAGGCAATTTTCGGGGGTGGCCCACATTTAACAAATGGGCCACTTGTATTTCACGCAAATATTTAGGCTCCGAATTTTTTTTTTTTTTTTTTTTCCTTTTCTCTTGGCATTACGAATCTTTTATTAAAGTCTTTCCATTTTGTTTTGAGTAATAGAAAATATTGCCTTGTTACTTACGTCAAGTATTTGATAATCATAGTATAGGTAAAATGTTGGCTTACTTCTTCTTCTTTTTTTTGTCAAAAGTGGTGGCTTACTTCCATTACTCAATCTTTACTTCCATTTCTTAAAGCTCGTACTAAATGTATAATCGCCTTATTTTTATTATACAACTGAAAAAAGATTTAGAAATAAGTAAAAAGCATTAAGGAATAAAGAGCAGTTTGATTGAATAGAACATTTAGGTGTTTAATATCGTAATTAAAAATAAAAATAAGCAAATATTTTGTAATTTTCTACGGGTTTCTCCTATGATATAATAAAAAGAGGAAGTATAAGCAAATATTCGTCTAAAATTTAGAATATGGATTACTTTTCAAATTAAAAAAAAATAAATATATCAAATCTCCCAATTTATCTGGTTTTTAAAATGTAAACTAAATATTTATTTTATAATTCAAATACCCGGACAAGCGTGAATCATCCCCGGACAAGCGTGAATCATCCGGTTAAGATGATATTTGAATATTTTTTATTCTAGATTGACAAACAGAAGGTGTGGAATTTGCTTTTGCGTTTCATCGACTTGTATGGGAGAAGAATTCATACGCAGTTTTACACATTGAGTAATTGTTTTGTGGTCAAAACTATATAATTGTCTTGCACATTACGTCATATCATCTTGCTATTCTAAACTCTGCTTTTTTTGAGAATAACTGTTACAAGAAATTATTCTTTTTCATTTCTGGATAAGAGTTCTGGTAATTGTTGTGTTTCTAATGGTGCATTCCTTTGGAGTCAATAATTTAAGTATTGTCCTATATACTCTCTGTTGTAAATTTCACAATAGGTCAAGAATTTTGAATGCTTCAAACCTGCTATCGAATGCAAAAAGAAAAAAAGAGTAGCTCTCTTTATCAGAAGCTTTGTGTTCTCGAAATGGTCAAAAGCATGGAACAATGGAGGTTTGTTTCATCAAGCAAGTAGAAGAAGAAGGAGAAAACAGAAAAAGATCGAAACAATGCTTATAACAGCAGAGGAAGAGGAAGAAACAGAACTGGGCAGCCTCGGGTAGTCATCTGGAGAAGGCATAACACATTCATCACCATTGAACAAGATTCTCCTTGGAAAAGCCCAACCTTCTCTGAATGTGAAATTGCCCATATCCTTCTTTAGCAACAACTCTGTTTGCACATTTCCAACCTCTCCTGCTTGAAGCAGAACATCATTGTAAAACTGGACTCCCCAAAACATCCCTGTGTCATCTAATAAAACCACACCAAGAAGAATCCCACTACTTAGAAGATGTAACAATCTGAGAGAGGAAAAACAAAAAGAGTCCGTTTTTTTCAATAAGAAATTACTTACTGATGCCGTTGTGATAAGGTGTTAAGGATTTGTAGTTGAAGCTGAAGACTTGTTGGACGCTTTTCAGGTTTGGATGAAGCACCACTAGGTTCCAGTCAGAGTAATTCTTCATTGTGTTGTAATTCGATGCTGTGATCTTAACCCTCCAATACTCTCTATAGTTCACTTTCACATGCCAGTGGATGTGGATGGGACACATATGCTTCGTACACTGCACCATAGGCGATACTTCCTCCTCTGGATCATGTTTCTGTTGAAGATATGGCGGCGTCTCACCAGGCCTTAACAAGCCAGAAAGAAAGAAAGAAAAAAAATCCTTCAAGGCTATTTTATAGGACACTAGGCAATAAAACATTAACAAAGAGTTAATTATTACTTGACGCAATGTGAACTAGAGCAGCCGCAGCTACAGACAGGGCAAGGCACGATGTTTTTGTAGTAGAAGGCAGAGAGTGAAACGCAGCATTTTGGTGATTGTGATGACCGAAACTGCGAGTACACGCACACTGCCTCCCATGTTTCTGCTCTCGACAACGAACACATCACCAAAAATGTATGTTAAAGTCCAGTAAGAAACTAAACCCCCCAAGTAACTGAAAAACGACTTCAGATTGGTAAAACAGTAGAAAACAGCATTATGATTTAGAGGAAAGAAAATGATTTAGTCTTTACCTAGAGCTTGCGTTTTGTGACGACCCTTATCGGTACTGTACTTAGTAGGGACCACGGATGTAGCATTGCCGCAGCTATAACCGGGGACACCTAAATCGAAATTAGAAGGCATATTGAACTCTCCAGGGTCATCAGGAGAGCTTCCGATGGTCATGTGGAAAGCAGAGATGTGTTTGGTGTGGTCCTGAGACATAGAAGTCAAGACACCTCCACGGCAGCAATTGGAGAATTGTGTGTTGAAAGGAGCCCCGGGAAGAAGATCGACGATGGTTGGTCGCTGGAGACAGCAATAAGGGAGGTTTCCGCTGGAGGCAAAGGCTGAGCAATTGCCTTGCTCCGTCGTCTCAGCTCCTCTCATGTCCCATATCACTTCTTTGTTTACCCAATGCCATCTCAGCTTCCATCCTGGCTTTTCCACGTGTCGGTACTCTTGCTTGTTCTCTAATGTTACTTGTACCTACAACATTTTCAACATTCCAAGCATTTGCGTATTATATATAGAGATAATCAGATGTTCTGAATATTATTATTTTGCGAATAACTAACAGTTATTAGCTTATAAGCTTTTCAATCTTCAGTTAGACAAATCATTTATAAGAGAAAGCATACATCAAAATTAATTTTAACAAGGGCAATATTATACATAGTCAGTCTTTACAAAACGTCAAGAGAACACGAAAAAAGAAAAAAAAATATATCAGATCTTACAAGTTTTAACGATTAATAAATCTGACAAAATCAATTTATTTGAGATAGAATGGAGAAAAAGGTATCCAACTTTGCAGGAAACAAAACAAACTTTTGAGTAACTTCTTAGTCTCAAGCTGAAGATTCGGATACTATTTTAGTTACTATTATTTATCAATGTTTTTCTTTTCTAATTTGTAATATCTCTTTGAGTATTTGTTCATAAACCCAGAGATTCTCCCAAGAAAAAAAGAAAAAAAACCCATATTCTCTGAGGCTCGAGCGGATCCCATAATCAGACACATTGTTTTTTACGTACAAAACAAAAATTATGCAGGGGAAATAACAAGAAAAGGGCAAGTTACTGTGTGATGGCCAGGTGCTGATAGAAGAAGATCCCATTTGATTATAATTTTACCAAGCGGATCCAAAGGATCGTACCCATCTGCAACCATTTTATCACTAATAATCAAAAACCCTACTGAAGAAATCAAATCAAATTTTACAATTTTCGATAAGAATACATAAAAAAGGAATTTAAAAGACTTACGAGCGGGTGATGTGGTTGTGGAGAGGATGATAGTGACGGTAAAGAAAAGGAGTAGCATTGCACCCATTTTGGTGTTACAAACGTACGATGAACAACACAACGAGAAGAAAAGAAACAAGTCACGTCGGATTTTTCAGATTCCGATGATGAAATAAACAGAACAAGTTTGTTTCTAAAAAACGTGAATTTTTGATTTGGCTTTGGGAATAAGAGAGAGAGAGAGATAAAGATTAAAAAAAAAAATCTCAAGAGTTAAGTTCGACGACCCCTCGGGTTTCCCTGTTTAAGAGAGAGACAATTAAATTTAAAGCAAAGAACTGACTCAGTGACTGATAGTGCTTGTACGAGTTTTGCATTTGCGAACGCTCTTTGCTTTCTATTTTTGGTTTTTACTTAGTTTTATTTTATTTTTATTTAGCTATTAGCTGTAAAATAAAGTCGATTTACCTTATTTGTACATTAATCTGTGCTAGTTTGGTCATTGGGTGGGTGGCAGCTATTAATTCTATAGGTGTAAGCGAGTTTATTTAACGGTTCACGTTCTCTTCTTTGTGAGATGTTGTATTACTCCACTACGTTCAAGTTTTATTTTCTGTAAAAAAAGGTTTATGGAGTTTGGAAAAGACCAAATGAATTGTACACAAAGCAGTTTACATTTCAGGTATAGTTTTATGTGTGATTTTCATTCGAACTACATACTAGTATATCTTTTAATCCGAGGTTTAACACTAACAGTATAGGACATCACTACATCGGGGAGTATAAATAGCAGTTAATATGACAATGCGACCAAGACAATCGTATGGTCATCGATTAATCTAGAGCGAAGAGCTTGCTCTCTCTCTCTCTCTCTCTCTCTCTCGGCATTGGTTAAACTTTTTAATTAAAAGATAAGCAATCTGTAAATTACAATTATGAGCCACAAATATTTCACATGCAATTAAAAGTTTTGACCAAGGGGAAATTAAGAGAAATGAATAAACAATTTACTAAGAGAAGAATGTGTCAGAAAGAGATGCGTTTTTTTATGAGCGTCAACATCAAAAAGCTCCTTCCACGCGCTCTTTGGAATTCTCGTTTTTCTGTTGTTCATCAACAACAACATACTGTATATAGAGACGAAATAATTAATTAACAGTAGTAATTATGCCGTTAAAAGATTAAAGAATTTTAACAGTTTTGGCAAGGATACAAACCAAGAATAATTCTGATCCGGTTTGGTTCGATTTATAGGGTCTGAATGGTTTTAGTTGGTACAGTAAGTTTGATCGGTTTGGTTGGGGGTTTTTTGGCACAAACTTTCCGATGAATATGTCAAGTCGGTGATCGGAGAACTATTCCACGCTGAAATCAACACCCAAATTTGAGAAAGCCCGAGACACAGAGAGAGAGAGAGAGAGAGAGAGGAAGCGAGAGACAGAGAAATGGCGCAACCAAGCAAAGAACCCTGCAAGAAAGAGGCTTGTGACATCCAAGCCTGTCTCTCGAAGAACAATTTTCTTCCTCAAAGGTGCTTAATTCCTTTTTATTTTCGTTGTACCCCGCCGTTCGGTTTAATTATTCCGTGTATTCGATTTTGATGGCGAAATGGTTTTTTCTTTATATGAAAGATTCCCTCAGGTTGCTTATGATGCGCGTGAATTAGGGATCCAATTAATCGGAGAGTAGCGCTGTGTTCTTAGTTTTGGGGTTCATGTCTCGATCATGAAAACTGGATTTTGGTTCTTGCTCTTGTTAGCATAAGATTTGATACATCCAAGATCGTTTTTTGAGAAACACTTTCTTAGTAATTGTGGGGTTTTGGTTTGGAGATTATGGACTAATTTTCCAAGACTTAAGTGATTTTTGGGTACTTGCATTGGATCATAATCACTCTGTTTCACGTATCAGTGTTACTTGATGGTGTGAATTAATAACGAGACACTGTGGGCACGAACCAGTGTTTACCGATTACAAATTTATTTTACAGCTTAGACAATTTTGAAATTCGGGTCTTTCACTACCTAGTTTGAGAAAAAGAAATGGATGAGTAGAATTTATTTACCTAAATCTTGTGGTTTCTTGTTGTCGGATGATGAAAATCAGGCTGTTTGTACATATCCTCACAATCTATTATATCTCTGTCTTTGGATTGTGTAAATAACTGTCCTCTGTTGAGGAAAAACTATGGAATGCATTATCACTTTGTTTGCGTGCACTTACCTTGGTTTCTTGACATGATTCTGTGATGTATGAAGTCAATAATTAAAGACAATCGAAAAACAGAGGTGCTCAAGAAGTAGCGGTTGATAGGACTTGACTCTTTGGTCTACAACACGACTACTGGTTTTCCTGGTTTTATCATGTTTTGTGCAAATGTGTCATGTCTCTTAGTTTCATGAAAAGTTTGAGAAATAAGATCATGATGAATACAGTTAAGCAATGACTGAACAACCACCTCACTTTCGATGCTAAATAGGTTTTGTGTGGATTTGGTGTGTGCAGGTGCCAGAGAGTGATAGAGATGCTACAGGCTTGTTGTGAGAGATGCAATAACGAGTCAACACATTGTGGATCTGTAGCTGCTCTCTTGAAGCAAATCAAGAAGTAATAATAAACGAAGGACTTAACCCTCTAAACCAACTGGAGGGAGACTTCAATGCACATTTCTCATTCTGTCTCCTCTGATAAGATGATTACTCTTCTGTATAAATTTGTCACTTTGAGTATTAAACATGTTGAGTTAAATAAAAATCCGGCTATTATTTTAATTAATTTTGAAATTACGAGCTTCCACGTGGACACTCGGCTTTATAACGGCCGAGGTTTCTGCAATAATATCCGCCGACCTTCTCCTCCGAGAGAGCAACCATGTCAATCGCAATTCCCCTCAATACCATTTTACAACACTCGCCTTCTGGTCTCGTACCTTCTTTCTCCCTCTTCCCTCCGACTCCTTCGACCGCTGTTTCCGTTAGGGGGATTCGACAGAGATGCCTCAGGATGGTCACTTCCTGCGTCTCCTTCGCTCAGAGCTCCGTCCAGAACGGCGCCACCGACGCCGTATCTGTCGTCGGGCGGGACCAGATTCGTCTCGGTCTTCCTAGCAAGGGACGCATGGCCACCGACACGTTAGATCTTCTCAAGGTGAGTGTTGTGGGAGTGGTTGAATTTCGTTTAGCCTCCACAGAAATTGACGACTATGCTGGGAGATTTCCATGGAGGTTTAGAGTTCTCGATCGTCTTGTACTGTTTCTTTCTGCTGGTTGTTATCTAATTTTGCGAAAACTTCAATTTTGTTCTTGGATGTGCTGCTCATCTCCTTTATTCCGATTTTATACTACTAAAAAATATTTATTAGCTCGAGGTCTAGTCTTTCTTATATAATTGAGCTAACTGCTTTTTTTTGTGAAGCCTAAATATTGATTGTTCAACTTGCATATCGCTCCCTAAGTATATGAGTGTTATTCTGTTCTGGTTTGATCGTCTCTTGCTGAAGATCATATTCTCCTTGTTTGCTTATTTGGTATTTCGAGGTTTCATTTTGATCCTTTGATTCTCTGAAATTATTTTGTTCTTTAGCAAAGTGGACTCGTCGATTTACAATCTCAATAGCTCTTCCTGACTCTTATCTTTCTCCTCTCTCGTGAAGGATTGTCAATTGTTTGTCAAACAAGTCAATCCGCGGCAATATGTTGCCCAAATTCCTCAGGTACGCATTTGGAGAAATGCAAAAGGGCACTGACTTTTTTTTTTATTGTTTGTTTGGTGTTCTCAAGTTGGAGTAGTAATCTCTTCTTTTTTTCTTGTCCTCCAGTTACCAAATACTGAAGTTTGGTTTCAACGGCCAAAGGACATTGTCAGAAAGTTACTCTCAGGAGATCTGGATTTAGGCATCGTTGGTCTTGACATAATTAGTGAATTTGGTCAGGTAAATGACATCTTAAATTCTTTGTCTTGATTAGCATATACATATGTTGAGATTCTAGAATATCTTAGTGCTGGTGGTTGTTATACCTGATATTCATAGTAGAGATCAAGAAACAAGCCTGATCCTGTTTTCCTTGACATTGCGAAGCTATACTGTTTGAGTTAGCTTAGATGACTTAGACTTGTCTTCTGGAGATCACTGTTGCGTCCTAATTTAGATATTATTGAGTTTTGTTTCTAGGGAAATGATGATCTTATCATTGTCCACGAAGCTCTCAACTTTGGAGACTGTCATCTCTCCCTTGCGGTACGTTCTATCTTATAGTAGTTACGCCTTGCCATTACTACGTATGACTTCTTGAGTGCTCTTTTCATATGATTTCAGATACCCAATTATGGAATATTTTAGAATATAAATTCTCTCTAGGAGCTAGCACAAATGCCTCATTGGACTGAGGAAAGACCTTTACGAGTTGCTACTGGATTCACTTATGTATGATGAGTTCCAAGTATTCCTTTGGTGCATTGGTGTCCTTTAATTTTATTCAGAATGCAATTTAATTGTTTTGGAATCATCCAAATTTATGTTTGTGTTTGCAGCTAGGCCCCAAATTTATGAAAGAAAACGGTGTTAAGCATGTGACTTTTTCAACTGCAGATGGAGCCCTAGAGGCAGCTCCTGCGGTGAGATTTACGTTATTTTGCATATTTAGCATATCCAATCAGCATGAGATAATGAATTATGATAATTCTGAAAGAAACCATTATTGTTTGTTGACACATTTTGTTTCTTGTTAATTAGATGGGGATAGCTGATGCCATTTTAGACCTTGTGAGCAGTGGGACAACCCTGAAAGAGAACAACTTGAAAGAGATTGAAGGAGGGGTGGTTCTGGAAAGCCAGGTTTGATGCGAAGATCTTTGGATTTGATTATTGTTTCTGCAATTGGCAACCGTTATATCAGAAGAAAAAAATATTTCATTTTTGCTTACTATCAGGCTGCACTAGTGGCGAGCAGAAGAGCATTGACTGAGAGGAAAGGAGCACTAGACACAGTGCATGAGATTCTCGAGAGATTGGAGGCCCATTTGAAGGCGGATGGTCAATTCACTGTATGCGCATAGTAATTGTAATGTTTTTCATCATCTCTCTACCTTTGCTCTCTTTCATCCTATGTTTTCATTTCAGGTTGTTGCAAACATGAGAGGAACGGATGCTGAGGAAGTTGCTGCACGTGTGAAAACCCAACCATCATTATCAGGATTGCAGGTAAAGTTTGAGGACAGTTATAGTTTCAACCGAAGAATTGCTTTCGATGTCTATCTGGTTGTATTTTCACTGATTGTAGGTGATAGTTGAGACAATTGTGCTTCTATTGTGATGTGCAGGGACCAACAATAAGTCCGGTTTACTGTAAACGAAATGGAAAAGTATCGATTGAGTTCTATGCTATTGTGATATGTGTACCCAAAAAGGCTCTATACGAGTCTGTGCAGCAACTGAGAGCGGTTAGTAATGCCATCCATCTTTGCTTCGACCTCCTCACCCTTTTACTCTTAAGATGTGTCATATTTGTGGGATATACAAATACGCCCAAACCAGTTGCTTATTGCCTGAAATGATGCAAATCATGAAATGTGATTGCAGGTGGGAGGAAGTGGGGTGCTGGTTTCACCTCTAACATACATTTTCGATGAGGAGACTCCCAGATGGAGTCAGCTTCTGAGTAACCTCGGACTTTGATCCTGCTTCACATTACTCAGACAGGTTTTGGTTTAGCGAATTGCGTTCGGTAGAAGGTATTCCAAGTAACAAGACCAGTTGGGTTAAACACTCCATGTTTTTTTGTGTGTTCGTCTTTGATGGATCTTTTATAAGAAAAACAGAGGTTGTCTCGTTCCAGTTTTGGATGATAGTGAACTTAAAACCACTTTTTATCAAATTAATAAAAATTCATTGCGGTTTTCAAATCAGTTTTTGCAGTTCGTTTGGAACCCAAATCGAACTTCCGTATATCTCGTTTGCTACTTAAACGGAACGAATGAATGAAAAAAGAGATCGAAACTTTCATAATGAAGTACAGTGAAAGTCACAGTTGATCCATAAATCAAATATTTGCCGTCCAGTAGATTCATAACTCAGGAAGGTGGAAGCTTCCATTCTGTGATTCCTCACCCTCGCCCATTGCTGCAGAAGTGAATAGAACTTAAATCCTCATGGAAATTCACACTTGACACGCGCGAGATACAGACCAGATGCAGGAGCCATGGGTTTGGCTGCAGCCACTGTCTTCGCCTCCAGGATTCTTTCAACTGAAGAGAAACCATAGATAATCCCAACGGATCTTTTAAACACTGTTCAATTATTATCAAACCCATAACTGTTAACTCTACAAGGAGAGAGAGAGAGATATATACCGTCTGGGACCGTCAACTCTCCAGTGCCTACACATTTAAGTACTGCTACAAGCAGTCGAACCTGCACAACATAAAGAGACATATAAATCAACACGGCTTAAGAGTATCTCAATTCCGTCTCTTTAATGTCGTCAACTCAAAATGATTCTAAGTTTCACATAGGAGGGGAGGACAGCTATTACTGTCTATATCAATCACTAGAGTATAGACTACAATTGATAGGGCATGTGGTACCAAGAGAGACAATGGATATAAATCTTACCTGGTGGTAAAGAAAAGCGCGGGCACGGGCTGTTATTACATAGCAGCGGTGTCGTCTCCTTATACCAAACGTGTCACCATTTGTAGACCCCACCAACCCGCCAGCAGTCTCACCCTCGGGTTGACTGGAACATGTGAGAGGATCTCCATGGTTTGGGTTATTCCTTTCCGTGATAGATGGAAAATACGGAGTTGATGGTACCTCAGTGACATTTAGTTCATCTAAAGATCTCATAGGTGACTTTGCCTGCAAAACAACCATTCGTCAAAAGATTATCAGGTACATCAATATCTAACACTAAACTTTACTTCTTTTATAGATACAGCCGAAACGATATCTTCCTTTTCCAGTTAATCACTGAGACGAATGGATACATTATTCGTACTTGGTCACAAACACAAACAAATATGTAACTTCTACCAAGCCACAATCAGGGATTCTATGAATGGGAGGGAGTGGGGAAGATATCCAACGGTTCAGTACATCCATATTGATCGTGTATGTAACAGTGAAATACAAAGAAATTTGACCTGGCAACCAGCTGCCCTGAAGGAGCTAAAATCATGAGATCCAACAAGAACTCTGCATGCTTCCTGTGGCACCAATCATTGATGATGGTCGTTAGAGATCTCTTCTTTAAGGACTAAGGAGTTATCTTTTAAGGGAAAATAAAAAAATTGGATCACACTGCTGATATTGATCATAGTAACGGAAAAGCTGCTCAAAATAAAAGTAGTCGAACCTGCATAGAGCGAAGATCTAGCTCCTCAGGAACATGCCAGGCACGGTCTTTCTCGAGGATGGATAAAGGATCCCACCCGGATAGCAAGCGGTAGAAGTATCTACAATGAGTGTCATGGAAACATTCAGTGTTGTCAATTGCAGGGATGGACCCATTCAATTGAAAAGACATCTTTGATTCCCAATATAAAAACATAAAGTTAGCATAATAATACTACCCTATGCTCTAAAGCACATATTTGAACATTAAGATCTCTCTAGAACAATGGAATCTTAGCCTCTAATGAGTGATGTATAGAGAATACCTACGTGCGCTCCCGGGCCTTATATCTGGCATGATAATTATTTGGAACACACCGAACATCAATCATCATAACATCGCCGTCATTTCTCTGGTGAATTGAAAAGTGCGACTTTAATGAGATGTTCAGTACTGAACAGGTCAAACTAAGTGAAAGCAAGCACATTTAGGAAAATACAGATTAGAGAACTCTTAGAGAAATTGCCAAGAGAGTTAAGGTAAACTTTGTTAAGATCACTAATTACATGATAAACTGTGTGAGTAACCCTTAAATGAGAAGAATAACAATTGTATCCAATTGCAAATTCCAAAAATCAGACCTGTAAAAAATGGTTTACAGCTTTCTGGACCACGCCGGGTTCGTGAGGTGGTAACTGCATTTAGAAAACAGGGTTCGGTGAGAATGCTAGTACCTTTATCCTTGATAGCTGCAAAGAACATTAAGCACATACGATAACAGGTGTTTGTGAATGTAAACTTCGGTAAATTTAACGATACACATGTGTAAAACAAGCTACAACTGAAACATATGATACTCGAAAACCTGTGGAAGGCGTGCTCGTATATTAATATTGTTCCTTTACATGAGCGAGGCACTGATAATTCCACTTGATAGCCACAATATATAAGTAGCAGTGGGTGCAAAAGAAATACCACTTCACCGGGCTTTCTTTTACTGATGCGTTCCACATCTACATGGCAAACATTTGATAGTGCATGCACTCCTGCATCCTAGAGCCATAGAAGACGACGTAACAATGTCAGCCAATACAAACTAAAATCATGAGCGTATCATTAACCTAATTCATCAAAATCAGATTTCAGTAGATATCAACTGACTATGAGGCATGGTCCTTATGAATCTATAGTGACAAAGGCAATCTAAAACTAGATGAATTATTTCTTCGGACACGAATAAGTTTAGGTGCTAAAGCAAAAAATACAAAATTCTTAACTCGGTGGCCAATAAACTAACTTATGAAAAGCTCTTACCGTTCGACTTGAGCAGAAGATCTTAACTGGCTGGCCAATAAACTTATGAAAAGCCTCCTGCAATGGATCGCGAAATGTATCAACTGACACTTTGAATCCTCCTAGAAAACTTGTCAGCCAATGTAAAATGACACACGAAATCAATCTAGCAACTTCTCGAACCACAGACAAAATCGTAAAAATGATCGAGAATGTGAAATTGAGGGGGCATTTCAGAACTGATCCGCTTGTGGTGGAAACCATGAAATAGCGAAGAAGATATCTGAAAAACAAAAAAACAAAAATATACAAACACACATCAACCTGCAAAACGCCGACGACCGTGCGGTCCCTAGCCTGCTGTTGCGACCCCGAGAAACGCGTTCCGATATACTCAATTGCTACCAAGTAACGCTGCACTCTAGCGTTTCCTGGGTTCATGGACAGCTCCGAATCCGAGCCTTGTCGTTGCTCTGCTGCCTCTGCTTCCTCTTCTTCGTCACTGAATCCTTCGATTTTCGCAACCTTTGAGAGTCTTTCGAGGGATTCTTGGGAAGCTGTAGAGTCGAGACGATGCTTCAGATTATTATCGGACATTCTAACTTCCGCCACAGATTTACTTATTTTCTCACCGTCTAAAGCTCAGTGCCAAATGCCCAAGGGTTTTAAGAAATATTGAGGTATTTGGATGTTGGTTTAATCTTGTCCAGCACTTGGACTCAGCTAATCGGGCGTGTGTTTTTGGATTGAGATTTTGTTCTTCGTCTCTCTACTCAATTTTTTAACAACAATTAAATGTGAATTAGACCAAAATTCATAAAAGATTAGACTGATATTTGATGGGATGAGCCAGGCCCGTGCAGTAGTGCAACGCATGGGCGACTCACGAAAGCCCAGATAGCAAGCTATCTTGGTGGGCTTTCTCCCTTAAAAAATAGAGTTAATATCGTGTGGACCGATGGCCCACATATCAGATATTAAACTGATAAGAACAGATACTACACTTGATCTTAGCCAAAAGGCCGAGAAAGGTATGAGTTGGAAGAGAGGTCCAGCTTCCTTTTTATATTACAAGACTTGGAAGACATTCGTCTCTTATTCTCGATGTGGGACATTTAAACAAAAAAAAAGGGTTAAGCACATTTGGCAACTTTACAATAGCTCATACAAATATGTGAACCTGATTGTTTTCATTTCAGTCCGAATTTCTCATGATCTGTAGTTTCTGTACCAAATGTGTTCGTCTTTCTAATCCCAATATTATTATGACTTGTTTGCTCTAATTCTCTTCACTGTGTCTGAGACTCTGAAAGCTGATTAATTTATTATTGAGATGGTGAAAATGAATCTGTAGCCTTTCAACACTCTGAAGAGGAAATAAAAATAGAACGCCCTAACAAAGAAAAAAACCCTACTGATCCTAAGCTAGTTAAAGCAATTCCAAAGAAAAATAGCAACTGAGGATTGAAGATGTCTCATGTTGAATTGCCAGTGTTCTTCTTGGAAGCAGAGTAGCCTCTTCTTATGGAGAGATTCTTGGTTAGATTGACAAGAGATGGTTGTGTTTTGCTACTGCTACTTCTGCTCCAATTATATCCTCTATCTTGATTCATTCTCCTGTTGCCTTCCATCTCATACTGATGCAATAAACAAGAATAGGGTTTTAGACAAAAACAGGAAATATATATAGAGAGGATGAACAAGTTTGTTAAGGTCATGAATAATTTTTACATCATAGTCTTTCTCTTTGAAGAGATCCATCCGAAGAGTGGCTGGTTTATGATCCTTCTTCCCTCGAAGCGACTTCTCTCGTTCTTCGTAAAAGTCCATGTCCTCTAACAAAGACGTTACCGCAGAATATTTCTTGAATATGGAAAGCATTTGGAGGCCTTCTTTGAGTTTGATCTCGTGAGTATCCCTCGTATGAGTAACCGGCTTGCCCTCATTGTTGTCAAGGATGATATGGCATAGTTCCCAGTTAGGGACATCTTTAACCACATGCCATTCAACCGGGAAAAAGCCGCTCCACTTATCAACCTGCCAGAAATCTAAATCCTTGTTGACGTCTACGTACCCAACCATCTCAGCTAATCCCACAAATTGTCTACTCGCATTCACCTGAACACAAGAGCGGGTAAGGAATCAAACGTGAGACTAACTAGACACCCCCTTAATCACATAAGCAAAAAGAAGACAACATCTCAAGCTCACTCACTGAGAAGAAGAGAAAGATTGGACGTTTTTTGCCATCCTCTAATGTTTTTGTTTCAGCATCACGGAAAGCTGCGTCGAGTTTCTTGTTTCCGTTGGAAGTGCTTGACCACACGGAATATTTGATACTCTTGTGAACGTCATCTTCGCTGTAGGACTTGATTACGAAAAACTTGGCATCCTCATAGTCGGTCTGAAAATCTGGGAGGTTAAACATCTCTCTACGAAGAGCCAGGGCAAACGAATTGTTCTGCTTGAGTGATGATGACTCGGAAGGAGGATGAGTCTTTGCGTGGGTTCTCGGACCACATTTCATTTCAACCAAGGACTCAGATTCTCCATTTCTCTCAGGCTTCCTATAATTGTCTCTGTGATCCCAGAAACCACTACTTGCATTTCCATTATTAATGTAACCACTATATGGGACGGAGCTTGTCTTTTGATTGGCAAAATTTGAGAACTGTCCTGCGGCTTGCTTTCCCTTCAAAAGGCACAATGAAGCAATTTAATCAAACCTTTTGCATTAAGAGGAAACACCAAGTAAGATATTGTCGTATGCAAAAAATCTTGATTTCAAACCTCAGATTGTTTGGATGACATATACAGAAAAGAGCTTTGGTATTAAAGTATTCATATGGTAAAATCTTGATTTCAAACCTTAAATGGCGGTCTGAATGCATGGGATTGTGTATTGGGAGCAAGTCTGCCAGCACCATTGAAATTTCCTGGAGGCTTAGTAGCCGACGCCGAAGTTTGAGACCAGCAATTGCTTCTTTTTGCTCCATCTCCACGCAAGTTCGAATCATAATAGCCATATGAACTGCTTTTGTCACGGTGACTTCCCTGCAAAATGAACCAGCGCCAGACATGGTAGAATGTCAAACGAGGTTAAATTACAGTAGCGTGATGAGCTACAAAAGCCAATGGACAAAATCAAACCTTTAGTAAATCCGTAGCACATGCTTGACCATTGTCATTTGGCTGAGAAGAGACTACATCAGATCCTGCAAAACGCATCACAAGCCACAATCACTTGACCTAATAATGACCAATAGAATGACTAAGGAAACTTTTAAACGAAATGAAGTTCATATTTTGCTCCTTGTATAAGAATCTAGGCCGAATTATAGTAGATTACAAGATTTACTAGGTGGTCGTCTTACCATTAGCACATGCACCAGCAGTAACAGATGAAGTAGTCGACCCTGTAACGATACGATTTGTGTCATCTGCTGGAGGAGGCTGAAAAGATTACCAACATAACATAAGCAATCTTTGCCAGCAGGAGATTTAAGAATGCGGCTAATAGGATTTGAAATACCTCATCATGTTTCTTTGTTGTAGAATCAGGATCGGGTACAGTTCGCGCAAAAGCAGGCTCAGCTAAAGTTAATGTTAAGGGGACAAATTGATATAAAACTATCCCAAAAAAAAAGTCTAGTAAAGCAAACCGCAACTGAAATTACCCACACGAGCATTGTCTGAATCAAAATCAATGATTAGGAAAGACAGAGCAATTAAAGTAAAGCGGTAGCAGAAAAGGATACAATCGATAGCGTTCCTTTCAGTGGCCATTGCCAATTTTCAAGATACACTGCAGCCCTTGAAGGGGAACCAGAAATATAAGGTTAGCGTGGAAAATCCGAGACTCAAATAATCTTTTTATGGTAGTCAACACAAATAAAAAAGAACAGTGCTAATACTCTCAAGATATCCACAATCGTTAATTACGTTAGTCTAATGAACAAAGTACAGAATGCTTCCCACTGATAATTCATATATATGAGTTATAAGAGCAAACATGAGGCCGGAAACATATTCAGTCGCAATTCCACAGAAAGACGATTCCATTCACCAAAGCTTTACACATATGATCTAACACCAAATAAACCCGACCAAACCAAAATCAAGTATCGGTTTTTGGGACAAAGGACAGAAACTTTGGCAAATATATATATATCTATATCTATATATATATATGTGTGTGTGTGTGTGGCGTTGTTTTCATAATATATCTAAAAGACCAAACTTTACATGAACAAGAAATGTCAAAACCTGCCCCTTTTACTTGACAATAACACAATTACATCAAAAAGTTCCAGTTATAATAATTGGGAAAAAAACAGAGAATTCTGAGAAACAATTGGAGTAGAATGATTCAGACACAAATTAAACAAAAGCCTATACATATAAATCCAGGGGAGTCATAAGAAGAGAACCTGGAAAAAAGGAAGAAACCGACGACGATGGGGTTAGATTCGCCGGAAAACCAACAGTGGAAACCGCTTGAAAAAAGAAGAAGGCAGTTTCGCGCGGAAGAGGATGGGACTTTGGTAAGTTTGTGGACTCTGGAGCGGGGAGTTGAGTCGACGACGAACCCTCGCATAAAAGGGAAGCATCGGACGGCTAATATTATTTTATATTAAAGATAAAAGCTTCACCGTTGGATTCCAGTGTTCCCAAATTGGGCCTCAAAGGCTTGGTATCATTATTATTATTATTTTTTGTTGCTTCGTATCATTCAAATTATAAATTGGGGACAGCTTTAAACGAAATGAAATGAAGTTCTTATTTTACTCCTTGTCTAGGCCAAATAATAATAGATTACAAGATTTACTAGGTGGTCGTCTTACCATTAGCACATGCACCAACAGTAACAGATGAGGTAGTCGACCCTGTAACGATACGATTTGTGTCATTTGCTGGAGGAGGCTGAAAAGATTACCAACATAGCATAAGCAGCAATCTTTGCCAGCAGGAGATTTAAGAATGTGGCTAATAGGATTTGAAATACCTCATCATGTTTCTTCGTTGTAGAATCAGGATCTGGTACAGTTCGCGCAAAAGCAGGCTCAGCTAAAGTTAATGCAAGGGGCAACACACAAATTGATATAACAAAGAAAACCAACGTCTTGGAAAGTTAGACGCCATATATCAAAACTGTCCCCAAAAAAAAAGTTAGTAAAGCAAAAGGCAGCTGAAATTACCCACAAGAGCATTGTCTGAATCAAAACCAATCAAGTAAGGATTAAGAAAGACAGAGAAATTAAATTAAAGCGGTAGTTGAAAAGGATACAATCGATAGCATTCCTTTAAGTGGCCATTGCCAATTTTCAAGATACACTGCAGCCCTTGAAGGAGAACCAGAAATACAAGGTTCGTGTAGAGAATCTGAGACTCAACTAATCTAGTTAACCACAAAAAAAAAAAAAAAAAAAACAATGCTAATACTCTCGAAATATCCCAAAGCATTCCCAAATTGGGCCTCAAATGCTTGCGTCTCAAATTGGGCCTCAAAGGCTTGCGCCTTTAATTGGACCTGAAAGGTTCCCAAATTATCCATCATCTATTCTTCGTATTTTTTTTTCTTTTGAAATTCGCGCGTATATAAAAGCTCAAATTTCTCACTTCTTGTTTTCGTCTTTTCTCTGAAAACATCCATCGACTCTCTCACTTCTCGTCTTCTTCATCTCTCTGAAAATACTCATCGATTCTCTCACTTCTCGTCGTCCTCTTCTCATCTCCATTGACCATGGGTCATATAATGGAGCCGAGCTCCTTCTCTCTTTCGGTTTCCTCTAGATGCTTTAGAGTGTATTCAGAAAGCAAATAAAGAAGCAAAAACGCGGTAATACAGGAGTCGATAATCTCTACGCGACTATATATACTCTAGAGGCAGATGTTATGATTGAGCTACAATTACCTAGGATGATCACAAAGATTCTGGTATCCAAGAGAGAGCTAACAAACTCATCGTGAATTATCTTGACGACTTGTCCATGTATCGCTAGAGATTCCTTTAAGAAGATACTATTACTTTAGTATCACGACACTATTGATATCATAAAGAAAGTTATCAATGATAATTTTTTTAGAAGAAAACGAAAAATGTTACATATAACTTTGTAGTGATGAGATGATCTCGCACTTGTAAAGATTTTGATATTTATGAACTGTTTTTTGTTCTTTATTTGTAAACAAGCGTCCAGATCTTTCACAATTTACTTGGGCTCTGTTATGCGTCAGAAGGCAAGTAGGATATCTACAATGATAAAACTGGATTGAATTGGTAAACCAAGAACAAAGAATACCAATAACCTAACTTTGACAGCACGTTGGAAGCAAAACATAAGAGAATTTAAACCCTTTTGTACAAGATTTGAACCATGTGTATAACCCACACTACAGTTTTTTTATGTTTACAAATTCAGATCCACAAGTAACTAAATTATATTAATAAAATATTATAATTCATATCAAAATGCTTCTTTTGAAAGGAAATGTTGTATATGTGCCTTATTATGTAACCCACTATAGAATAAATACTATAGAACCCACATAAGAAATAGAAGCCTCCAAAAATCTGAACAATCATTTCGTTTTCAATCTCTAACGGTGTTTGGTATCTAAAGCACCTCTGAAATAATTTTCTCTTGAATGTTCTTGGCTAACCTTTCCAAATCAACCTGCTTGAACGTCACTTTTCCGTCTACCTATTCCATGAAATCATCGAACCAAGCTTTTGCGTCCTCTGTTTCATGATTAAAGCTAACTTCTGTCTCATTCACATGAAGGTTCAGATCCAGATATGAACGTCGCGCCTTCTCTGCACGTTACCCTGTTTCTGGTTCATGTTTTCTCTTATTTACCCAAATTTTACTTTATTTGTAGTTCCCAACTTCTTGCGCTGAGAACTCTCTCCTCGGAAAACTTCGCTGGTTCACAATCACAAACATGATCAGTAGCATTGTCCTTGGAACTCCCAGACGTCGCATAAATTCATACTTCATATAAGTGGGGCATTAAGAAGAAACTGCATTATTTATGTAGAAGATGAGACGCATGCTTTCTTGTATACTTAATTACCCTAGCTAGTCTATTGCATATATTGATATATATATATATCCGTTAATATTTTATATGTATGCAATGCACCCATCCCATTGGAATATTAGCCAAAATTGTTTTACATCTTCAGGACTGAACAAAAAGAGAAAAAAGTGAAACAAATGGTTCAAATGAAAATCTCCTATCCTTTATATATTAATTGAGAAACATTTAATAAATATGAGTATGTTTTAAAAAGTCCCACATTGGAAAGGAGTATGTGTAGATTGTTCAAAAATCATTCTAAAAGAACATAAACGATAAAAAAAAACTGTACAAGAAAAAAGCTTGATTTAATAGTCATCCATATTTATAAATATTTTTTTTGGTTTAATATGGTTTGTTAATTGAACCATATAAATTAACCAAATAATATAAATATTTAAACTTGATAAAAAGTTAAAATATTATATCAAAAATTTGAAATATTAAAAATAGTTTAATATAGTAAAAACAAATAATATTATAAATATTTTCTTTTTTTATGAAGAAAACAACATTTAATTTATGAAGATATTCTCTTTCTTTCTATTTCTTATCAAAAATATAACATATTTATTAAAAAATCTCACATTGGATATGAGGATGTGTAGATGGTTCAAAAAATTATTATAAAAAGAATATATAATGATAAAAAACTGTAAAAGTAAAAATGTTGATTTAATAGCTTTCCATACATATTATTCATATATATGTAGAACTGATTAAATTATTTTTATTAAAATTATTTATAAATTTCTCATCTTGCGCGGATGTTATCACCTAGTAGCCAAGTAAAAAAAAAAAGCTAAAGAGTGAATAAGAAAGAGAGGTCACATGATGGCCTCTTTTTGTCATGAATGATCTGTGACTATGAGTCACAAAAGCCAAAAGCCACAATTCTATTTTTCTACATTAAAATCATTCCTACTTTTGAATTTTGCTTTGCTGTAAGTTCACCTAAGCCCCCACTCTTCTCTAAATGCCAAATTTTCTTTATAATAATTAGGTTCCTAATAATTAAAACAGATTTATTCACCAACTCCAGTTATAATAACTTATAGCAAATTTGAAGCAAACATCTTTTGAGTGATTAAAAGTTTCTCGTAACAAGACTGTTTTTTATTGAAATTAAGCATACACCATGTCACGATCAACAAAAGGATGTCACTAAAATAACACAATTTAGTTAATCATTTTCAATATTAATTCTTGTTTTGGATATCTATTTATCTGATCATAACTCAATTGGTCTGAAACACTTGCTCTCTTCTCTGGTCCTTGAACTACAATATTATACTTATAATCAGAAATGTGTTCGTCTACTTGATCTTGCTTCAGTCATATTTAGATCTAGCGTTCAAATATTCACATATTTATCTCTTTACATGCTTCATATTAATTGTATTGTTTCAACATTAACAGAACCCAAAAAAAAAAGGTTATGTGAGTTAATATATTCGTCTCATGTGCATGGTTATATACAGGTCTGAGGTCTCTCCGCTTTTGCCGCAGCTAGTTAAGCTATTTTTCTTTCACTGAATAATTGTTTTTGCCAATAATTATTATGTTTTTGAGAAATTCATTCGATTGCGGTAGATTTGGGCCATCATTGCCAACCAGATGCATGTGTGTAGAACTTTTTTCCCATAATTTTTAGTTCCTGAAAAGCATTTATTAGAGTTTTAGATTTTTCACCTAACTTATAAGGTTTCACTTATTTAGTTTGGTTATACTCACGATAATAATATACAAATATTTTTAATGTTAGCGTTTCAGCTAGTTATCTATAAATATAATTTAAATTTTATCCATAATGGTAGAAGAGATTCAAAAAAAAAAACAATGCGCTAGTACAATTAAGTAAAACCCTGATAATTAAGAACATGTACTCTAAGGAGTTTTTATACATGTTTTAAAAATGAAATCTAAAACTGTATTAGATTGAGTAAAACTGTAAAATGTATCTTGGTAAAAATGCGTGAATCATCAGAAATTTATATAAATATTTGTGTATTTTATCAATAAAAAATATACACGTACGATCGTATGATACTAAATTCAATGATAAACTTTCAAACTATATGAGTCGTGTATTAAGAAATTCTCCTATAAGAAATTTTTTTTTATTAAATTCTCGAAAATTCTAAATAAATATGTACGTTATTCATATGATATTAACATGTTAACACAGAAATATCATACTAAATATACATGATTAAAATGGTATTTTGATGTTAATGCCGCGGCAGATCTGTATATCTATTTTTTTAAACAGTGCATTGACCATTAATTGTTCATAACGGAACATAAAGAAAACTGACAATCAAAGACAAAAAAAAAAAAAAATTGGGGGCAATCAAAGACAATCGTGTCCAGAAAAATCTATGTATGGTAGTTTACTAAAATCTCTTTTTGTTTCACTCTATGGAAAAGTAAAACCTTTAACATGCGAGTTATTCCCCTAATTAATTAAGTTTAAAAAGTATGCCATTTTCTCTTAAAAAGAAAAACGGTTTCTATTTGATTGATTTATCTACGGTCTCAAATTGCTGGTCGTACAATTAAAGCGAATATTAGTTGTTGTCCTTTAATTAAAAATTTTAGGTTGCAGATACAAAAAAAAAACGAGAACTTTAGGTTTGCATTATTATTGGGCTTGATTAACAAAAGATGATTGACATCAAAATTTTCTCGTAACATAGATGAATTTCGTATGTTCATGCAATGCAGGTCTACATTAATTACATAAGAACATGCGGAGCTAGTGATTAAGGAAGGCTAGATATATTTCGAATTTTACAACTTTTATAAGTTACAACTGTGGTTTAAGCCATGGTTGAGTTGCAAATAAATTACTTGTAAAACCTTTATATGTTCTTAAAATCTTCAAGAAAAAAGAATAAAGTACCCGTATATCCGTATACAACTAAAGTGAGTTTAGCTGCAAATTATTATGCATCATTGTTGCCTTAATTATGAAAACGAATTGAAATCTTACTATGATAATCAATACAGTAAACTAAGGGTAAACGTTTTTAAAAGCAGCCAATAGGCTCTCTTCTCTGTTGTTCTTTTGTGATGACACGAAGGCCCCATCCTCAATTATTGTTGTTGATTTTTATTTGGGGTCGTGGTCGTGGATAAGATGAAATAACAACAAAAAGATGTCACACTATAGCTAGTTAACACCATCAATTTTACATAACAGTTTTTAAAAGTAGACAACGAATATGTATACAATAATATACTGTCTTTATTTTTTATTTTTATTTTTTGAACTTTAATATACTTTTTTTTTTAAACAAATTTTAGAAAAAAAGGAAAGAAAAAGGAACATAACGTACATAGCTTTTTCTTTACATTGTTTATGCTCCCCTAGTTATAACAACTAATAATCTAATCTCTATTCGTAATCCTTTTTCATATACAACTCAACTTTGAAAGGTTAACTAAGTAACGAATCGGCGAAACAAAAAACAAAGCAACAACGACCTACTTATACATATAATAAACAAAAAACAAAGTAACAAGAAAATCTCCAACTGCACCGCCTAGAATTTAGTCACCAATCTTATCAGTGGTCAGATTTCTATTGGACTATATATGTTTGACAGGACGAGCCTATATGAACCGAAAAAACCCGCCACAACGACCTACTTATACATATCATGTCTCATCTGATATAACTCCAAGTGAGATTTTCTAACCAGATATTAACAAAATGATTACACCAAGATATGTCAGAGAATATAAAAGAAGACATGAACTAAATTAGAAAAAGTAAGCAGTGTGAAGTTGTCAGTTTTAACAAAAGACTGAAGGTCCTGAAGGGGATGAGATCATAGGAATATATAGGATCCAGGGACCAAGATTTACATGTCTAATCCTACTACTTAGGGACCATTATCACCACTAACTCTCTGTTAATTTTTTTTTTTTTTATATACTTCACAATAAATAAAGATATTTTGATATATACACACCCTTTTGTAACTATATATACATATACAGCCCACTATCACACATAGTACAGAGTGTGTTTGGTCTCTTTCTTCTCTGCTCTGCTTTTCACTTCCTTCACAAACAAACAAACAAAACAGAGGAATAATAAAGTAGACACTG
This sequence comes from Alliaria petiolata, assembly GCA_020283515.1. Taxonomy (NCBI): domain Eukaryota; kingdom Viridiplantae; phylum Streptophyta; class Magnoliopsida; order Brassicales; family Brassicaceae; genus Alliaria; species Alliaria petiolata. Next base: position 462,286,196 of record JAHZTW010000001.1, on the reverse strand, counting down.
TCGTCGATTACGTGAATAATATCTCAACTTTTATATTTATATCGAATTTCTGATTACTATTTTCTAACTTGGCTTTTGGTTCTTGATCTAGAGTTCTGAGTTTTCTCCGGTGAAAGATTTCTCTGTTCTATTCCATTTCCTCTGTTTCTTCTCCACGTTCTTGACAAAGAACAGAGGAAGAAGAGCAGTTTGAAGGAGTCCAGTCTCCTGATTCTTCCTTTCCGATTAGATCTTTGATCTAAATTCTCCACACCAAAGAGATATCCAATAGACTTCAAACTCAGAAACAGCTCAAAGCTCGCATGCCACAAGGAGAAAATGAACGAGTCGAGCTCGTGGAGCATATACAGTACCAGAGATGGAGAGAGTGAAGGGCCATGGAGATCGTCGACGTCGATGAATGCAATATCTTTTGGGTTCGTAGCTACGGCGATACTCATCTCCATGTTCTTGATAATGGCCATCTTCGAGCATCTCTTCAGGCCCGAGAATTCTACATTTGATTCACCACATCGGATCAGACTAAGACAGAACCAGAGCAGAGATAGGTCCACTCAGCTCCAGAAACTTGCTCATCAAGCATCCATGGTAACAAAAAAAAAAAAAAAGATAAACAAAAAAGTTGCTAAAGCATTTCTCAAAAGAATTTTTGTCTTTTTTATAAAGTTGAAGCGCATTAACTTGCCACTGTTAGAATTAGTTTTTCTTTTTCTCTTTGCAAAATGAAATTGTTTTGCTTTTCGGTGCAAAAACCTTTGGGAATGGAAAATAAATAGAAAAAAGAACCCAACTTTGGAAAGTGAAAAGCAAGACCCAAGTTGTACTTTATTCTATGTCTTCTTACAGAATAAGCAGCAGTTAACCAAATGTGTATCCATGGCTAATTCGTTTTCATATGCCCCGCAAAAGTTTTATTTAAAAATTGTCTCTTTTGTATGTTTTTTTGTTCGTCTATGCGTCTGTGTGTTTCTGCAAAAGTTTCGACATTAATAATGAGTATGATGACGTGGTAGGTTCCGGTGAATATGGCGGTGGATGTATCGGTAATGATGCCGGGAGAGAAGCTGCCGTCGCACATAGCTTTGCCGGCTCCTTTACCTTGTCGAAGAGAAGGCATTCGTTGGGATCTCCACCACTAAATGTTACTAGATACTACTTCATACTAGTACTCTTTCTTCTCATGTTTTCTTTTTTTGCTTTTTCTGACTCATTTTAGTAGATTAGTGTTGGACCTGGTGGTAATATAATTTTATTATTATGCATTCATGCCACGAGATTGATCGACCGAATGCATATATGCATTTATGTTATCCATCCATATTATAATTTATTTTACATTTAAGTTTACTAGAATTTTTGTCCATATGCTTCTTCTTTTTTGGCTAACAGTAACACTTGTACATATCTAACTAATTAATTAATTTAGGAATAAATCACTTTTCGAGAAAATCGTTAATTGCGCGCTGAGACTCAAGCCCATATCATTATTTGGGACGAGGCTCAAAGCCCATTATCATCAGTGGGCGGATTTTATTTAGAACGCCGAGATAAAAAAAAGTCACACCATCTCCCTCAATCGTCTCTTAGAAGCAAAAGGAAAGGGTGTTTCGAAGTTTCAAAATTTGAAGTGGGGGGGAGAGAGAGGGGTGTTATGGCGACGACGGCTAAGAATTTGAAGGGTTTCTACAAGCAGACGAAAAGCAAGATGACCGGAGGGATCTCCAAGTCCAAGCCTTCTTCCCGGAAAGTCCCTCCCAAACACGCGGCCACTCAAGGTTCTGATGCTACGCAGCCGGCGGCGTTGATTTCGCACGGCTCCCTCGATGTCAACGGTATAGTCTTACTTCTTTCTGTTTATACCTACATCTTCTTACGTTTCTCTTTTCCCTTCTCTCTCTCTCTGGTTTACTCTCTGCATTTGATTTGGATTCGCCGAGAATAACTTCTCTCCCGAATTCATCCCTGTTTTATTCTTCTCCAGGTGCTTAATCTCAATCTCGATGCTCTTGATGATCTGATTCCTTAATTGTCCTTTCTATTTCATTAAATTCATCGATTTCAGTAGGAAGAAATCTAGGGTTTAACTCCAATCCTCATATGAGATTTAGGGTCCGATCGAAACTCTTGGTATTTGTTTTCTCTTGACATGGTGATGTTTTTGCTTATTGATAACATTTACTGTGTCTTTGTTGTGTTGTCAACAGACGAGTATGACAAGAACGAGGAGATGCTCAGACAATTTGACATGAACATGGCTTACGGTCCGTGCTTGGGTATGACAAGACATGCTCGATGGGAACGTGCACTGCGTCTAGGGATGAATCCTCCCAGTGAAATTGAGAGGCTTTTGAAAACTGAGAAAGTTCAGCAAGAATGTCTGTGGCAAGGTCGTGTCTAAAGTTTCAATCTTTTTTTCATCTGTTTGTGTGATCCAGTATCACTTGCAAAACTCTGTCTTTTGTGAATGTTTGGTTCAGCCACTGGCTGTATCGCCCGCTTTCAGGTGTTAATGTTTTAAACCTTGGTAATGGAATGCATTTTGTTGATCAAATCGAAGATTCAGTTATATTCAGCTATTTCAACTACGTTAAATGATCTTTCAAATTGGTCTATGCTTCAGTAAAGTTACAAGAACTTTCTCTCAGCTTCCAAATGAAGCTGAAGCATTATATAACCCAGGAACAATGTAGCATCTTTGGCATTTGCTTCAGTAAATGCAACGAGCACAGATTTTTCCACGAGAGTGAGTATGGTGACCTCAGTAACCAGCGTGGAGCCGATCATGTGAATAACAAGGCCACAGGGCAGGGAGTTGCTTCTCGTGCTGATCATTGAAAGGTTATGATTTAGTGGAGACGTTGCATAGATGCCCTTCAATGTCTGGAACAAAACCTTTATCTACCATTTCTGCTTTAACAATCTCATAGGTTACCCGGTTCGGGATTAGACCTTTCTCCAACATCTCATTCAAAAGCCTGTTTGCATCCTCCAACTTTCCCTTTTGAGAATATCCTTGTAGAAGCACGTTATATGATGCTACGTTCATCCTCAACCGCCTCTCTTTCTCCATATGTATCCTCACGTTCGCTGCTGCTTTCAGATTTCCTTCCTTGCAGTAGCCTTCCATCAGAATGTTATATGTAAGATGCCTCGGTTTCAGACCCATCTTTGATATCCCTTGTTTCAAAAGCATCGCCGCTTTTCTCGACTCTCCTTTACTGCAATAACCATCCATGAGTATGTGGTATGTCACAAGATCAGGAAGCCCTTTACTAGTCAACTGATCAAAAAGCTTCTTAGCTGCTTCTACGTTATCATTTCTACATAAACCACCAATCAAGCAATTATAAGTTTCAACGTTTGGTACAATCCCTCCCTGTTCCATCTCTTCTTTCAGTGCAAAACCATCCTCGATTTTTCCTGACTTACAATACGCATCGATCAGCATGTTGTATGTTTTAGCAGAAACAGCGATTCCTCGGCCTTTTAGTGATACAAACATGTCAAGAGCTTCCTTCAGCATCTTGTTCTTGCAAAACCCGTTGATAAGAGAGTTGTAAGTAATTAAGTTAAGCTGCACACCTGTGCTCACCATCTTATCGTAGATACCAGTAGCCTCGCTTATCTTTCCTCCACTGCACAAACCATTTATCAGCGAATTATAAGTGATCACATTCGGTTTCACGTCTTGATCCAGCATCTCTTTAACTACCTTCATACTCCCTGAATAATTGCCATCTTTCCAGAATCCATCAATCAATATATTGAATGTAGTCAAGTTCGGGGACACCTTATTCTCCACCATTTCCTTCAAAACCGCGTCTGCTTTGTACATTTTACCAATTCCCCCAAGCTTACAGTACCCATCGATGAGAGTGTTATAGCTGACTACATTTGGAGAGATTCCATACACTTTCATGTCCTCCATTACATCCTTAGCCTTGTTCATCTTCCCCGTTTTGCACAACGCGTTGATCAGGACATTGAAAGTGAACACATTTGGTTGGATCTTCCTCCTTATCATCTCCTTATGTACATATTCTACATCCGCAAACCGATTCTCCTTCAACAACGAAATCATCAAAGGCTTACAAGACAAAGCCGATAACTTATACCCATAATAACCTGATCGCTTAAACGCCTCAAGTCCTAGCTCGAATCTCGAATTGTTCGCATAAGCCAATACCAACATATCAGCGATAATCGAATTGACGCAAACATTGTCACACATTGAAATTGCGTGGATAATCGAGTGAACCGGATGATCAGATCCTTTCCTCACAAACCCATCAAGGAAAGATCGGATCTTAGAGTACCTTTTAGCGTTCGCAAGAGAATGCAATAGCTTGAATGTGAGCTCTAGCGAAACAGAGATGTTACTGTTCTTCACTAACCAGGTATAGTACCTGAGACACAAATCTGGGTCAAGCTCAGAACAAATCAACTGTTGAAACAGCTCGTTAGAGTTTATGTCTTTCACATGAATTCCGAGCTTTGACCAGTGTTGTTTCTCTATGAGATCAGCGATGACAGCTACGTCATCTCTAGGTGGGCAAGTGCTCCCGGCGATCGTATTCGTAGCTGAAGAAGAACAGGGTCTTCTTAGACCTGAGAATTTTCCCGGGAAAACATCTATGAAATTCAAAACTTTTCTCCTTACGGCTGGGGATTTGGGGAACATTGATTCGAGATGGAGAAGAAGACTGGGATTTGAAATTTAGGGTTTTCCAAAATTGAACTCTCACTCTGGCCATCTTCCCATTTCATCCAAATTTTCAGATTCTTATTTGCAAAATGACACCCGTAATTTCACAAATTAACGAAACTACCACTGAAATTTGTAGAGAACATATAAACGAACCTTCAAATTTGGGTCTTAATGTAAATCAAAACTTTTAAATGTTTTGGTTTCTTCGTTTACAAGACATTACAACAAAATGATTTCTCATCACTCATTTGTAGCCACTTGTTTCTGGCGAAGAGCTCTCCAGCCAATGTCACGCCTAAAGAAACCTCCGGGCCAGTTGATCTGTTGGACCGCCCAATACGCTCTTTCGCGGGCCTCTTCCAAGTCTTGACCCTTGGCCGTGACCCCAAGAACACGTCCCCCACTCGCTACAACATTCCCTTCTGAATCAAGATCCGTCCCCGCATGGAAAACCTTCACTCCCGGAGCAACCTTTTCAGCTTCTTCGAGGTTTCTGATAACCGACCCTTTCTCATAAGCACCGGGATAACCTTTGCTTGCCATTACAACCACCATCGCTGAATCTTTTGACCAATCCAGCGACACCCCGCTTAGCTCGCCTCTACAGGCGGCTAGCAAAACTTTAGCTAGGTCAGACTCAAGCCGCATCATTAGCACCTGTGTTAAACAAGAAGCTGTACTGTTTAGAACAACATTCAAACCGGGACTAAATTGGCCTTTCACCAGAGAAAAATGGGACATTGTACTTACCTGACATTCAGGATCTCCAAACCGGACATTGTACTCAATGAGCTTAGGCAAACCGGATTTCTTTTCGATCATGAGACCCGCAAACAGAACTCCGACAAACTTACATCCTTCTTCTGTCATTCCTTTGACAGTGGGATGAATTATAGTCTCCATTACCACATCCTGCAGCTCCTTGGTCAAGACCGGTGCAGGCGAATACGCTCCCATTCCTCCCGTGTTAGGACCGGTATCTCCGTCTCCAACTCGCTTGTGGTCCTGAGCAGATTCTAGAGGGATGGCGTTTTCTCCATCCACAAGTGCGAAAAAGGAAGCTTCTTCTCCCTCCAGAAACTCCTCCACAATCACCTGACATCCTGCAGAACCAAACACACCTTTGACCAGCATCGACTCAACAGCTTCATAAGCCTCCTCTAGTTCCATGGCAACAGTGACTCCTTTCCCAGCTGCTAATCCGTCTGCTTTAATCACGATTGGCGCCCCTTGTTCTTTAATGTATTCTTTCGCAGCAGATGCATCGGAAAATGTTTTATACTGCATTTGATTGTATATAATTAGTGTTTTAACCACGCAAAATTTGAATCCTTATGATAAGATCAAAGCAACGGAACTGGTGTTCTTATTCCAATTAACCAAACCAGAAAAACCTTAGACTCATGAGAGACTATCAACTCTCAACCAAACCATAGGAAACCCACAACTAAAACAATCTGCTGAGACATTCTTATCAACCCAGCCCTCACCAACTAATAACAGCTCTAAATTGTTACATTCAGTCCTAGGTCGACCTATAACTAAGAGTTGAGCCACTGCGCTTCTTCAAAGCCGATAACCGAATCTGAATATGAACAAAGTTATCAAACAAGTTTTTCGTTTGGTATCCGAAGGAATTTATTTTCGTAATCATCTTAAGACCTTATGGATTCCTAACACATCAAGGAGAGAAATTGGTAATCACCAGGAATATTAGAATGAGAAATAGAGAGTGAAAGAGAGATAGAGAGTGACGCAAACCTTAGCAGTAGGGATGTTGTACTTGTGGCAAAGATCCTTCATAAAGTTCTTGGAACCTTCCAGAGCAGCAGCTTGAGAAGAAGGGCCAAAGGTGAGTATACCGGCCTTAACCAGGTCGTTGGCGAGACCCGCAACAAGAGGCACTTCAGGCCCAACAACCACTAAACCAACATTCCATTTTTGACAGAAAGAGATGACAGCTGAACTGTCTGATACGTCAAGGTCAGGTATGCAAGTAGCATCTCCGGAACTCGTAATACCGGGGTTTCCAGGTGCGCATAACACAGAATCACAGGACGGAGATCGTTTCAAGGCGTGACACAGGGCGTGTTCTCTCCCTCCTCCACCGATTACTAGAACAATCACTCTCTCTTCTGCAGGAATTGAAACGAAATTGGTACAAACACAAACACTGGCGTTTAATTTCTCATAGCCTAATATGATTCTATCTCAAACCAATAGTAAGAGAATGTAGCATTAGCATTCAAATTCAATCTCTCTACAATCACAGTCATCAACAGGAATGTAAATCCACTGACACATTATCGAAATAAAGCGAGCAAAAGGGTATAGCCGGATTTTACCAGAGCCGCCGTTACCGCCGGGAACAACCGAAATAGACGGCTCGGATTCAGTTGAGACGCACCGGAGCCAAAACTGGGGCCTTTGGAGTCGGTTCGAAATGAAACGAGAGCTAAGGGCGTGATTGTGATTGGTGGTAGAGAATTTGAGAGGAGCAACAAAGGAAGAAGAAGAAGAGGTGGCGAATCCGAGAGAGAGGAGAAAGGGTTTAGGTGAGTTGTTGTTGCTGCAGAAGAGATTGATAGAAGAAGATGAAGGATGGAAATTAGATGTACACAACGACATGTCGGAAAGTAGGAACCCAAGTTTGCGAAAGAGAGGAGGAACAAGAGACAGAGACAGTAAAGGCAGGGTTGATAGTTTTAGACTCGGACCAGCGTCGCACGAGGGTTTAAACAGTTTCTTCTCTTCTCTTTTTGGGTTTACTTTTTCTTTCAATTAATTAATTAAAGAATAAATGAGAAATACCATTTCGTTAACTTAGAAAACAAAAAAATTTGCAAGATCGACAAATGAAGAAACGGGTAAATTTTTTTGAGGATATTGTAAAACCGATATCGATCTATAAAAAATTTGGAGAAAACAGATATTAACTTAATGGATGGTCAGATCAATCATCAAACTATATAGAGAAAAAGAGTGAGTAATCGAATTGTCAGAAATTCATTCACAACGTTAAAGATAGTACCAGTGAAAGACAATCATCCATTTCGCAATAGGAAGAGGGGTTATAAACTGGGCGGTGAAACAAACAAGTGGTTTATATAAAGGTAACCAGCAACCTCAAGTACTGTTTGTATTCATGCTTCCTCATTTCCAGATTACCAAACAAAAAGGAGATAAGAACTCACAAAAACAAAAACAAAAAATAGCCAAGAGGGCGTAAAATGCCCTCCAAGTACCACCGATATCAAGAGAGCTTATACAGAAGCCAAAAATAAACCGATAAGCGTCTTAGGCGTTCAAAGCCATGAAGAGGTTCTGCTTACGGGCATGCTCCGGGACAAGCCGGTTCACGATTTCAGGAGGGATGCCAGATAGCTCTGCAGAACACAAACAACCAATCACTTCATGATTTTGGATTTCTGAAAGCTAAAGATGCATCAAGAGATTCTCATAATGGAGAAACAAAGCATTTATACAAGAGAGCTCTTTTCATTTCCTATAGGAGGGAGGCCACACTTGTAAATTCACTTTATTAACCATCCTCATTTTTCAAAGATCATCTAGTAATGTAAAATGTGCTTTTCAGGTTTTTATTTTATTAGCTTTCAGGTGCAAAATACAACACGCCAACAACTTGATAGAGCATAAATGTTACATCTCATAAGACGTCCAACAAGTAGTATGATTGTATGGAAAGGTCCACCAGAAAAAAAAAACAAGGGAACTGTACCTTGCGGCTTGAAGTTGAAAAGCGGAGGAAGTGGCCGGCCATTGGGAAGGCGAGTGTTTGGGTCCCTTAACTCATCAAATAACGGATGAATACAAGCTTCCAACTACAAAAACACCATTTTTTTTAATGTGCTTATAACCTTAAGACTGAATTGAACAATAGGCAAGTATATTATACAACGAAGAGCACAAAACCATGGATCACTTACAGCTGTGCATCTCAAATTAGGGGAATATTGGAAGAACCGACATAGAAGATCAACCGCTTCTGGTGGTAAACGTTTTTGGAAGACCTGGTGATAAAGCACAAAAAGACCATTCATAAATTTTTGACAGAAAACCGACATTCCATTTTTGTGGATTGTTTTATAAGCCACAGGAAATGACAACATAAATTTTTGGTGCATACTCTTGAATGATTCATACTTCAAAACCATCACTAACACTACATCAATATACATTTACCAACAAAACCACTGATTAAAGAATACCCTGGTAGGTGATAATCATGAACACTAGAAGGCATACCTTGTGCCATGGATGAGGTTTTATCTGGGGGAATTTAAATTCTGTATAGTTTGGATTCATGCACTTGATTTCCTCCCTTGTTGGTGTTCCTAAAACCTGCATGAAAAATAAAAGCACACGAGGTAGGAAAACAAGGTTTCCTAGAAAAGGTTGAGGTGCATTCTCTACTTAAACCGAGAAGTCAAATCAATTGCTTTCTTTTATACTGAAGATGAATTCAACAATCAAAGTTAAAAACTATGACCCATAAGCCTGGTATTCATTCAGATATAAAGTTGACAATCTGCAAACAAGCTGATGTCATAGTCTGATCCGTAAAGATAGAAGAACAACTAGTAAATAATATCTCTCCAAGCACTCTGCAAGTCCAAGACAAGTGATTTGCTCTAAATTTTGAAATAAACTTTTTAAGAATTAATGAAGGCTACCTTAATGATTTCAACAAGCTGATCGACTCCGCTTTCACCAGGAAACAGAGGCTGTACGACAAGTTAGTAAGGACACAAAGAAGTAAGAGAGGAAAGAAACAGAATAGCACAAAAAAATCATATATCTTAAACAATTTTTTTTGCTTTAACCTGTCCAAGAAGCAATTCAGCCATCACACAACCAGTGGACCATATATCGATTGCAGTTGTGTATTCGCTGGCGCCAAAAATGAGTTCTGGAGCACGATAGTATCTAGAACAGATGTAAGAAACATTGGGTTCTCCTTTCACCTAAGGAGAATAAGATTTCGTTATATTCCACAAATGGATTCGTTAAAAGCTGCGTCAATTAACCTTACCAACACTTTTGCACTCCCGAAATCACATATTTTTAGCTGATGCGTATGTGGGTTCACCTGCACAAAACAGATCTTCAGTCAAATCTAAATGCAGTTAATTTAAAACAAGCCAAATTTTAAATAAAAATTCCAATTAGGTGCAGATAGTTGACCGCAGACATGTTACTTCAAAGAGGCAAAGAACTCAGAAACTAGAAAAGAAGTTTAACAGAATTAGGTCACAGCAAAGAAACTGCGATCTGTTATAAATCTCTTCTGAAACAGGGAGATACAAATGAGCTTACTAGCAGGTTTTGAGGCTTAATATCACGGTGACAAAGACCAAAGCAATTATGAATGTAAGCAAGCGCCCTGCAAATCTGTAACCATTAACAGAAACTTGTCAAAAATCTTTGGAGAATGCCCAGAAATTACCAGCCTGGGATGCAGTTACAAGTTCACTACACTTTCAACGCATTCCAATATTAAAACATAGAGACACAAACACATGCAGAATAAGTTTTGAAGTAAAAATGTCTTGTCTCGTGCTGTTAGCTAATAGAAAGGGAGTCGGAGATTATAAGGGGGGGAAATCATAGAAGGAAAAGTGGAAAAGCTTTGAATTTCCTACAAATACAGGTGTAGATTCATTGCTGTAGAAGCATTGTCTCGAAATACGGAAACATAGATGGTGGGACTAAATGAGGCTTTGCACAGAGCGGACCTTCCAAATTCATGGTGAAAATTAATTGTCTAATAGTCTCTTTTCGACTTCCAAGGGATAGTTTACAGCAATCAGTGGGAATATTGCAAACTAATCTGAGTATTTATAACAGGATCAACCAAGAATCAGGTTACATCCACCTAGCAAGTCAAGGAGAAATTTCCACCCACCTATTCCGGGAAGAGCCGCAAGAATCCAGTTGACATACATAGAATGCAAAATCTATGGATACTAATATCTTCAGTGAAACGGAATGAGCCTCAAATTTAAGTGAGTGCTTATGACGCTTCATGAAACAAAAACTACAAAAAAAAGAAATGAAAATGTTCAAATCCAGGAAATAGTTACCTGATAGGTGTAGAGTTTAACGTATATCAAAGGCATCAGCTGGTTCATCCTACTGTAACTTCTTGCAGCACGATTGACGGTCTCAGGCACAAACTCAAGGACAAGATTCAAATAAACCTCTTCATTATCTGTTCTTGAGAAGAAGCTATGCTTTAAAGCAACGACATTGGGATGGTCTAGCATCTGCATAATTTGTAGCTCCCTGTTCTTGTAGCGCTTGTCTTGTAGAACCTTCTTGATGGCAACAATCTCCCCAGTTTCCCTACATTTGGCCTACCAGAAGGAAACATAAATGCTCCGAGATTGTATTGACCTAAATCAATAGCAAGGCATCAGGGATGTTAATTTAACTTACTTGGAAAACCATGCCAAAGGAACCAGTACCGACTACATGTTCTGATATGTAACTGACTGTCTGTCAATCCAAAAAAAGACATCGATATGAGAAAGAGTTAGACAACAACGTTACCAATTTACGTACACAATTGTCCATAACAACCCAACCTGTCTTGATTGACCATTTCGCCCACGGACTGTGGTTCTAATCACATGGCCAGGTTCAGTACCAGCCCCATCAATAATATCTGGTTCACTATCCTGCAACATAACAAAAACCCCTCACACTGTAAGCTGCTCCGTAGCATAGATAAGCTCATGGTAAGGTAGTCAAGCTAAAAACAGTAGAATAAACATGAAAAAGAGACGCAATGCAAGACTTACCCTCTCATCATCGGTCTCTACCTTGTCCCTTATCCTCATGTCAACCAAATCTCTCGTCAACCAATCGACTGAACTAGAAGAGGTCTTTACACCTTTGGCAGATCTCGAAGTGCCTACTCCATTTCCCAGTCCAGAAGAAGCCATGATATTTATTCTGAAGATAGCACGTACTAGTATTTGATGGCATCATAACCCCTAGTGATTTGGTCTCCCATCCCATCAAAGAACCGATCTACCTGGTAGAATTTCAAGGCATTTTGCGTAAAAAAGGTGTACTATAACTCAAGGATCTCGATCATTGGTAAATAATAAACAGTGGGATCAAAAATTAGCATATACCTCACACTCTAAGTTCTAAAGCCTACATCACTATGAGTCCATGATCACAAAGAGATACAAATAAGGTAGTCAATTTAACAGGAAAGTTCAAACTTTTGTAAACTTCTGTAAGCGCACTGATGAACTTTGAATTAGTGGCGATGCACTATTACTAACTAGGAATTGTGATGAAATCCAGCGGAATTAAGACCGATCAGATCTACTACCGACTATAATTGATTAGTAATCGACAAGGTTTGTCTTGAGAACTCATTTTCTACAACAAAACAACGAGCAGCTCAGAAAATCAGCGAAACAGTTACTACACCCAGAAGAACCCTAATTAAACCAAGGAAAAGAAGTCGAAAAAGCACATTGAGAGAAAAAGGAGCGAAACCATTCAAAAGATTCGCAGTGATATCATTAGGTGGAAGAGCGGAAACGATGATGACCTTGAGCTGTTATGAAGAAGACCGAGAACCAAAGTCAAGCATCTGAGGATTGTCTTCCTCTTCTTCAATTGAAGAGCTTCACATGAAAATAGCATATAGTACTGTTTTTTCCTGGTGATTGATGATCAGATGGAAAAAGCTAAACCTTAGATTTTTTTTTTTCTTGTTTCTGCGTTAATTCTGTTCTCCACTCTTCTTCTTCTCCTCCTCCTCCTCCTTTTGTTTGTCAATTTCTACCGTTTTGAATCAAACGAGATTGTGAAAGGACAGCTCATCATTATAAGCATGATATATATAAATCTTTTTTTTAATAATATTTACAGAATTGAATAATTGATTGTTTATGTTTACTTATAAAGTATAAACTATTCCAGTTATTCAAACATGCATTTATATTATGGGACATCTTGTAATTTATCCATTTTTTGTTTTTTTGAGATACGATGAAACAACAACAATATGTTATTGATTTTTTTTCTAGTGAATTAAAACACTGTTTTTAGGGAAAGCCACTTTTATTTTACTTTGTATCCTTCAATGTTTTAATATTATCAATCCAGTGAAAAAAAGAAAAGAAAGGGAAAGCCACTTTTAGTATTTGCTGGTTATTATATTTACTAGTAAAGTAGTCTTTACCTGTCGATAGTTAGGTAAAGAGTAAGACTAAACGCCACACACTATTTAGTATTTTCTTTTCAATAGTGTTGAGAGATGTGTTCGTTTCTTTGTCGCTCGTTTTATCATAATAAGTCAAAAATGAACAAGTTTTGGAAAGAAAACTCTCAAAATTTAGATAATATTTGAATAGATTGGTAAAATATTCCCGTTTTAGATTTGATTGAATATTGATGAAATATGTGAAAAGATTTTGTCATTTTGAATTCTGANGAGCTGTTCTGAAGAACACCGAGAACCAAAGTCAAGCATCTGAGGATTGTCTTCCTCTTCTTCAATTGAAGAGCTTCACATGAAAAAAGCATATACTATTTTTTCCTGGTGATTGATGATCAGATGGAAAAAGCTAAACCTTAGATTTATTTTTCTTGTTTCTGCGTTAATTTTGTTCTCCACTCTTCTTCTCCTCCTCCTCCTCCTTTTGTTTGTCAATTTCTACCGTTTTGAATCAAACGAGATTGTGAAAGGACAGCTCATCATTATAAGCATGATATATATAAATCTTTTTTTTATATAATATTTACAGAATTGAATAATTGATTGTTTATGTTTACTAGTATAAAGTATAAACTATTCCAGTTATTCAAACATTTTATATTATGGGACATCTTGTAATTTATCCATTTTTTGTTTTTTTGAGATACGATGAAACAAACAATATGTTATTGAATTTTTCTAGTGAATTAAAACACTGTTTTTAGGGAAAGCCACTTTTATTTTACTTTGTATCCTTCAATGTTTTAATATTATCAATCCAGTAAAAAAAAATTAAAGAAAAAAGGGGAAGCCACTTTTAGTATTTGCTGGTTATTATATTTACTAGTAAAGTAGTCTTTAGTTGTCGACAGTTAGGTAAAGAGTAAGACTAAACGCCACACACTATTTTCTTTTCAAAATGTTGAGGGATGTGTTCGTTTCTTTGTCGCTCGTTTGATCATAATAAAGTCAAAAATGAACAAGTTTTGGAAAGAAAACTCTCAAATTTAGATAATATTTGAATAGATTGGTAAAATATTCCCGTTTTAGATTTGATTGAATATTGATGAAATATGTGAAAAGATTTTGTCATTTTGAATTCTGAAAACTGAAAAATATTTACTACTCTCTCTCTCCTCTCCGCGTGATCTTTATTTTACTAGTTAAAAAAATATTTAACCAAAAAGGGCTAATGGCTAATGCCATAAAGTCGTAAGTAGGTCCAAAGTACAGCCCAAATAGCCTACAATAGGGTAGTGGTGGTCTTGTAACCTAAAAAGGCTAAAGTTGCTTTCTTTTTTTGCTTAAAAAAGTAATGATTTAAGTTTACATTTAACAATGATTTTAGTGTTGACCAAACAACAACAATAAAAAGTTAAAAACGATGATGATTTACAAGTGTTATAGTAAGCCTAATAATGTGTTTGGATTTTGCTTGTTAATGGGCCTGGCTGGCCCTGATATAGATCGCCTTCATTTTTCAACGCTAAACGCTTTTTTAATCGTTATGAACGCCAACGCATACCACGCGTTTTGTTGTTACTCGTTGCACTCCCCAAGATGAATCTTACTGGCTGAAATCTCACAAGAAATGGGGGAAAACAAGTAAAAAAAAACAACAAATCTCAGCTTATTTCTAGGCCAAACCAAACTCCACGACGACTAAACAAAAATATACTCTTTTTTCCCCGTAAGGAAAGAAATGTCACCATCATCTTCCTCCTTCGTCTCTCTCACTTTCTTCTTCCTTCTTCTGGTTTCTTCTCTGAGTTTCCCGTCTTCACCTTCCGATGACATCCCCGAGCTGTTCGACGGCTGGTGCCAGAGACATGGCAAAACGTACGGTTCGGAAGAAGAGAGGCAACACAGGATTCAAATCTTTCGAGATAATCACGACTTTGTCACCCATCACAATCGCATCACTAACTCTACTTATTCACTCTCCCTCAATGCCTTCGCGGATCTGACTCACCACGAGTTCAAGGCCTCTCGTCTTGGACTCTCTGCTCCGGCGCCGTCGCTGATGGCTAAAGGACAGAGTCTGGGTGTTAGCGAGAAACTTCGCGCTACGGTTCCAGATTCTGTTGATTGGAGGAAGAAAGGAGCTGTTACTAATGTCAAAGATCAAGGAAGCTGCGGTATTTGATTTAGATTTTGTTTCTCTAATGTGGTCCCCTTCTTCATCGAATTTTCAGATTTGATCAGAGCTTTTAGTTCAGTGAGTTAGGAGGTGATTCAAGATCAAGCAAGATCAGGAATCTAGAATCGGAACCTTAAGTTGGAATTTAGAATCAGGGAGAAATCTCAAAACTTTAAAATCTGGGAGATCTTTGAGGACTCTGGACAAGATGCAAATTCATCATCTTCTGTGGTTATTTAGTATGTAACCGGAAGAAACCAAACATGACATAGTTTGTCACAGTAATCACATCTCTTCTACGCTTTTTACCTTTTAGGAGTAATAACAGATTTTGCTCACATAAGAAAAAGGAGTATAACAGATTACTTTTCTTTTCATGTGTTATTATGGCAGAAATTGATATATAAATCGAACTTTTCATGTCGTGTAACTGAAACAAATTTCATGTACCTAACTCTTAGGAAAGTCTAGAAGCAAATATCTCTGTTCCTTCTCTAGAATTTGGTCAGAAACTAAAATCTGTTATCTCAGACAGAGTTTAGCAATTTAGAGCACTCTTCTCAGATGTATCCATATTTGATTATTTTATAGGGGCGTGTTGGTCGTTCTCGGCTACTGGAGCTATGGAGGGAATCAACCAGATTGTAACAGGAGATCTCATCAGCCTCTCTGAGCAGGAACTGATTGATTGTGACAAGTCCTACAATACTGGCTGCAATGGTGGTCTCATGGACTATGCTTTTGAGTTTGTCATAAAAAACCATGGGATAGACACAGAGAAAGACTATCCTTATCAACAACGCGATGGCACCTGTAAGAAGGATAAGGTATCGGTTTAATTTCTCCTTTGTTGGATTTTCTTCTTCCCTGTTTCTCCCTATTTTCTGACCTATACATGAGCCACTCCCGTTCTGCAGTTGAAAAGACGGGTTGTGACAATTGATAGCTACGCTGGTGTAACATCAAATAACGAGAAAGCGTTGATGGAGGCTGTAGCGGCTCAGCCAGTTAGTGTTGGCATCTGTGGAAGCGAGAGAGCGTTTCAGCTATATTCTAGTGTAAGTTGTAAGATTAAGAGATACACCTACTCTGTTTTTCTGAGTGTTGGACGTTTTCTTTGTTTGAAAATCTTACCTTTGGATGCAGGGAATATTCTCTGGCCCGTGCTCTACATCGTTGGATCACGCAGTGCTCATCGTGGGATATGGTTCGCAGAATGGCGTTGATTATTGGATTGTGAAGAACTCATGGGGGAAAAGTTGGGGAATGGATGGGTTTATGCACATGCAGCGCAACACCGGGAACTCGGAAGGGGTATGCGGAATCAATATGCTCGCTTCATATCCCATCAAGACGCATTCAAACCCGCCTCCACCGTCTCCTCCAGGCCCAACAAAATGCAACCTTTTCACCTATTGTTCGGCTGGAGAGACTTGTTGCTGTGCAAGAAACTTGTTTGGTTTGTGTTTCTCATGGAAATGCTGCGAGCTAGAATCTGCTGTGTGTTGCAAGGATGGTCGTCATTGTTGTCCGCTTGATCACCCAGTTTGCGATACAACCAGAAGTCTCTGCCTTAAGGTAGTTTAGCTGTGGATTGTATATACTGATTTTTCTCCTGCTGCGTTCTTCTTTGACTGATGAAGCTATCTTTTTGCTTACAGAAAACTGGCAATTTCACAGCGATCAAGCCCTTCTGGAAGAAGAATTCTTCAAATGAACTTGGCAGATTCGAGGATTTGGTTATGTAAGAGAAGTTTTACGCATGTGTTACAGAAATTTCAAACTCTTCCACACCAAAGCCTCGTGAATTCGATTATCTGTAGCTGCGATAGCTGTTGTTGAGATATATATATACCATCACGGATGTATTTTTTAGTCTCTCATTTGGATGTATACAACTTTTGAATCAATAAAAGACACTTGCAGGACAAACACAGTATTTGTATCTGCAAGGCACATAAAGTATTAAGAAGAGTATCATCATCTATACATATTGTAGAACAAAAGCAGAGACTAAGCTTCTTCACTGTTGTTGTGCTCTCTTTTGTTCAGTTCCTCGATCTCCTTCTTCTTTGTTTTGTGGAGGTTATAGAAGTAAGAAGCTAGAGCCAAGACTGCGGCTAGCAAAGCACCTCTTCTCTGCCAACCATAGTCATCATCCGTGAAATCAAAAGCCAGCACAACAAGCAGAGCCACAACCGGCGAAGCACACATATGAACAACATCAGCGAATAAACCAGACACCAAGAGTACGAGACCTAACAGCCCGACCGCCCAAACTTGCCAAGAGAGAGTCAGCCCGACCAAACTCATAATGTAGTAAGTTTTCCCTTTCTTAAACCTCTCGCTATCGCCTTTTAACTCCTTAAACTCACCACTCGCGAGCAGACCCACGAGACAAACGAGCGTGGCGATGAAGGAAACACAGATTTGCATCTCCAAGACCATCCGAAACACCTTCTTGTTAGCATACCTCTTTGTCTTCACCAGCATTTTTTCGAACCCGAGTTGCATTAAGCACAGAGACAAGGAGAAAGCGAGAGTAGGGAATATGAGGATCAGCCAAGCCTTGAGGCCATAAGTATCAGATTCATCTTCATCAGGAGTTCCGGAAAAAGCAGGGTTGCCGAAGAAGTCGGCCGCAAGAGTGAAGATTATCGATATGATGATCCATCTGTTAAACTTGAGACGGTTAATGAAAGCTGAAAAGAGGGAGGTGAGTATCAATTGAGTTGATACCAAAATCCCCCAACCTACGTATAATTTGGCCAGCGCATATAACTTGCTATAAACAGAGACAAGAACACCAAGAGAAACGTATAGCAAGATAACACGAAGAAAAGGAGGACGTTTGTTGGCTTGATCGGAGGCTGTTTCCGAGTTTGGTTTTGGTGAAGGAAACATGAAGAAGAGAGGAATCAGGATCGGAAACGCAGCGTTTTGGATCAGAGCTTGCGTCCATGTTCCTCTGTACTGTCGGTCTTGATCACTCTCTGATCGATTGTCGTGGACGTAGAAGAAGTTTAAGAGAAGCATGACGAGAGAATCTCCGGCGAATATCAAGAAACCGCAGAAGAAAACAGAGATCCACCATTTGCGTTGATTGAGCTCAAGAGATCGATTCTCGCTGCCGCTTGGCTCTGGACCTTGAAACTCTTCCATGAGTCTCTTCTTCTTCTTCTTCTTGGATTTTGCAAATGCGCAAATAATAATCTTATAAACCCTGGAAGGTTGGAACTTATTCCCATGATTGGTTAACGTGCAGCCACACATATCAATCTGTAAAGAGAAATAAGAGAGAAGTCTTGGTCACGAAATGGTCATGCTTTTGACTCAACGTTGCTTTGAATAGGTCTGATCACAATTCTTTTGATAAATAATTATCTGTAAGAATGGTTTGTTTATTTTTTATATTATCAAAGAGCATATTGGCGGCAAATGCTAAAAGACAGCTATAAAGCTCCCCTCAAGAGGCGGTAATAGAAGAAGGAACAAACGAGTCTTGTTGCATTTAACAATTTATTAAGCAAACTAGTCTTGTACCATTTTATATCCGAATCCGAGAGAAGTACTCTCATTGATTTGAGAATCATTTAAGGGATGTTTGACATTGTAAACCTTATCTACATTCAATATGATGTACTTCTTCATCATGGATCGATCTAGACATCTGTCTGCTTAACAAATACTGTATGTCTGCTTAATCTGCTTCTCGCTTAAACAAATTTTTAAGTAAAACCGTCTTAAACCGTCTTAAACCCGAAGTGAACCAAACCAATTTAATTACAAAAAATCATGGAGTTCGTGAAGATTGAACACGTGTCGCGTAAAGGAGTAAGCCGGGTGCGTCATCATTCCGTGTAACCCGAAGCAGTGGAACAGTAGCGTGTGTTATGGCTTCTTTAATATAAAAAAAAGAAGGAAGAAACTTTGTCCCAAAGTGCTTCCTCCTGAAGGAACTTAGAAAGCGCGAGAGATGGCGATGAAGGCTGTTTGGATCATATTGGTGTGTTTGTTTGTTATTTCACAGGCAGATCAAGGTTTCGATGTTCGTCATCACTTATCCACCGTCACCAGGTTCTTTCTCTCTCTCTCTTCTTATACTCTCAAATATTTTCCATCGTTGTTCCGAAATTGAATCAGAAACAACACTTGTCATCTGGGTCTGAATTTGTTCAACCTAATTGGTCGGATTACTGTCGTTTGATTGACAACATCGACACCGGTTTTTTTGTCAGAAAAAGGTTGCACATTGCGGAAATTTGCGTAATTTCTTCAGTGAGTTCTAACTTTTTGGGGGAATTTTGATTTGGTGTGCAGATACTCAGTTTCGAAAGATGTTGCCCAAAATTTGATTAAACCGTCGAATGTCCCCAGTGAGTGTACACCTATCCACCTTAACCTTGTGGTAAGTATAATTTATTTGGAGAAAATAGGATGGATAAATCCAAATGTGGAAGAGTGAAGACTGAAATTGTGGTTTTGAACATGTTAGGCTAGGCACGGAACTCGTTCTCCGACCAAGAAACGGTTACGGGAACTGGAGAATTTGGCGGGTAGGTTAAAGGAATTGGTAAGAGACGCAGAAGCTAGGAAGTTGCCTTCAGACAAAATTCCCGGATGGTTAGGGAAATGGATATCTCCTTGGCAAGGAAAAGTGAAAGGCGGGGAGCTGATCAGGCAAGGCGAGGACGAGCTGTACCAACTTGGAATCCGGGTTAGGGAACGGTTTCCTACTCTGTTCGAAGAGGATTACCACCCTGATGTCTATACGATAAGAGCTACGCAGGTTGGTGTTTGCGTTTCGAGTTTTTGAACTTTCGTAATGTGAACACTAGGATTTGGTTGCAAGTATTGGTGGAGGACATTCATGAATTGTTTAAATCTATTGGTAGATTCCTCGGGCATCTGCAAGTGCCGTGGCATTTGGAATGGGGTTATTCAGTGAGAAAGGAGATCTGGGACCAGGCCGTAATAGAGCATTCGCTGTCACTAGCGAAAACCGTGCTAGTGATACCAAGCTCAGATTTTTCGAATGTTGTCAAAACTACAAGGTATAGCTGTGATTCATGGCTCATTCATGCTATTTTCTTCCGAGTTTTTTGTTTCTTTACATGGTCTATGAATGCAGAGCTATAGAAAAGCTAAAGAGCCTGCTGTGGATAAGCTCAAGGAACCTGTCCTGAATAAGATTACAGCTTCCCTTGCAAAGAGACATGATTTAAGTTTCACGAAACAGGACATTTCTTCTCTCTGGTTTTTGTGCAAGCAGGTGCTTCTTTCTTTGCTTTTCGTCAAAAAACTTCTTAAAGTTTATACCCTTCTTTACTGTGGACTCTCAGACGTACCTGTCTGTGATGAATATATTGAAATGCTAAAAGTTGTTTTGAAAATTTCAGGAAGCATCGTTGCTTAATGTAACTAATCAAAGTTGTGAACTTTTCACGCCATCTGAGGTACAAGTTGCAAATTCTTTCTTGATGTGTTTGGATTTTTCAATATGTGCTTTAGATATCATTAAGCTTATGGATTCTATGCTATAATGCTAATTATGTGTTACACATAATCAACTGTAGGTTGCTTTGCTGGAATGGGCAGATGACTTGGAAGTTTTTATCCTCAAAGGTTATGGAAATTCCTTGAACTACAAAATGGGAGTTCCATTGCTAGAAGATGTTTTGCATTCTATGGAAGAAGCTATCAAGGCCCGAGAAGGTAATGTCAACTTGAAACCAGGAAAAAAAAAGAAAAGAAGTATTTGCTTGTCATCTTGATAACCAGATTTAATTATTTTTCCTTTTTATCATTCAGAAAAGCTCCCACCTGGAAGTTACGAAAAAGCAAGACTTAGGTTTGCCCATGCCGAAACAATAGTTCCCTTTTCTTGTCTTCTTGGGCTTTTCCTCGATGGACCGGGTTAGTCCATCAAATTTCACTTCTCATATTCCTGCGTTTGCATTTGTTGTGAAACAGATAATTCCCCTTAGTGCTTGTTCTGAAAGGAGGTTTGAAATGTTTCAGAGTTTGAGAAAATACAGAAGGAGAAACCATTGGAACTCCCTCCTCAGCCTCCTAAAACCAGGGACTTTAAAGGCAGCACCATGGCTCCTTTTGGTGGGAACAACATGCTTGTCCTCTACAGTTGTCCTGCAGCTTCCTCTCCCAAGTACTTTGTGCAGGTTCTGCACAACGAGCATCCTATTGCACTTCCAGTAAGTTTCATCTGATTAGTAAACGCAAACCCAACTTCAGCTCTGTCGTAGTGGCCACATAAAATGAATTGACTCATTTCCCCGTAACTCTCTTCTTCTGCTTCCTGACATCTCCTTACAAGTTTATCCATTTCTGGCAACAGGGTTGTGATGGAAAAGATTTCTGCCCTCTTGAAGATTTCAAGGTATTTTGCATCTTTTCTTCTGAATTTTTTCCTAGAAATATTCACATTTTCCTCGGTAAGCCTACACATGCATGACTCTCTATTGCCTTCTTTTTTAACAGGCCAAAGTGGTGACCCCTCATCTCAAGCATGCTTTTGACAACCTCTGCAATGCAAATGTAAATGACCCGAAACAGAAGCCTTCACCAAGTATGTTTTCTTTACTGCTGAGTTGGCTGTTTGGGTCGAGCCATAAAACCGAGCTCTAATTACTTCACAAATTGTTCTTACTACATTCTGGCTGAGTACGATTTGAAACTTGAAATCAAAGAGCAATGTTGTCTGTTTTTTTTTTTTGTCCCCTAGCCACAGTTCTGTTTTAGTAATTTCAATCTGCTCAATCTGAAATGGTTCGAGAGGCATTACAAGCTAGGTTTTGATCTCTGAATCTATTTCCATACTTGCTGGTAGAAACTAAAAGCTCTAAATTACAGATCCGGGTTAATTGACTTCTTTGACTAAAAAACTGATTAAACTTTTGACATAAAAGTACCAATTGAGAAACGAATGTGTATATTTTCTATCTGTATATAATTAATCAACTTGTAAGGTAAAGAGTGAAAAAAACCCTATGATCTAGTGATATGATTAACGGAATCAGGACATTCGAGGCGAATATAATCGTACATGAGTCCTTGAAAAGGGCTCGTGGCAAGCGGTTGGGTTAGATATATGGAGTTATTTCCAGGGCGAAGAGAAGAATCAGGCACATTCACACTGTATAACCAATAGAGTCCATGAATACCATGTCTTGCGATCGTATTATCTTTTCCTATTTGCCCTGTCGTAAACAGTGGAGGATCCACTGAAAAATCGTTCACCCGAACCTGCAGAAAGGATTAGACCAAAGATCAAATGAATGTGTTTCATCACTTGTATAGAGAAAGAAGAGCGTGTGTCTTTGCAACTTTATATCTCACCTGCAATTCGGCTACATTTGATGTGGCTAGAGCGATTCGCAGTTTGAAATTTCCGGTAAAATTTTTCATCTTCTCGTCGAGTTGAAATCTGATCTTCCATGTAGTACCGTTATATCCCCCATCCGCTTGTTTCCTACAAACCCACCAATATTTGCATACATTTAACAAAGTTTTATAACACTCGTACTAGTGCCCCGCTTTGAATTTAAATTACAAGGAGAACTAACCTCGTAACTTGCATGAAGAACCAGTTTTTAGAGTAATCATCAACATCGACATTGTAAACCATATCTTCTTCGGGGTACAATTCGGAATACCGTTCCCATAACCCATATTGTCGGTATTTATAATCAGATTGGTTTAGGTATAGTTTGTTCACAAACGCTGGGTTCGGGTCAGGAATGTAGAACTCTGCAGCGGTTCGGTCTGGTACGCCGATTTCCCATAGAGTTACACCGTCTCTTGGAGGTTCATACACCAACTCGCCTAGGCTAATATTTGTCCCTGATTCAAATGTTTTTTTTTTTAAACTCTTTGTTAGCATTATGTATATGGAACAGAGTCATCATTGTACGTGTGGTATTACGAAGTAGTCGAACCTGGAGAAATGTCGAAAACGGTGTCGTTGTGGTAATCACCAATGAATCCCGGAGCAAATGCATAGAGATTGTAACGACCACTTCTCACATTATTGATTGTAAAATATCCCTTTTCGTCTGCTTTTGACCAGAACTGATAACCCTGTCAAAGTAGTTATGACCGAGATTTATGGTTCACAAATCTTTATGATGATTTCCACTAATTATTAATTGACAAGATGGATTAAGAAATTACTTTGTATTCTTTTTGCCATGAGCCAGCATCTCCTGGCGCAGCCAAGCCCACGTAGGAACCATTTGCAGGTATATCCTCACTACTTATGTATCTGTTACAAAATCAAAGAACATTTAGGAATGTTTTATGCGGAAAACGACGTAGTTTTATGGAAAGAACGAAGCAAGTAGTGTACAGTACCGGTCTCTAACGAGTAATCTACCGCTGACAAATCCTCTTTGGTCAGATGCAGGAAAATCACTTGAAGTGGTGAAGTTATAAGGCCACTTCTCTTCTTCAATCTTTGTCTAAAAAGAGAAGCCAAATCAATTACTTAGCTCTTTTGTTCTTACATACGCATATGCATATCTATGTATAAATATATGACAGACCTGGTTCTTGGCTTGATGCCAGAGCAAGAGAGGATCAACTCCTTGAGGAAAAGAGTTGAGATAAATAAAGACAGGTCCAAACACTTTCTTCCATGCTTCACCTTCTTCAAAACTCATGATTAGGTCTGCTCGAACATAGTGAGTGCTGTGAAATATCTGTTTCCATTTCACACACACATCAGTTTTCATCTTCTATCCGAATTATGAGTCGATTTATGTCGAAACCTATGCTCACCGCGAGGTTGGTTGGACCGACATGGGAGCCTAGGAATTGCTTGAGAGGACCAGCAGATCGGAACTCATTGCTTGGAGTGATTTGCCAGAACCCAACTGAGTCATTTGTGCTTATCCATCCATGAACTTTTATGTCTTTACTCTCCATTGAGTACGCATACTTGTCATCCACCTGTAGGATAATCAAGATTAATACTCTGTTTCCTCTGCTTCTATTGCTCTGTTTCCACTGCTTTTTCTTTGCTCTGTTTCCTCTGTTTTCTAGAAAGAATGTAAGTTTACCTCTCCTTTAAACTCGGGCTCGATAGGGTCGAGAAGCTGAACGGCCTCGGGATATGCAATAGGTTTACCTCGAGGCGGAATCCGATCATCGGGCAGAGGCATGTACCTCTGCCTGTCATCTGAAATCGCCATATAATGAAACCTATACAAACACACAGTGGATATAATTATAAATCAATCGCTAATCTGAATAATAGACAGTTATGTTATAGATGAAGAAGAAGATTACTTGTCCTTGTTTAGCTTAAATGCTAATCGGATATTATCAAGTTCAACAGCAGGCCACCCTTTTAACCGCTCGAAGATGGCGTAAGTGTAGAACCCGGACGAATTTCGCAGCATTACAAACCTGAAAAATCAACTCAAATCCCATAAATAATAGATTCCCAAAAACTAAAGCTTTTCTTTAGATGTATACTAATTTAACTACCTCTTGTCTATATTCACTGGAACAGCCATCGCTGAAGAAGCATTCCATGTCCTTGAAAACGATATCTCTATCTGTTCATCGTTCTGCGTTACCACTTCCATCTTTGTTGCTTCAATCCTGCAAATTAATCGAAGTAAGTCTCACATTGGAGAGTTATTGGTAATATATAACTACACACAGAGGATCATTTACCGGTCTAGTGTGCCTTTGGTCTTTTTAGTCTTTTTTCCTGGAAAGTTCCACACTAAGTCCCAGTAACTGCAGAAATCAGATCAGTTTGATTCAGCCTCAGTGAGTTTAAACACTCAAATTAGGGCAGTTAGGTACATATGCATAGATACTTACCCTCTATCATTTTCATCTCCGGTGCAGGCAAGCACATTTTCGATACCATTGTACCGGATTCCGGTGACAAAACCCTCAGGATTTGACAAAGTTAATTGGAAAATTCCGTTGTCCATCACCACCTGTAATCAATCATATAGTTTAGGGTTTCTTAAACGCTCCACGTGACTTGCAGATCAAGGAAGCTAGCTAGAAATTAAGAGCGAAACAATTTTGTTTTGTTTTTGTATTTTTCCTTTACAAAAAGGTGTCTCTAATGTAACTGCGATCTTGGAAAAAAAAAAAAAAAACGTGAAGAGACGACGTACATGTCGATCTTGGTAATGTAACTGCAAGACTTGTGCTGATTCTTGATCAGGACTTTGGTTTTGGGAGATTGCAGTTTCAAACAAAGACAAGAACATGATCAAAGCAATAATCCATCCTCTATCTCTTAATAAGTGTCTCCGGTAACCTTTTTGTCACCAAACACGTCCACACACACGATAACGTTTTGTTAGGTTCTAATCATGTTTTGAAGATATATATATAATAAAAAAAATATATATGTAATGATGTTTCTTCTCTGATGCGTACCTATGGTCGTCACGAGCTGGAAGACATGTGAAGAGAACAGAAACATGATTAAATCAGCGGATTTGTCTTGGAGCTTCCTCGAAATTCTGTCCACAAAGATAATCAGACATGTGAAGTTGTAGAGAGGAGATCGCAAGTAAGAATTAGAAGAAGAGTCGTTTATATTATGACAACCAGAAATCATTATATATGTTTTCTTCTAATAAGAATCTATCACCCATACAAAAACTTTGAAGTAGGACAAAGACAAAAGACAAAAAGTAAAACAAAGGTACATGTGAACTAAAAAAAAATGGAAAAAAACCAAAAGAAAAAAGTAAAAAAAAAAAGAGAGAGAAGTAAGTAAAATGGTTTAGGCAACATCAAAGACTTTTCTTCTGCTATAAACAAAGAATTTCTTTAATTTTTCTTGTTTTATAACAAGACTTTTTTTTTGTAGTTGATATAACAAGACTTCTTGTTAGTTCCCTGTATATTTATTCATTCTTAAGAAAATGGAAATAGAAACCATCAAGAAATATCACAATCCCAATCCTATGTAGAGCCATATAAACCAAACTCATACCACAAAGAAACGTCTCAGATAATATTATAAGAAAATGAGTCTTGTCTGGCTAAGTTATGTAATGTATTATATAACAGCAATACGAAATTATGCATTTTCATAAATGAGTCAAGTTTAATTTAAGGTTTTATTGATAAACTGTAGATATTATGATGTATATATACATTGGTGGTGCTCACGTGCTAAGATTCGTACAACGTAACTACTGCCCAATCCCAATAACCCTTGTTGTCTTTTCTTTTCCCCAACAATATTTAGCCTACTCGGTAGATTTCTAAGGAAACTACGTACCTAACCATAACATAACATCCAATTTACCTGAAAGTGGTTCAGCTTCTTGACGGTGACACCACTATTTAATTATTCATTGTATTCTTTAAAGTTTATTGTTGTAAAGAAGAACTGATAGGATTATTTATTTCGGAAAAACATATCCATATATAAGAACTCTATACTATAAAACATGCGATTAAAGACATAAATATATACAAATACCTTATGGTGATTTGCATAAACTAATCTCATGATTAAAGAGTTCACCTTGAGTACGTACCGCATACGACGTGACGCCCATATAAAAAACAATTATGCGTAAGAAAACATAAACTTTATGTATGTATAAATGCACACGAACAGGAGAACGAATATAAGGAATGCTGATGCTTGAAGCAAAAGTTGTTATGCGGCTGCGTGGGTGGTTGATTGGAGTTAGGGAAAGCACATATATGTATATAATCGATGTATCATATACAAACACATAGATGAAGAGATATATAAAGACTTTTAACAGGTTGTTGACCAAATGCTTTACCAAATATTTTTCCAAAAAATACCTTTCACGGGTTCAAATTTTTTACTATGTTTAACAGAAAAAGTCTTATTCAATGAGAAAATCAAATAGATGAAACACCAACAAATCTTCCATCAACTACACCTCTCAATTATTTCATTTTCGTAATTTTTTTATATCTATACCAAAACTGAAAAATAATGTCACTAACCATTCAATAATTGTTCTGGAGTCTTGATCAGTGACAAGCCAGGAAAACGATTTTTATTTTTATAAACAAAACACAACATTGAGATGCTTCTCAATAGAACAGAAACAAAATGTATATATTATTTTTTGGTCGCAAATAACTTAACCAATAATATTAAGTTTAGCATTTATTTTATTAGATCAATCATTTAAACTCAGTAAATAATATCTTCCATTATAAAAATGAAAATTTTATAGTGAGATTGCCTAAATCAACAATATTGATGAAGAACAAAACAGAATTGATCAAAAGCATTTGCTATCCTAATAAACTAATTAAATTGGAAAGTCAAACTTTTTATCTTATATTTTACACACTGCATCAATTTAATTTGTTATATATATATGAGATCTCTCCTATTTATTTCTTCTAACTCTATTAGATTCACTAGATTGTATTACAAAAATAGTCAAAGACATTTACTAATCAACGTAAGGATTTTGTACCATATATGTATGTCTAAAATGGATTTAAAAGTTAATAAATTCCACCAAAATGGAGGTCATAATTATAGAGGTTAAAAAGAGATCGCAATTGTGATTTTTTTTTTTTTGCCATTTAAAACACCACACCACATGTCATTTGTAAAAATAAACAACCTCGTTTTCATCATCATCAAACTCATGAAATTCTCTGACCTAAATTCTCTGATCATCTCGCAAGGTTTCCCACAAGAAAATAATGTTGACCTTAGACCGCATAATCTCCGCCACAATATCTTTCTAATTAGCCGCTTAGAAATTAGAACGTCTAATGGATTACTTAGACATATAATGCCTTTTGTCTAACTGGGTAAAACAAAATTAAAGGGTAGAATAACTCTGTTGAGAGTTGAGACAACCACATAATTTTTTTTTTAGGAAATTGAGTATTCGAAAATAATCAAGGATATATGGTTGTTTTTTTCTTTTGCAAGAACATATAATACTGAATGGACAATAATTCCATTTCTTCACTATATCATCTAATAAAATAGTATGAACACATCTTCGACGTGAGTTAATGAGAAGAAATACGTAAATAGCCCTACAAACTTACCATAGCTTTATATCATAAACCGAATTTCAAACTTTAAATTAAATAAACTGTTTTTCATCATGAAAACATATTAAAAAATATGGAATAATGAAATAAAAATACTCGTTACCTTGCGTAATGGTTTTAATTTCTCTGAATTACTTATCTACCGTGTTTTTTTCTTCGTCTCTTCTGAAATGAAATCTTCACCCATGTCCCTTGTAATATATATATGAGGAATGTCAACAAAAAGATTTATTTCCAAATGGGGGAAACGCAAATTAATTTGGTTAACGATTTTTTTTGTTTTTTTTTGTTCAATAAGTTGCACAGATAGATTTAGGAAAAATAAATTGCTTTAGATTTTCTCTTTTTCTTTTATTTGTATTTAGAAACAAAAAAAACTGTACATAAACCTAAACCATGTTTAATCAGCCACTTTCTCAAAATAAACCAATATACGTGCAAAACCAAATTGTCTGTACATACCCAAATGATGTTTAAATTAATATTGTAGCGAGCAAGAATTGAAACGCCTATATATGTAAACAACGAATCGAATTAATCAACAAACTTTTTTAAATCAAATTGCTTATATTTTCTGAAAGAACCATGCAAGAAAAATTGATTAGTTGGGAGCTTCGAATCGGATGTAATCGTACATGATCCCTTGGAAAGGACTTGTGCACCTTGGCTGCGTGAGAAACAAGGTATTGTCGCCTTCTATAAGCTTAGAGCCAGCCACTTCCACGTTGAACAACCAGTACAATCCATGTATTCCATGTCTTGCTATCGAGTTGTCTCTCCCTATCAATCCGCTCGTGAACAATGGACTTGCATTCGCATCGTTTACACGTATCTTCATCCCCCCCAGTTTCAAGTCAAATTTCATTCAGTTACGTTAAATTGTCTTTCTTGATGATGTGATATACAAAAAAAAATGTCATGGATTGATGATATAGATATACACGTACTTGGAGTTCGGAAAAAGTAGCGGATGCGATGGCTACTCGTAAAGTATAAGTGTGATTTTTATCAACGTTTTCGAGTTCGAATTTGATCTGCCATGTCGTTGCTTGATATGTTTTGCTGTCCTTTTTTCTATGAAGAGAAGCAAAATATATATAATGCGGTTAGAGAAGAGTTTGATTCAAGAAATAGAAGATTAAGGCGAAGATGATGAGGAACACCTAGTGACTTGAGCGTAAAACCAGTCTTTTCTATAGTCGCTAGAGCCAACTACATATACCAAGTCTTTATCGGGGTACAGTTCTGCGTATCTTTCCCATAATCCATACTGTCGAAACCTGCGAGAGATTAGAAATCAAATCATCAAAAAGTACCATTTTAATCCATATATTCTGTGAACATAATTTTAGAAATTTTGGGCTTCCAACTCAACAAACTTTCCTACATTTATACAATGTCAATAGCATGTTTATATGCATGATATATTAGTAGTTTAACATTCAATCAAATAATTTAGTTTCTCTTTATATGTTCTCTTTTGTCTACAATGTAGTTTGGAGGAGATTAATTAAACATTGATTCTCTTATTAATTAAAACTCAAGAAATTTTATCAGTAGTTTTGGATAATCTTTTTAAAAATGTAATGATATTTGTGTGCGTATATATAAGCGTATAACTATGTAAGAACCTGTCAGGGTGATTTTGATAAAGTTTGTTGATATATTTAGGGTTCGGATCGGGAACATAAAACTCTGCGGCAGATCGATCTGGAAAGCCGATCTCCCACAACGTTGCTCCATTTCTTGGAGGCTGATATACAAGATCTTCCACATAAATATAGCAACCTGCACATACAACGAATTATTACTAATGACAGAATCATACTCTTTAAAGAAAAAAATTTACGGTATTATGTTGGGTTTGACTGTAACAAAAAAATGTTTTGGGGAATTAATAGAAAGGAAAAAGAAATGAGGACCTGGGGTGATGGTGATAATATCATCGTATTTATAGTCGCCAATAAAACCAGGAACCCATGCATAGAGATTGTATTGGCCTGGCCTTATTCCACTTATGTAGAAGAATCCTTCTTCATCTGTTCTTGTCCAAAATTGATACTCCTGCAAGAATTAATTAAATGAAAGGTTCGTAAAAAAAAGTTATTTTTGAATCATATAATAAGTATATAACACTCAATAAAAAGCTTCTTTATTCGATTTCCAGCTCGTCAGATGGGGGCAAATAAGTCAAATACTAAATTTATCAATTTTAAAAGCACCTTGCATTCTCTTTGCCATGAACCAGCAGCTCCAGGCAGAGCCAAACCAACATAAGCTCTATTGGCTGCAATGAAATCTTTATCTACATACCTTTAAACGTAAATGTAATTTACATATTTAGATTCTTGGATGCATGCATGTGAAGTGTACTTGTCTTGAACACGAATTTAATATGTAAACGCAAATGCAAGAAAACACAATCGGTCTCTCTGTTGTAAGTTTACCTGTCTTGAACGAGAAGTCTGCCAACAACGTTACCACGTTGCTCTGCTTTCACATAATCATCCCAAGCTGGAAAACTGTAAGGCCAGCTTTCTACTTCCACATTCATCTAAGAAATAAAAAATTTATCAAATTTTGAAATGAAGAGATAATGTTATCCTAACTAATATAAAACAAGATATAAAGAAGAACCTGAGATTTAGCATCTTGCCAGAGCCAAAGAGGATCATTATCATCATCTGTAGAAGAGTTTAAATAGACAAAAACCGGTCCAAACACTTTCTTCCATGCCTCTCCTTCACTAAACTTTGGCACCAGATCCTCCCCTGAATAGTGTGCACTCATAAATACCTGAAGAAACCGCGTTAAGCTTGTCAAAAACTTACAATGATTTTAGAGAAAAATGTCAGAGCAGAGAGATGTTTGTTCTTACAGCAAGAGAAGTGGGGCCAACGTGAGATGTCAAGTTCTGTTTTTGAGGTCCACCGGTTCGGTACTCATGGCTAGGAGTTATGAGCCAGAAACCGACTGATGGTTGCTCCGTGCATATCCATCCATGGACAGTAATATCTTTGTTTTCGCACGAATATTGGTACTTATCGTCAACCTAATACCCGAAGAAGAACCAGTAAAAAGACAAGAAATCAACTTCTCTCTAGTAATCTTGAAAGTAACTTTACCTCTCCTTTGAATTGAGGTTCTACAGGATTAACAAGTAGAACAGCTTCAGGGTAAGCCAGAGCTTGGCCTCTGTCCGGTAACCGGTCATCAGGCAATGGCATGAATCTCTGCCTATCGTCAGTTACTGCCATGTAATGAAACCTGGAATCTCCTCAGTTTAAGTTAGAAAAACAAGATTTGTGTCAAAGATGTTTAGGAAGTGAAGAAGTGGTTGTTGTTTGTTTTGGTTTGTTTACTTCTCTTTTCTAAGCTTGAAGGCAATTCGAGTTTCGGCAATTGAGAAAGCAGGCCATTCTTTTAAATGCTCGTAGATGGCATAAGTATAGAATCCAGATGACCCACGAAGCATAACGAATCTGTTTCGACAATTCATTCAGGTCATATAGTCTGAAAATGGAGTATGAAATTTATGCATCTAAAAAAGTAATTAAGAACCTTTTGTCAATGTTCAATGGGACAGCTTTGCCTTCTTGTGATGGATCCCATTTTCTTGTGAAAGAAAGTTCAATCTGTTCTTCATTTTCCATTATTACCTCAAATTTTGTTCCTTTTATTCTGTTACCAAAAGAATATAGCCATTAATATTGGTTTACTCGGCTGCTATATATATATAAGATCCGATTCTATAAGCTCACAAGGAAGACTTACACATCAAATGCACCAGTGGTTCCTGATCCGCCCCAGACGAGGTCCCAATACCTGAAGAATAAATTTGCTTCATAATCAAGTGAGACATTTTTGGCGGGAAAGTTTTGAAATTAACTAGAGAAACAGAGACATGTATCATGTATATGCAATAACCGGACTTTGATTACTAACAGAAAATCTCAGAGATTAATCAATAGAAAAGTTAAAACAGAAATGCATATTCCAATTTAAAAGGATCTTATCACATTACCCTCTGTTGGATTCTTCATTAAGAACCTCGAGCAAGTTATCGATGCCATTATACTCGATTCCGGTAACGATTCCATCAGGCTTTG
Organism: Alliaria petiolata; assembly: GCA_020283515.1. Classification (NCBI taxonomy): domain Eukaryota; kingdom Viridiplantae; phylum Streptophyta; class Magnoliopsida; order Brassicales; family Brassicaceae; genus Alliaria; species Alliaria petiolata. The sequence continues at coordinate 462,253,917 of JAHZTW010000001.1, read as the reverse complement.
ATAATGTAACCCTTGCAATGCCATTGTCCATCACCACCTGAACCATTCATACAGCAAGTATCAGTTTTTTTTTTTTTTTTTTATCATCGGCAGCTAAATGAACATAGAGAAGAAGATCACGAGAAGAGTTAAAGTAAACCAACATGATTGCCCTTATCTTGCAACTGCAGTTTAGAAGACGACATTGATGAGATGTCTTATGGTATTTTGGTCTTAAAGCTTAAAGTAAATGTACATGTTTTTCTATAGGTACATGTGTGTATATATAGATAGATCCGATTTGGAGAACTTATGTTGGCGTGGACGGGAGATAAAGCAGAGGGTATAGTGGAGAATATCTCTTGACTTTGTCGTCAAAACAGTTTGGTTAGTGTTCGGCCAAATGCTTGATAGAGCCGCAATGATCAACATGGTGACATTCGTGTCTCTCAACGCTTTCACTTACGTCTCTTCTAAACATTTCTGTTTAGCATTATTATATGTAAACCATTACATTGTGTGATTCAGACATTCAACAATGAATTATGTGTGGTTAGGTAATTTTTTCCTTATATTCCTTGATGGACCATTTTGCCCCTTACGGTCAACTTGCACTAAACCGGACTTTGACTAATCTCTTCCAGCTTTGAGAGTTAATAAAGCCCAAAATCAATCTGATGAGCAAACTCTCAAAATTGTTGTGAGGCCCAAATTCACAAAAGTCCAAAAAAAACAAAACATTGCCATATCCTCTCACTCACTGCTTCAAACCGCCTCCTATGTTCTTCTTCCCCTTTCCTTCACTCTCTAAGATTTCTTATTCGGTGTCACAAAAGCCATAGTTAAGAGAGGATTAAGTTAGCTTCTTTATAGGTTTCCGAGCTTCGTAGGAAAGATTTATCGTTATCTCCATGGATTTGATGGTGTCCACAAGCAGCACTGCACAAGAAGGGTTTTGCTTGATTCAACAATTCCATCGCGAGTGTAAACGAAGTAATACGAGTGGTAGTGTTAGGTCTAAATTCCCTCTTGGGTCACGGAAAAGGAATCGACTTGTCCTTGTTTCCGCCGTCTCCAAGGTGGAGAGTTCCGGTCTTAATGGCAGAGCTCAGAAGTTCGAAAATTCGGCTTCCGGGCACATCAATAGTGACGGTAATGGTCATTTCAGCTCTTCGAATTCGTCTTTTGCCTTGGAAGATGTCGAGAGCAACAACCATTTGCGGCAGCTGGTTAGAGCCGGAGAATTGGAGGAAGGGTTCAAGATTCTGGAGAACATTGTTTATCACGGTAATGTCCCCGATATCATCCCCTGCACGACACTGATACGCGGATTCTGCAGGATGGGCAAAACGAGGAAAGCCGCAAAGATCTTGGAGATTCTTGAAGGCTCTGGTGCTGTTCCTGATGTTATAACTTACAATGTCATGATCAGCGGCTACTGCAAAGCCGGGGAGATCAATAACGCTTTGTCGGTTCTCGATAGAATGAGCGTTTCGCCTGATGTCGTCACTTACAATACGATCTTGCGCTCTCTTTGCGACAGCGGGAAACTAAAGCAGGCCATGGAGGTTCTTGATAGGCAGCTCCAGAGAGACTGTTATCCGGATGTGATTACTTACACTATATTGATCGAAGCTACTTGCAAAGAGAGCGGTGTTGGAGAGGCGATGAAGCTTCTTGATGAAATGAGGGATAGAGGATGTACGCCTGATGTTGTGACTTATAACGTTCTCGTCAACGGTATTTGTAAAGAGGGGAGATTGGATGAAGCGATCAAGTTCTTGAATGACATGCCGTCTTATGGTTGCCAGCCGAATGTGATTACACATAACATAATTCTTCGGAGCATGTGTAGTACAGGGAGATGGATGGACGCAGAGAAGCTTCTTGCTGATATGCTACGTAAAGGCTTTTCGCCGAGTGTGGTCACTTTCAACATCTTGATTAATTTCTTGTGCAGGAAGGGCTTGCTTGGCCGAGCCATCGACATCTTGGAGAAAATGCCTAAACATGGTTGCCAGCCGAATTCTTTGAGCTACAACCCGCTGCTTCACGGGTTCTGCAAGGAGAAAAAGATGGACAGTGCGATCGAGTATTTGGAGAGGATGGTCTCTCGTGGTTGTTACCCGGACATTGTGACCTACAACACTATGCTGACGGCTTTGTGCAAAGACGGGAAAGTTGAAGATGCGGTTGAGATACTTAATCAGCTTAGTAGCAAGGGATGTTCTCCTGTCCTAATCACTTATAATACCGTCATTGACGGGCTTGCGAAAGCAGGGAAAACAGGCAAGGCGATAAAACTGCTAGATGAGATGCGTGCAAAAGATCTAAAGCCTGACACAATCACCTATTCCTCTCTGGTTGGAGGTTTGAGCAGGGAAGGAAAAGTAGACGAAGCCATTAAGTTTTTCCATGAGTTTGAGCGGATGGGGGTTAGGCCAAACGCAGTCACCTTCAACTCAATCATGCTGGGACTCTGCAAGACTCGGCAAACAGACCGNGGATGAATACACATCAGTACTAAGGGACTATAGAGAAGTGAAGAGAAAGTTGAGCGAAGTTGAGAAGAAGAACCGTGATGGCTTCTTTGAGCTTGCATTGCAGTTGAGAGAGCTCAAGAACGCTGTTTCTTGCGAAGACATGGAATTTCATTTGTTACGCCAGAAACATGAAATGCCCGGCAAGGATTCTCCACATCCAGTAGAAAGAAACCAGTCTGAAAGTGTGAGTATATCTCCTAGCTCTAACTCTTCAATTTCCATGGCACCACATCAGCAAGGAGGAGACTTGAAGAGAACATATCAAAGAACAAAGGAAGACGAGGACAAGGTGAAATTTGCAGATATTGATGACACCCTAAGAAAGAAGATTCCAACTGTGGAAGAAAAAGTGCGTAGAGATATTGACGCGGTGCTGGAGGAGAATATCGAGTTCTGGTTAAGATTTAGTACATCTGTTCACCAGATACAGAAGTACCAGACAGCAGTTCAGGACATGAAAGCAGAGCTATCGAAACTGAGAATTGAAAAGAAGCAACAGGATAATGCAGGAAGCAATAGTAACGCTACACTTGTATCAGAGGCAAAGCCTATATATAGACACCTTAGAGAGATTCGGACAGAGATGCAGTTATGGCTAGAGAACAGTGCGGTTCTGAGAGACGAACTCGAGGGAAGGTATGCAACGCTTTGCAATATCAAAGATGAAGTCTCAAGGGTCACGTCTCAATCGGGTGGTACCAAAGTAAGCGATACAGAGATAAGCGGTTACCAGGCTGCAAAGTTCCATGGCGAGATACTCAACATGAAACAGGAGAACAAAAGGGTCTTCAACGAACTTCAAGCAGGCCTTGATCGTGCAAGAGCAGTCAGAACTGAAGTGGAGAGAGTTGTATGCAAACTAGAAGAGGATCTTGGGATCTTGAATGCTACGTCAACAAGATCTCTGAGAAAGAGCACGTCATCATCGGCTGGAAAGCCTAGGATTCCACTAAGGTCGTTCTTGTTTGGTGTCAAGTTAAAGAAGTATAAACAACCAAAGCAAACCTCATCAATCTTCGCTTGCGTCAGTCCATCTCCCGCACTGCAGAAACAGTGTAGCTACATTGTCCCATCTGTAAAGCTACCTGAATAAATCAACAGGAGCCGAGGAAGCGATCTCCTTAAAGCTCCTGAGATTCAAATCTAACAGTATGTTCTAGACTTTGAAGATTGTATAAGTGTATGAGATATATATTAATTAGTACCATGTACTGGGAGGGCCTACTTTACATAATAATATCTTTTCTTTCAGTCTTCTAATAAAATTACAAATAAAAAAGCTCCAACATAAAGTATCAGACGTTTCTGTCAAAGAACTAAACACCCTGTCCGGTCCCTGCCACAGTTGCAACCTCTGGAGGTTTTCCGCATACATTACTCACTTTGATCACCGAACCAACCTTGTTGTTTACTTCACATTTGGCTTTAGATTGCGAAACAGCTCCACTGATGGATGGTACTGCAGTTTTATCAGATGGTTTCTCCACCAAATTTTGGTTAGTGGCACCGACAACTGCAGTCTGAGCTACTGGGATTTTCCTAGGCAAAAGGTTAGGGGGCTGGCCCTGTGTGGCCTGCTTTCCCCTGCTAATCCCCGAGTTTGCTGAGGTCATTTTATTTGGCTGGATCGCAACCGATGAGCTTGCTCCATCACGCCGAGCTTGCTCTTTCTGTCCACCATCTGTTTTGCAAGTGACGGTCTCTGCAGTTGGCTTTTGTGGTAATACAGTACCTGGGGCAGAGGCTGCAAAAACTCGCTGATTGGAGATGATCTTCGATGCAGAAGCCAAGGGGGTAGAAGCAGAAATCATTGTAGATCCTTCTGAACGAGAAACCATAAGGGGAGGTTTGATAGAAGATGATGAAGGCGTCACAAGTTCCGGGTTTCCATTAGCTAGAGGCCGTGTATCCGCAGGTGCAACTGCTTTAGTGATACTAGTAGAAGCGGCAACACTCTTTCCTGGTTCAACCTTTGGCACAACGAGGCTACCTGAGGGACGAGGCACACAAGCTGTAGAAGCATTTTTTACAGGTTCAGTCTTTGGCACTAATGGAGCATAAGTTTTTTCAGGTTCGACCTTTGGTACTGATGCATCAGTCGATACGCCACCCATGCATGCTGCAGCAGCTACTGAATTAGCTGTTACCCTTAAATTCGATCTGGAAGTGGAGCTTGCTGTTTTTCTTTTAACAGCAACTTGAGATTTTGAAGCTGGAACTGATGTTGCTGCCCGAGGCAATGTTTGAACAACTAGTTTGGACTGCTGTTGACCTTGAGAAGAATTGCGCTCGTTGCTTTGCGTCTCTGTAATGCTACAAGATGGAGTCGTTGGCGAAATACCTGAACAAAATGCAGTCCAATTGTTAATTTTACTTGAGAGTGGCCACCAAATCAATTCAAGAGGAAAAAAAAAAGTACGCAAATATTATAGCTACAAAACCCCACCCCAGTTAAACAGGCGAGCTACTTTCTGACCTAAACAAGAACATAGCCAGCGGTAACCAAACGAAAGCCTCTTCTAACATATAATAAATACTAGAATTAGCGGGAAAGGATCTTCTGCTACTTGTACCTACTGAAAGTTTTTTTGGAAGAGGCCGATTTCCCAGGGCCAAGGATAATGCATGGTTAACTGCTATCTGCGCTTCAGTTCGTTGTAGGCCAGGTTGACTAACAGCAGTCATAGTATGACACCTTCTTCTTATAAGCGCCCACCTCTGCAAATAAAATAGTCAGTTTGTTACCACTAATGAAGAGAAAAAGAATAAACAGATGCTCTTTCAAGTAGCCAAAGAATTGTTTATCTTATACCTTGAACCATCAGAGAAATTACCTGACAAGAAAATAATCTGTTGCCGGGATTTGAACCCGGAAAAATGGGGGGAACCCCACATCCATACCAGACTAGATGACAACAGATGTATTTCTCGTGTAATTAACACAGTGGTCCTATAGTTATAGAGCCCCCTCCAACAACTAAAACAGGGAGGGAAAATATCTACCACTTATCCTCAACAGAATATAGATAATGATGTATAAACAGGTAGTAATACAAAGAACAAGACAATAAGGGTAGGGTGCATAAACTACAAGATGATTTCTTCAAAGAATGTAATGAAAAAAGAGAGGTCATTATTGACTAAGTCAAATCACAACCTGCGAGAGTTGGGAGGCAGTTCTCTCTCCTCTAAAGTCTCCTTTAACGATATGTGCCCAGTTGCCTTCACCACATCGCTTCACAGCGGCGATCAGCTCCTCATCCTCCTCGGGAGACCATTTTTTCCTTTTCCTCCGAAAAGCCATGCTGCTACTAGCTGAACCATTTCCATTCACCCCCTCGGTAAATGTAGCTTTCTGTAGAGAAATAGGAAAGGTGATATTCATCCCTCTTGACGACCACTCTGATGGTTCCTGAGTCCCCTCAGGCAGACTATAAGGTACGTTTATTGTCAAGGGTGCCTCAACTGTTGAGTCGTCGAGTATATCGGTTTCACTTGGCAGATACGAAGCAGCCATCACCTGGTATAAATAGAGAGAAGAGAGCTTAGAAGGGTATTTGGATAATATAGGAACTCAGGATAAGCACATGTTTATATCTCAACATCCTAATCATTAAGAAAACAGCAAGGTGGTAACCCAGCTGCAAAGTGACATCCTGAACAGAAAACTATATCTAAGGGATGAAGCAATGCGTCTTGAAATAGTATTTTAATCCCTTCTTACTTTCACATGTGCAATAGCCTCCACAGATGCTTCAAGGCTGACTGCAGGGGAAGCTTCCAATTCGCACTCCATGTCGCTATCATCATCCTGCACAGCCAATAATCGTTTCAGAAATCCTGTAAACTGTATCAGCAATGCATAGAGTAATGCCAAATTGAATATTCACTTCATCATAGAATGCTGGTGAGCTTATTTACGGTCAATATATCCCTTAAGAACATAAGGCAAGGAGCAATTCATCGAAACTGAGAAGTAAGAGAGATACAAAAGACGTTACCAGAGGCTGAGCATCATGTTCCACAGGGAGAAGAGGATCACGATAAGCAAGATGTCTCCAAAGCAACTGGTACTCTCTGGCATTGGTGATTCCGGTGGTGGTCTTCTTCACCAACTCACTCCAGTCCATCTTGATATCGGAATAGTAGGCCATTTCCTGTAGCAGCCTCAGTATCGTCGCCGCATCATATCTGCACCGAAATGAAATCCCCCCACACTGACTATGTCAAATCGCGAAACGAAGACAGTTCACGAGGTAAGAGCGATAACTACCTCTGCAAAAGCGTGGAGATGTCGCCTTCAGTAATGGTTTTTTTCCTGCTCTTGATTCTACAATCAACCATCTCCGTATTTATACAAGAATCACATGCTACGATGAGCAATTCTGCAGAGAAAAACCCTAGGGTTTAAGATTGAGAGAGAGACATGGAGTGGGAGTTAGATGAAACAAGAGAGACGAGCGCACAACGAACCTGATCCTGATCCTGGGGTAAGTACAAGGAATCCGATATGGAGGAGATCGGAGAAGAGGATGGTCGCAACTATGAGACTGTTGAAGCGCGTTGAGCGCACGCGTGCGGTGGCGAAGGGCGTTTCTGGATGATGAAAATGGTGATTAGAGGAAGGGGTTAATTCCACACGCTTGCGAAAACCGGAATGGATTTTTAGTATAGAAAAACAAAAACAAAAACAAAATCATATAAACAAAACACAAAACCAATCTGTTTATATTATAAAAACAAACAAACAAAAATGATGCAAACTCATAATATTTTTTTTTTAAATATTGATACAAATTATGAGAACAACCATAAAAATAACTTTACAACATATCCGTTTCATAAGAATTCACGAATATGATAAGCGACTCTACTTGCAACAGGCTAAAAAAATTCTTGTAAACTTAATGCCATTAATCTAAAATTATATATTTTCTAGGAATCAAACCGCTAGAATTCAAAATTAAATATGCATACAGCTTTTTAACCACAGCTTTTTATTCATTTGATTGTAAATATTTGTTACACCCCCAATTAAAACAAATAGGGGACATAAGTGGTTTACATTAAAAAAAAAACATAGAATCGATGTTTTAAGCACTTCGAGCAAATCAGTCCTAACATTATTGATCTGATTCTCATAGACCAGCTCAAACTCATCAGGAAACTGTCTCTTAAAAAGTGAAACTCAAAACAATTCGTATACAAAACTTGGCCGATCGTCCACCTTCAAAACCATTTCGACAAGATTTGATGAATTTGTAATAAAAGTGAGTAGTATCGATTATGTCCTAATTTGATATTTCATCGTCCATACTCCATATTAAATTATGTAATTCTAGATGAAGTGCTGGTGAGTTTTCCTCGACTCTCTTGAAGTCCTGGATCAATGGATGAAATGGGTCAATAGGTCAAATACAGATTAGTTTGAAATGAATTGAATTACAAAAAGATTAAAGGACCTTATTATATTTTTTAAAGAACTAACAAAATATCAAAATCAACATAAAATAAAACAAAATAAATAATTTAGTCTTAATTTTATCTTTAATAGAGTCGACGGAAAAATAAAAAAAAAGAGAGAGTCCAGGGTTTTTGTTGAAGCGCTTAAATCATCTCTTTCGGCTTTTAAGCAGCATCACGCGGTGCCTCTGTTGCCGACACGTTTTCTTTATCGCTCGTCTCTTCGCGGTGCCCTACTCAACATTCTTCATCTCTTCAGCTACATTCTGCTCGAGAAAATGACCGCGAATGATGTTTCCTCTGGTGAATTACTCCCTTCTTCTTTACCATGTCTGCATTTATCCTTGCTTCTGTTGATGGGTTTTTCTTTCCGGTTTTTGATTTTAAACCAGATCATGCTTTTTTCTGTTCGTGGGAAAATTGGATTGCCGTTTTGATTAGTTAAAAAGTGTATCTTCACTTGTGGGTGTTAAGCATAGATCTCTCTGTCAAAAGCTTTCGGATTTCGCAATTTCCATCCTTTCCGTAGAGGTTGGAAATTTTGGTTTTGTTTTTCAGCTTTCAAGGAATAATAGTAAAATAATAAAGGCTACTTATCTTCTTGGTTCTTCTTCATGGAGTGGGAAGTTTTCCCGATGATTTATTGACTCAATTTGCAGATACATGGAAGCTAGGTTGCAATTTAGATAAGTTCATTGTCTCTCCCATACATGGAAGCTATAAGTATAGTTTCTTTGAGAAAGTCGTCAGCTTTATGCTTTCCTTTACATCTGCAATTGAGGACTCGTTCACTGCTCTTCCCTGTTGTCGCTTTGAGTTTTGTTTGTAACTTATGCTGTAACATCCTAGGGTTTTAGTTGATGTTTCTGTTTTGTCTGATAGTGTTTAGCTCCAATGACTGTTACTTCGGCTTTACTAGCCAGTCTATTATCTTTCGCCTCATTTTGAAGTTTTTTTTACTTTCTGCTCAGGTGTTTCAAATTGCTATGTGTTCAAAAGCCGGTTGCAGGAATATGCTCAGAGATACAAGCTATCAACGCCTGTATATGAGACTGTCAGAGAAGGCCCTTCACACAAATCTTTGTTTCAATCGACCGTAATAGTCGATGGTGTCAGATATGATTCATTGCCTGGATTCTTCAATCGTAAGGCTGCAGAGCAATCAGCTGCGGAGGTTGCTCTCCAGGAATTAGCAAAATCCAGTGAGCTAAGCCAATGTGTTTCACTACCTGTTGTAAGTACCTCATCTTTCTAATGTCGTGATTCTGATTGTTAAGTCTAGTGCAGGACTATTGTAACTAGCCTAAGGGTTTGGCAGTGAATTGTAGCTTTGCTAGCTCAGCAACAGACCTTACAGCTAGTTTGAGTGTTGGAGGGTTTAAAAGGGGAGCTATGAGAATGCGTTTGGGAGCATTCTGTTTTTGTCGAGGGTGTTGGTTTGGGCAATGATCTAGACTAGAGAGTTTAAAGATTCCGATCGTGAATCAAGTCTCTTATAAGGTGTAGATCTTTGGTGAATTGAGTAAAGAAGGAGTTTACCGGTTTGAATCTTGTCAGATTTATGTGCATAGCCAACATCTAGAAGGGCAGATTCGTAGGCTCTTTCTTTATGTTGTGTGCATTTGGCTAACTTTTGATTGGCTTATTAATGCAGCACGAAATGGGGTTATGCAAGAATCTTCTTCAAGAGTACGCTCAAAAGATGAACTACGCGATTCCATTGTATCAGTGCCAAAAGAGAGAAACTCTCGGGAGAGGTCTAAATTTCACATGTACTGTAGAGATCGGAGGCATAAAGTACACAGGAGCTGCAACAAAAACTAAAAGAGATGCTGAGATAAGCGCTGGGAGAACGGCTCTTGTAGCGCTCCAGTCAGAATCTAAAATTGACCTTTCCAACTACAACACTCAGCTTACTGTACTTCCATGTGAGAAGAAGACATTAGAGGCAGCAACCCCTGTGAAAGAAACCATCAAGGCTCCAAAAGCCAGGAGGGCTCAGTTCAAGAAGAAGGCTCGGAAAGGAAAGCGCAAAGTAGCTAAGGATCTTGAAGATAGTACCATCCCTCCTCAACCTACCGAGCATTGTCAAAAGGATCAGCCAGAGGTTATTGAGAAAACGCTAAATCTGGAACCTTCTTCGTGCATGAACGGGTTTAAGGAGGCAGCATTTGGGAGTGTGGAGACAGAAGCAAGCCAAGCATAACTGTCTCTCAAGACGAGAGCTTTGTGAGTTTGTGATTGTAGCTGATTATAATTAGTGGTGGTGACAGGTTGAAGAGAAGTAATATTTGAACGGAAACCCAAAGAGAAAAGAAACCAACAATTGATATAATACTTTTTGTTATGTTAGTTACTCAAAGATAAGGATTTGTAATAAACGATTCTTTGCTGTAGTATTAAGAAACATGAGGTTGCTTTGGTCAACAAAACATAAAGGTTTTCATCTCTACAACAACACTACTCTCACTCTACATTCTACAAGTCTTTCGGATTCGGTATTAGGACAATGCCATCTTGGGAGATGCTTCAGAATTCATAGTCGAGGTGTATGGTGAATATGGAGCTAAACCATATAACATTTAACAATATAGAGATTTTATTTTGGTTAATAAGAAACTTTTATGAATAAGCCCAACTTGCTGACCCAACAGGCCCGTTTACAGAAAACCCTAGTTTCAGAAGAGATAAATAATCTTTGCCTTTCTCATTTTGCTTCTTCGGCGATTCTAAGGTTCATCTAAGAGGAGAAAATGCCGGCAGGTCATGGAGTTCGGGCGAGAACGAGGGACCTGTTCGCGAGGCCGTTCAGGAAGAAGGGTTACATTCCACTATCGACCTACCTCAGGACCTTCAAGGTCGGCGATTACGTCGATGTCAAGGTGAATGGTGCGATCCACAAGGGTATGCCTCACAAGTTCTACCACGGCCGTACTGGTCGTATCTGGAACGTTACCAAGCGCGCCGTCGGTGTCGAAGTCAACAAACAGGTCTGAAGAACTCACATCTCTTCGAAACTTTTACCTGTCTGCTACTTTTAGAGCCTGCTAGAGTTCTTATCGTGATTCTGACACTCTGATAGAAAGTTTATTTTTTTTGTATTAAGTTTGGAGCTTACTTGTGTTATTTGAATTGTTGATCTGTGATTGTTTGATGAGATTTCGCGGTTTTGAGGTTTGATCTCGAAGATTTTTTAATTTCTTGTGGACCTTCAACTCTTGTGTTTGATTTAGTTCTCTACTATGCATTACCATGGTGTTCTTGATACAGTTTCAGATTCCAAAATTGACTGCTTAGGTTTCGTTTAGTCTTCAACGTTTCAATTGGCCCTTTTTGCATCAAAAAGCTGTTTCCATTGATCGATTACTTGAATTGCTGTAATTTCAATGCTGTAATTTGGTTCCATGACTATCGACTATCGTAGTGCTGTAGCTTGGCTTAAAGTCAACCATGATGACTGACATACATATGTTTGTGGTGGTGTTTCAGATTGGCAACAGGATCATAAGGAAGAGGATCCACGTGCGTGTGGAGCATGTGCAGCAGTCTAGGTGCGCAGAGGAGTTCAAGCTGAGGAAGAAGAAGAACGATGAGCTCAAGGCTGCAGCCAAAGCCAGAGGTGAGACAATAAGCACCAAGAGGCAGCCTAAAGGCCCCAAACCAGGATTCATGGTCGAAGGTATGACCTTGGAGACGGTCACTCCCATCCCCTACGACGTCGTCAACGATCTCAAGGGAGGCTATTAGTTCTACTTTTTCCAGACTATTTTGCAGTTTCGTATTTGAATGCTCTTTCATGTGTCTTGGCTACAATTACAATGTCTCTAGGATGCAATCCAGTGAAGCAGAACTTTGTCTCGTTTATAACTATCATTTTCTCTATCTCTTTCTCTTTGTTATCGTTTTAAAGTATTAAACATTTATCTCTATTTAGTTGTTCCCATGAGTAAAAGCGCTCACCTTCCTTTACAATCATAGTGATTATCTTACCACAAAACTGCTGATGAGTTCAACGATCTTCGTTTGTTCAACACCTTGAACCGGAGAATCGCAGATTAACTGAATCTGACCGTCTTAGCCGAATCCCGGTTACTTAAAACCGGTTTTCTGAGTTAAAAAATCTTATGGTTTACGGTTGTCGACTATTTTTCTCCATTTTGTCCCTACTCTCACTGTTTTCATTCAAAAGTCTCGAGAAATACCCGGCGCCGGAGAAAAGAGATGTTCAGAATCGAAATACTAGGAAGAACACTCTCTCGATCCCACCCTCAAATCTTTTCTCGTACATCGTCTCTCTTATCGACATGGTACTCTCCAGAATCTCTCTCTCATCAACAAGCGGACGACGACGATGACCCAGTTCTCGTCAAACTCTCAGTTGCCATCAGAGAATCTTACAGGGATCCGCCATTGGAGCCGTCTTCTTTTACTGCCTCCCCCTCTATCAGGAAGGTCCTTCCCTCTCTCAGCGTTCGTCATGTTGTCGATCTCATCAACCGTAACCCTCTCTCCCTTCCCCACCATTCTATCTTCGCTTTCTTCAAATTCATCTCATCGCAGCCTGGGTTTCGGTTTACCGTAGAATCCTACTTCGACATGGCTCGTTTCCTCGCTGTTCACGAAATGTTCGCTGAAGCACAGTCACTTATCGGGCTCGTCGTCTCTCGGAAAGGGAAAAACTCGGCTTCTTCCGTTTTCATTGCGTTGTTAGAAATGAGAGGAACCACTATGTGTNGGATACAGGAATTAGAGAGAGATGAGAGAGACCTTGGCGAGTGGTCTTTCATGGCGGCGTCTGGTATTCTTCGCTTCGATTGGTCTCCACTTCGTCTTAGGTTCGTCTTCTTCAGATCTACCCGATCTCATTTGATTAGCCAATTTTCTTTGTCAGTTTGGTAGAATCATAGAATTCAATGCCCGTTTGAGATTTTAGGTTTTGAATTCGCGAGATTTATGCCAAATTTAGCTGAACTCGGCTCTCTTTCTAGATTTCTCGTCTTTCATCTCTGTTCATAAGGTTATGTCTTGGTCTTTCGAGATCAGGATTGAAACATTTAAGATAGGGAGGCTGTATTTCTCTATCTCGAGCAACTAAGAACCAGTAGATTTGTTCTTAACATGTTCCCGTTCAATTCATGGGTTGCTGATTTGAAGAGGTTGTCTGCAACTTGTGTTACTTTTCTGGGAGGCTCCCCGTTTTGTTGAAGATAAGAGCAACATGCAAACTATTTGAGGATAGACTTAAAAGACTGTATCACCGACAAGCTTGATGTTTTCTTTACATGCTAAGATGGCATCTGTTAAGTCTTGTGATATGATATTTTTCCAGGTCTATCCGGTGATTCCAAGAATACAAATACAGGAGTTAAGGCAGAGTCTCACAATTCTTCCAGCAGAAGAGGCGCAAAAGTAATCCTCATACTGGTCGGGTTTGTGGCTGTAGCGATGTTCTCCTTCTTCCTGTACAAGCTATGGCAGAAGAAGAAAAGAGACGAGCAGTATGCCCGACTGTTGAAGCTGTTTGAGGAAGACGATGAACTGGAGGTTGAATTAGGCCTTCGAGATTAAAACAAAAAAAATACAATTTGTCAACAATTTGCCTGAGGTATATCTGCTTGTTTTTTTTTTTCCTTGTAAGATAAATATAGAGGTATTAAGAAGAATCAGAGCATGTCTTTGGTTAAAGAAGCTTTACTTTTTAATAAATGTTTGTTATTGACAGGCGTTTTTATCTTATTAGGGCGTCTAGGTGGAACTTATGGCCATTTAAATCTTAAGTATATAAATTTATTATACACATTTGATTGTGGAGAGATGATGATAGGTTACTTGTTTCATGGTTGGAAATAAAACTATCATAACTTGGCCTACATGTTTAGCTTTATTAGGTCTTATTTTGTGCAAGCGAGGCCTGTGATTCTTGCTCTCTTTTGAGATGAAGAGAGCAAGTATAAAAATCAACTTTGACGTTTTGTGAGGAAGAATAAAAAAGTTGGGAGATTAGCAGATAAATGATTATAGATGGATTGTAATCAAGCCGGGGAACGATAAACTTATTGACCGAGAAGCAATATGAAGGTCTTGTTTGTTTCTCCATTTCAAATTGCCATCCAGATTGCCATCCAAATGATGTTTGTTTATTTTCGGTTATTTTGATTGTTCATTTGAATGACCCATCTGAATGTAAATGTGTTTGTTTGCTTAGTTTACATATCCATCCAAATGATTTTGATTAAAAAATGACTAAAATGCCCATACTTTCATTTACATATTTTCAATCTAATCTTAATCATATTAATTTTAATTCTTGATCTAAAATATATTTTATAACCAAATAATTCTCAAATTATTATTTTTTGACATTTATAAATTTTTATTTTCATGAAATCTAATTTTTTTATAAGATTTAAGCTTTGAGGTTTATAAATGGTAACTAAAGCATATATTCCAAGACACAAAGATGACATTTATAAATGGTAGTAACTAAAGCATGAAAGTGGATGACATTTATAAATGGTAGTAACTAAAGCATGAAAGTGGTGATTATTGCATGAGTTCTTTCTTTTTTTATATGGACATTAAAAGACACAAAGATGACATTTATAAATGGTAACTAACACCAAACGCAAAGATGTCATTATACAAACGCAAAGATGTAATTATACAAACTTCAACTTCAGTTTTGTATATATTCCAAGACACCAAACGCAAGTGTAACTAAAGTGGATGTCATTGTACAAACCGAAATGGTCCTCATGCGTCCTTGTTTGTGCAAGTCAACATCCTTAATTATCTTGTTCAAACACCCTCTTGTCTTGTATCTTTATTCTGCATCAACATTCACCAACATATAGCCAATTGGTAATTAAAATCCGTAATACATAATGTGAAAAAACAAAATGTGATTACCTTAATGTGAAAAAACAGAATGTGATTACCATAATGTGAAGAAACAGAATGTGATTACCTTATAAGATTGTCAATAATATTCTTGGAAATAAAGCAAGCCTCAATCAAGACTGAGTAGATGCAAAACATATGAAGTAGCGTTCCCGTACCTTGTTGGACCCTTTGTCACATCAGCATCAGGATTTTCTTCAAGAACAAGAACGAGTTTATCGATTTGCACAACTACAGGCTCTGTTTGCACATTACTGACATAAGGATTACAGGTAGAAACTAGAGATATACACAATGGTTTATGGGTTCTTATTTCAACAAATCAGCTCTCAAAAATCAAGAAAGATAAACTAAGCAGTATAGATTCTGCTATCTCATCCCCACTTGAAACAATTCGATCACAATGAGATGTTTCTCAGTAGCTAAAAATTAGAAGAAAACCCAAGAGTCAGAACACAAACCATGATTTCTCAGAACCCGGTATGGATGTCATTAAAACTGAAATGCACAAGTGACCAAGCTTGGAGTGATGAGCAAAGACACAATCTATGACAATCTCTCTGAATCACAATAAACTGAACCCACACAAACCCCTAATCAAAACATTATTGCTTTCAATATCTGAGACGAACTCAGAAGTACCTAAGCCAAAACCGCAACTAGGCCACATCACCTACAACACTTAAAAACCTTGACACAAATGAGACCCTTTACACTTTTGTGTGTAGNATAGTTTACAATAGTAAGGGGTCATGGTGTTTTTGGCAAGGAGAGGTTTGGCCACAGCAAGTCTTAATCTTGTGGAAGAATCTTACAGAATTCTTGTGAAAAATTCTACCAGAATGGATTAGTCTTTTTTATATATGTCGGTACGTACGTCTTTGTCTTTTCGAGTATGTCGGTACGTCAAAATGTTACAGAATTACTTCTAGATTAGATTTATAAAGCTCAATAGTATACATATATAAACTTCACATACATGTAACATGTGAATTATCTAACAGATCAGTCTCTTCTTAAAGAAGATAGTTGAGATTTTTTTCTGGTCATACCATTATAGTTCTTTGGTTTGTCAATTTTCGAGAGCATTTTCTTTGAATTGGTTTACTAAATTTGCAAGAAAAAAGAAAATAAACTATATTGTAGGTTTAATTATTGTTTTTCTACAATACTTTATGTAGACTATTTGAACCAGAGTTTTATTTTAAAACTCCGAATATTCTACTAGTTAAGCCAGCGTTATTGGATAACTAGATTTGCTTATAAGATTTGTGATGAAATCTTAAAATTGTGATACTTCATCAATCGTAAACAAAAGTCTAGCATTGATTAATATGCACCAACTTTTTATATAAGTCAATAGACTATTTTCCAAATGTTTGGATGACAGGAAATTACTCGACGCAATCTTACAGCAAAAACAAATTTAGTCTTTGCAGGAAACTACTTCACTAGTCACTACTACAATTTCTCTGGGTATATAATAGATTACGAATTTTGAGGGCACCAAACTTTGGATTAGGGCTTTGCTCAAAATAACAAAAAGAAAATTTAAACTAACGAAAACCCTTGTTGCAAAAAAAAAAAAAAACAAGCTTTTAGTCAAAAAAAAAAATAAATAAATAAATAAACTAACGCAACATAACATTTTGGACTTTTAAAAGAAAAAAAAAAGATTTCAAAGTAAATACGTAAATAGTAGGTCGGTCATCATGGGTCGGACAAAAATTTACTATAACGAGTATATAGCATTTGAATTATAACAACCAATCAATGCTTCTTCATGGGCTCCATTTGTAGCCACGTGGCGTTATCACCGCCTTGTATATGAATTAGAGAGAGACGTTTCAACGAATCACAAGTTTTCTTTCTATACTTTTCTATTGTGGTGCCCACTTTCTCGTTTAACAGACGGGACCCCGCCTCAACCATTTTAGAATCTTTTTTAGAATCTCAAAGAGTCTGTGACGAGCTCGTCAGATGAGTACACGTGTCCTACTGTATCGCCATGTCATCAGAATGGTCCCACCCCTTCAATTAATACGAAGCCGTTGGATACAGCGGTCAAGCGTATAGCCGTCAGATCAAAATTCTCTTTTTTTCATTGGATCCTACATCTCTGGATAATTAACATATTTTATTAATTAGCCATAATCACGGCCTAATAAATCCTATTAAAAGTTTATAAAAGCCAACCCTTGGTTTCTCAACAACAATCACTTATCAAACTCAAAGCCCCAAGGCATCACAAAGATGAACTTTCTCTCTCTCTCTCTCTCTCTCTATTTTTCCGACCAAAATGGCACCTGAGATCAGCACCAAGTTAAGCTACGGAGGAAAGAAGAGAGCGTACGTGACGTTCCTCGCCGGGAACGGAGACTACGTGAAAGGAGTGGTGGGTTTGGCTAAAGGGCTAAGGAAAGCTAAGAACAAATACCCATTAGTGGTTGCTGTGTTACCGGATGTGCCGGTGGATCACCGGAGACAGCTGTTGGAGCAAGGCTGCATCGTGAAGGAGATCCAGCCGGTTTTCCCGCCGGAGAACCAAACTCAGTTCGCCATGGCTTATTACGTCCTCAACTACTCCAAACTCCGTATTTGGAAGGTATATACAAAGCCAGGGCTCCGAACAACTTTAAAAAAAAAAATATTATTACCTTTCATTAGGTTAAAGCTATATGTATTTTATTTTCCTAAATAATCACCCCAAAAAAAAAGTATATAATATAATTATGTGGATGCAGTTGGTAGAGTACAGCAAGATGGTATACTTAGACGGGGACATACAAGTGTTTGACAACATAGATCACTTGTTTGATCTTCCCGATGGCAATTTCTACGCCGTTAAAGACTGTTTCTGCGAGAAGACATGGAGCCATACACCTCAATACAAGATTGGCTACTGCCAACAGTGCCCGGACAAGGTGACATGGCCTGAAACTGAGCTTGGTGCTAAGCCACCGTTGTACTTCAACGCCGGCATGTTCGTCTACGAGCCAAGCCTCCCAACTTACTACAACCTTTTGGAGACTCTCAAAGTTGTCAATCCCACACCTTTTGCTGAACAGGTAAAACAAAATCTACACATATCATATGATTCTATATCTAGGGTCTACTATGAATATTCAAATCTAGGGTCTATTATGAATATTCATAGTGTATAAGAGAAAAAAAATTTCCTTATGCCCTGAAACTTTAGGCACGGCCTTGATTCTCAAAACTACATATATATGTTTTCCATCATAGGATTAAATTGATTTGTGTGTTTTTATAGGATTTCTTGAACATGTACTTCAAAGATATATACAAGCCGATTCCACCAGTATATAATCTTGTCTTGGCCATGCTCTGGAGGCATCCAGAGAACATAGAGCTTAACGAAACCAAAGTTGTACATTACTGTGCAGCTGGTTCTAAGCCTTGGAGGTATAAGATCTATATAATTACCTTCTTGTTCATTTCTAAAACGTAAAAAAAGGGTAAAAGATCTGAAATTGCTTCTCTGTTTTGTATCAGGTTTACAGGCCAAGAAGAGAATATGGAGAGAGAAGACATCAAGATGCTTGTAGAGAAGTGGTGGGACATTTACAACGATGAGTCTCTTGATTACAAGAACGTTACTGTGCATTGCGGACAAGAAGAAGAAGAGGTTCACATGAAACAGCAAACCACCCTTCCACAGTTCCTTACAGATATGTCTGAAGCTGCTGTAATTCACTACGCCAAAGCTCCATCCGCAGCCTAGACCACCATGTGAGCGCTGAGCTAGGTTATTGTTAATATCTAGTTGCTTAAAGTCTGAAACTAATGATGTTCAATTAGGAACTTATTATATAATGTTGTGTTTTGCTGTATTTTTTTACTGAATTTAGAGGAGTTTTTAATTCCCAACCCTCTCTGTTTACTGTATATGTTTCCTAAGGATTTTTCTCTCTAAAACACATTCCTCAGATAGTATAGCTTGGTGTTCAGTTTAAGCAGTGCTCATTGATCCCATATTGAAACCCAGATTAGTCCCAAAATATATGAAAAGTCCAGATATTTGTGTCATGTAATACATCTAACATAGTCATGCTTATAACTGAAATCGCCGTAAAAAGACCTAACTCTTAGCCTCTCAAGCATACATCATTTATTCTCTAAATTTACATTAAGACGATGTTGTGTTACAAAAATCACCAACCCTCACGATTCCTTGGTAATCAGACCATTTATGGTTCGTGATCGGATGAAATGTAAAGATCAAGAAACCCTTTCTGGTTCGTGATCGGATGAAATGTAAAGATCAAGAAATATACGAACCAAACCGCAGTCTTAATAGAAATCACCAAACCTCCAGAATTAAAGGATTTCGAACATGATACATTTGACAATACAAGTTGAAACCAGCAGTATATATTAGTTTAAGTATTTTTGGTCAGAATATTAAAACCAAAATTTTGGTCAGAATATCTGTTTAAGAATTAAAAACCAAATTTGGTCTCGACACTAGCTTGTATGGTGATCATCATATATGTACATACTAAAAGAGAAGCCATGAGAAAGAAATATCCAATAACACGTTTGCAAAATTGTGTCAAAAGTTAATTACTTTACCATCATATATATTAATAGAAAAGTTATGAGAAATAATTTTTTTTTTGTCAACTGAGAAATAATGTTACAAATTAATATTCAATAACATGTTTCCACATCACTTCTTTCTAATTTAAATTATCCAAAATTATATCAGTTTCTTTAAAAACTATCATCATCACCATCATCTTCATATATATGTTTCTATAAATATACAATTATCCAAGATAAACTATGGATAATTGTTACAAATTAAAATAGGATCCAAGATTCACATCATCTTCTAATTTTCTTAATCTCTTTATTTCAATGATATAAAACAAAGATATATATAAAACTAGCTATTAGATTTAGAAAATAGTATCTTAGTAAATGAAACAATAAATTAGATCCAAAATTTATAGATAAAATATCTTAAAAATTAATAATATTTAGATTTAGTTTATACTTTTATTTGGTAAGTTCTTCATTTCTCTTACACAATTGACTCAATATTTTTGGAACGCTTTATGAAAAATACTAGACATAAATTGGCAAGCTTGCACAAGTATTTATACATGTTCATATTTCACAATCTATGTATGCAACACAATTTTCAGATTCAAAAATATGAAATTTCCGCCGCACCTCATTTTTCTGGTAACCATTCTTGCTCTCAACAGTTTCATTCTTCACATTGAAACAGTCGAAGTTGATGGATCGACACAAGAATTGATCAATAGCATCTGCATTGAAACTGAAGATTATGAATTTTGTAATAAATTAATCCACAAAGCCTTGAAGACAGAAACGACTAATCTCAAAGATCTCACCTATCTCATATTGCTGACCGCTATTGAACACGCCAGTGATACATATATCTTTATTGGTGACATCCTGCGTGAACATCCTGGCCCTAAGGAAACCATTGGTCTCGACACTTGTCTAATGGTTTACAATGAAGAAACTACTATTTTCGTAAAAGTACGTCAAGAATTCTGTGAGGGAGAATACGAACATATGATTGTAGACATTTTGTCCACAACCAATATCTTAAAAAAATGTAGGATCGATTTTCCGATTCCTACTCAGAAAAAGAATTCCTTGATTGAGAAGAACAGAGTGATGAAAATCTTGATCACCATGTCTGCTGTTTCAGGATATATGGTCAAAAAAGGAAATACTTCTTTGCTTGGTTTAGTTGTTTCCGAGCTTGTTTTTTTCAGTGATTAATTAAACTAAGTAAAATATTAATCAGCTATTTGTAACAGATAAATTTTATGAAAAATAAAATAATTTATTTCTGTACTTTTTACAACAGAATTTCCAATATGTCTCTCAAGATAATAGTTTTATAGTTTTATATTCATTTATCTTATTGGATAAATCAGTTGAAGCTTAATGAACTTAGATACCACCATGTAAAACTTTTGAACTTCAATCTGCAAACATTTAAGTAGTCAAACAAAAACTTTTTCTATTTGGTAATTTTTGTTTGTTTTCCTACACATTTGTAGTTGATTGAGAGACCCGTTTAAATACAGCCAAACAAATCTTATTCTATTTGATGAGTTTTTCTTTTAATTTTGTTTTGTTTTCTAGACCGTTAGATTACTTTCCCCCGAACTATTAGATCTAAAATCTTGACATTCAACGGCGCTAATTTTTTCTTTTTAAACATATTTCTTTCGTTTAAAAAAAATGTCGTTTTAAAGTTTTTTTTTTGTTTAACGGTTTATTATTAAAAGTTTTTTTTGTTTCATAAAAAGTATCGTTTTATATTTTTAATGGAAAGTTTTAAATAAAAATTATGTTTTAATCTTATTGATTCAATGTATTAATTAGAGAAATATTTTTTTAGTATATAAACAAATGATAAACTAAAATTTTAATTATTTTTTTAATTTATGTGAAATATGTCAAAACGACATTTTTTATGAGTGAAACCGAACATCTGAGTTAATATGCCTAGCAGCCTAGTGACCAGATTCTGCGGTTCGAGTTTGTCCAGTCCACGAAAATGAATCAAATAATTAATAAATAGTCGATTTCAATTCATAAAAAAAAAATTATAATTATAATATTTTGTGAATTGTTTTTTTTTGCATAAATTAATAGTCACTTTTTTCTAACTTCTTGCGTCTCTCACTGTTTTATCACTTTCCAAAAGTAATTGCATATTTTGTCTTTTTGTGTGCGAAATAATATCAGTAACGTACATAAATTTGGTCAAAGTTGGTATTTAATATTATATATACATACATCATTTAACAATCTGGCATATATATGCGCACCGCGTAGTATATAATCTATTCATGTACGTGCCAGTACCATGTATCAAACATAAAGTGACTAATTCTGATCAAGTTAAATGTATATCATTCTATACAAAAAGGTGATAAAACATGCGATCACTTTTGGAAAGTAACAAAACGCGCAATAAAGAGTCATACAAATGCTCACACAGATCTTTGGTAACTTAGCTAATATAATAATATACGTCCACAAAAAACTTTTGACTGTTGACTGATTTATTCATATGCCTAATTAATTTTCAAAGATAAAGATAACACCGAATTCATTCTCAATTCACAACAGACTCACACTTACAAACAAACCAAAAACCATGAATCGCATTCTATTGATATTTTTGGCGACCATAGTCGTCTGCTCCGCCGCAGAAGCTCTTCTTGATGGGAAAACTCAACAAACAGTCGACGGAATCTGCAAACAGACAACAGACACCATATTCTGCCGTGAGGTCTATGCCAAGAACCTGAACACTTCTTCCCCAAGCAAGAAAGATATCATGAACGTGACAGTGACAGTAGCTGAAAGATTCTCGGCCAAAACGTATTTCTTCATCAGCACGCTCCTTAGAGATGCTGGAGACGAGAGGCCCGATCTGCAAATGTGCGCCGAAGCTTACGCTATTGTGAACATAGCGTTCACGAATGCTGTCTCTTTCTTTAATCAAGGAATATTCTACAGTAAGATCCCCAAGCTCGAAGAGAGCGTTTCTACTGGTGTTGGTCTCTGTAAGACAAATTTTAGTGTGCCCGGTTATGAGATCAATCCGATGATTGAGAAAAATAGGGAGACGATGGTCTTTATGGCCATGGAAAAGATCGTTATTATGTAATTTCGTTGCAATTCTCTATATGTTCATGTTAGCGACGTTGAGGTTGAATCGTATTTGATAAATGATAACTGCTTTAGATATAATATACCCCTTAAGTGTTTTTTATCTTATTATGCAATTTTGTTGTAAGATTTTTTACCTTTTTTTTTCTTTCTGGTCAACGATTTTATTCATCCTTTTCTATTTTATGATCTTATCGCTAAATCAACCGGTCAAGTATCTTAAATATACTACCAAGAAATTTCTTGTGGGATTCATGTGGTCAGATGATGAAAAAATAAATCAACCACATTAATTCATCGATGAAACGGAACCTATTTGCTTTTATTTTGTTTTAACTTTTGAGGATAATTAGCAAATACGTTCTTAATTAGCCAAAAGTTTTAATGGGAACGCGTGAAGATTAAGAATAATGAAAATATAGAGATCATAAGTGATATTTGTAGTGTATATGGGATGACCACTGGAATAACACACAAGTTAACACTCCATATATCATTGGCCTCAAAATGGTATACACATTAAACACTCGGAAAATGGATAGCCAATTTAGTTCCAGTAACTTAGACATCAAGAAATCCCAAAAGGGTCATAGCTCATACTTAAATGATGAAGAAGCATCAACGGTTTAAGGTGATATAGGTCTTGTGGAACCGTTGCCACTACCTGCCGCTGCTGCTTCTCCTCCTCCTCTGGCGGGCAATCTCGATTCAATATCTTCGTTAATATCCCTTTTGACTATGTGTTGTTGTTTCACCTTCTTTTGGTTCTCTTCTCCCTCTTCCTTCTCATTCATCTCTCTGTCTTTCCCCCACAAAACGCCATACAGCCCAAGAACCACAAGTGCTGATCCCATAAACCTAATTCACATATATCATCTAATTCATCATCATCCGGTTTAATTTATACAATGTTTATATAGGGAGAGCATAGAAACATACGTCCCGGTGTAGAGTTTCTCTTCAAGAAGAGTCCAGCTGAAAACGGCGACGACTACGAGCAGTAAAGGGCTGAAAACAGAGACGTAGAGTGGACCTTTCATCTGGATCGCCCATGACATTAAGCAGAACGCTAACGCAGACGCCACCACTCCCTGTATCCGCGTTTTAAAATTAATATCATATGCGTGTATTATTAGCCTAATTGTGACCTAATCTACATATACATGTATTTGGACTTACGGCATAAAGGGCGGATATGAGGCGGAGAGGAGAGGTAAGAGACCAGTCGGAGAGTTTGTGGTCAGAGATCAAAGCGATGGTTCCACATTGAATACTTCCCATCAAACACATTAGAAGTGTGCTCGTGTATGGTGCTGCAAATGTTTCACTCATTTTCGTCTGCAACGAAGATAATATTTTTAAAATTAATAAACCATAAAAA
>JAHZTW010000001.1:462099450-462132600 GCA_020283515.1 Alliaria petiolata | reverse complement strand
GACGCCGAAGTCGACGTCACCGGAGTCTGTGTGGCCGTTGACGACGGGAGATTCATAGTGTCTGGTCTGCGATTAGGAAAATTAGGGTTTACTCAATCGAGAGGGAGAAAGGGGGCTTGACGGCGGAGAAAAATTTATTCGATTTGCCAAACGGCGTCGTAAATGGGCTCAATTAGTTGGGCCGTATATTTATCTCTTGGGCTTATAGTTTTGATATATACGGGAGAGGCAAATACTATCAGGCCGAAACAATGTCGTATTTTCTTGTTCCATATTATTATGATTGGTTTAAACTGTATGCACGGGTGTGGTTTTTTTTTTTTACTTTCTGAAGGCGTTAGTGTGCATGTAAGATTATTGATGTCTAAACTTTGTTATGTGATGTGGTTGACATGTGTATGATGCTGTGCCATGAGTAATTTACATTGGAAAATGCACTACTATGTCTATTTACGGTTATCCACTAAACCATGGTGTAATGACTCCTACAAGATTTTGAATATTTTGATCCCAGTAACTTTACAGAAAAATGTAAGATTCATCGACTGTGCAGTTTTCTGAATGTAAGACAAGCTTGCCTCATTTTACTCACGGAAATGCAGAGACGTCGTCAATATCTTTATCTAGATGTGCTACAGAAAAAGAGAAAAAAAAACTAAATTCCCTAGAGATAGAGTGAGAAGACTGAGAACCAATATTTTATGGTCCAAGGAAATTGGTTATTACCATTAAGCAGAGGATAGCATGAAATCTCTAAACAATCATATTTGGGCAAAACAGAACAACGATATCGGTTGCAATGTTCTCAATGAAGGAGACAAATGTGGCCAAGTGTTAAAATGGGCCGGTGAGTAGAGTAGTGGACCCAATGACAATAAACCCACTTAATGAATTGCACCCACATTATATTACATTTTGAGTTTGCCCTTTTTTTTACAGGTCATAACAATTGTCAAAAATCTAAGTGGGTTTGGTTTGCAGTATTGATTAGTTTTTTGGACAGTCCAAAGGAAGTGGGGACGTTTTTGATTATGAGGATAGGGACACAGCCAAAAAAAATGCGTGTCAACGTGTACAAGTTCATTGCATTTTGTGGGGGCGTGTATTTGCATTATATACATACAGATTCTTGCCCAAAAATATTGTTTCTGGTCAGCATTTTGCACTAATTAATGAGACGGATTCTCTCCTTTTATATATCTATGTGGCCAGATTGTCATTAGCGTATGTCACGTACGCGTGTCACATCTCCCGTTGCCTCGACAGTCACCACGTGTCTCGAGTCATCTATCACCAATATTCACCATCGTCGTGAATGATTTTATTGATTACGATCACCACCGAAAGCTCCTCCAACAAATTTGCTTTTGTGTTGACGTAAAGTGACGTTTTGATGTATATAAGTATAACACGTAGCTGATCTTATATATTGCAGAAGGGTCAATTCCTTCTATAAAAACACAAAATAGGGTGTTTTTTTCTTTCTTTTGCAGTTGTTAAGGTAGTGAGATAAAAGATTGTGCGTGTGTGTTATTTTGCTAAGAGTAAGAGATATCAAAACGTGTTGGCCTAGCCTAATCCACGGCCACGGTGGATTGAGAATTTTGCGGGTCAGGGTGGCCTGACATATAGCAGCACTTGGATGGGTTTTCTTTTGTGTTTATACTGTTTTTATTTAGTTTATTCGGTTTATTTTTTTTAAATAAATTGTTCTTTACGAAAGATGGAGATAGACTTAATGGTCCATGCAAATCCAAATATAAGGTACTAAAATTATCCATATTGAAAGTTTCTCAAATCCGTTATCGTGAGTAATTGAGTATGGCCAGATTATACAAAAATGCTTACGAAATTGGATTATCAAAATTTTATGTCGATATTAGTTTTACATATAGGAAGGAAGCAAATAGATATTCTAAGACACAAGCTCTACAACGAGAGTTTGGAATCAGTATAATTATACAAACACATCCTATGATTAGACAAAACCGGAATTATTATTAATAAGCAAATGATTGGTTGCATTAATATTAGTTTAAATTTCAAAAGTATTATTTGGCAAAAGAAGTACATGTTATTTGTATATAAATACAACTAGTTAAGTGAGTCCCCAAACCTAAGGATGATTAGTATAGTAAAAGACACAAGAAAATAATGATTAGAAAGTCAAATCTTTTATTATTAAGATAGTTTAAGAGAGACAAGGTTGCTCAACCCCACTTGGAGTGTGATGCTTTTTTTTTTTTGGCAGTGTTCCTTTATGATAACACATCACAAGTCTTTAGTGTATCACAGGCCCATGTCACTACTTTAAAAGATAAGATAACATATTCTACTATGCTATTATTATTTATTTTTCATAGTTTTATATGTATGTAGACACACACCATGAATTAATTGTAATAATGCAAAGGACTGTGCCATGTAACAGAGACAGCCGGTGTGTGCAGAGAGGTCGGTGAGAAGCAATTTGGTTCAATAAACCACCATGCCCAACTCTCTTCTCTAGGTCCCTTTCTCTTTTAATTTTCTTTTAATAACCATATCTTTTTTTTTTTTTTTCCAGGCAAAAAACACACTACGTTTTATTAAGCATGTGAGAATATAGACTAGTTTTGTCAAAAGGTTATACTACTCCAGCTCCAAAATACCTGCATATGAGAGAATAGTCTAGTCTTGTGAAAAGGTAAAATTTTTCACCAGATATCAACAGTAGATTTAATTGATCAAGGGTTTTTTTTGAATTCGGACGTCAGTTCAAACAATGATTGAAAGAAAACCATATTAGACGTTTTGGTCCTCGATCTATAAAAATATATAAAGTTTGGTCCAAAATTTCTTAGTCAACAAATTTTAAAAAAGGTTTAAATCTGTAATTCCTTTTAATACAAAGTCCAAAAAAATCGTAGGTTATATTGTTCAAAAAAAAATATATATACTGAGAGTAAAAGCAGTAGAGCTAATGATTCGAGGGACGCTAAAAGTTGAATGTTCGAGGGGAAGCGTCTCAGAGACTGTGAAACTCAAATCCTCTGTTACAGTGCGTGCGACGATTTGGTCCCCCTCTTCTCTCTCTCTCCGTCTTGTGCGTCGGTTTGTCTCCTTCTCTTCTCTCTACTTTTTCTTAAGTTTACTACTACTGCTCCCCTCTCTGCCGTCTTCTTCTCCTGTGTTCTCGATTCACCATCTGCATTTGGATTGATGTCCCTTTAATTAATGCTTCGAGGATCTCTCTCTCTCTCTCTTCGCCGACTTCGATTTCTAACATCCTTTTCTCAGGTCAGCGACGTCTCTGCGATTGTTTTGTTGCTACGATGATACGTTTTCGTATAGGGTTTTCTGTTTTGACTTCAGATAGAGCCATGATGAAATTTTGATTCTGGGTTTTTATGGGTTTCTGTTACGATTCAGGGAACACGACGAAAGATTTGATTTTGTTTTGTTTCTCTTAGAGCTGGTTAATTAGCTCCGAGGTTCACTGTTTTGAATCGCTCTTCACTCTGATTATGATTAAACAATTGGTTTGACTAATCATTATCATTAATTTATATGAATCTCTCTGCTACTTTTTTTATATTTGCGTACTGACAGAGACATTGATTTCTTTTCTATTTCTTATTACCCCATTTCCTAATCTGGGAAGTATGTCTTGGTCTCAATTTGGTCAATTTATGAATTCCCTCGTATTTTCAGGATCAAGTCTCTGTTTGTAAACGCAACACCATGCCTCTGTTTGAGCTTTTAAGGCACACCAAAGCTAAGCTCGAATCTGCTCAAGACAAGAACCCTTCTCCGTGAGTCCATTCACCTGTCCCTCTTCGTGACTCTCTTGTTTCGAGTTCATCAGTTTCATGTTTTTTTTTTGTTTTGCCCTTAAAAACAGACCTTTGGATGAAGTTGTTGAGCTGGTGTGGGAAAATGGACAGATTTCAACTCAAAGCCAGTCAAGGAGATCAAGGAACATTCCTCCACCACAATCTGTTCATCAAGCAAGCTCTTCGAGGCCTAGAGAGATTGGAAACGGCTCAAAGACGACGATGGTGGACGAGATCCCTATGTCAGTGCCGTCTCTAATGACGGGTTTGAGTCAAGACGATGACTTGGTTCCATGGTTGAATCATCATCATTCCCTAGATGGATATTGCTCTGATTTCTTGCATGATGTGTCCCCCGTTACTGTCAACGAGCAAGAGAGCGATATGGCCGTAAATCAAACTGTTTTCCCGTTGTTTCAGAGAAGAAACAATGGCAATGATTTCCAGTCACATTGTCTGTATGGAAGTGAAAGAGCTAGAGATCCTGCTAACCAACAAGCCAAACTGGATCGGTTTACCCACACACAGGAACCGTTAGTCACTAGGAACAAGCCTGGTTTGATCAACTTTTCGCATTTCTTACGCCCTGCAACTCTGGCTAAGACTAATAACCCTCATGGCACTAGAGAGAAGAGTCCTCAAAGCCCGCCGACGGCGAATGTGTTTCAGACCAGAGTTCTTGGAGCTAAAGACTCTGAAGATAAGGTTCTTAACGAGTCTGTTGCTTCTGCTATGCCTAATGATAACCAAAAGGCTTGCCTAATTCCAGAGGACTCTGGTAGAAAAGAACAAGAGAGTGAAAAGACCGTTGTATGTTCTTCTGTTGGCTCTGATAACAGCCTCGATGGCCCATCGGAAAGTCCTTCACTTTCTTTAAAAAGAAAGCATTCGGATGTTCAAGACATCGACTGCCATAGTGAAGTAAGTTAAACTCATTATCATTTAATGCACATTTCAAATCTCGTTTCTTCGCCGTTTTTCACAGTGATGTTCTTCAATATTGCGGAGCAGGATGTTGAAGGAGAATCGGGAGATGGAGGAAAGGAAGCAGCTCCATCTCGAACGGGCATGGGTTCAAAGAGAAGCCGCTCGGCCGAAGTACATAATCTGTCTGAAAGGGTGAGTGAGTGAATCCCCCAAAGGGTTTATTTTTCCATTCCTAAACTCACAAAGGACTGCTCTTTTTTTCAGAGACGGCGTGATAGGATTAATGAGAAGATGCGTGCTCTTCAAGAACTCATACCAAACTGCAACAAGGTCGGCTTTTTTCTCTCCTCTCAACTCGATTCTGTTTATGAGATGATGAGCAATGCCCTTCAAGATATTTTTGCTGCAAATTAATTTTTGTTGTTGTATTTGACCGGCTTCACTTACTTGAAAGCTTTGAATGGTTGTAAAGGTTGACAAAGCTTCGATGCTAGATGAAGCAATCGAGTATCTCAAGTCACTCCAACTTCAAGTACAGGTAACACTCTCACTAGTCACTAGTACGTAAAACTGATAAAAAAGTTCACACTAATTAATAATATCAACACAATCATCATTCAGATCATGTCAATGGCGTCTGGTTACTACATGCCACCGGTTATGTTCCCACCGGGTATGGCCCATTACCCGGCAGCAGCAGCAGCAATGGCAATGGGTATGGGAATGCCTTATGCAATGGGCTTGCCTGATTTGAGCCGAGGCGGTTCCTCGGTTAACCACGGACCACACTTCCAGGTCCCGGGGATGCAATAACCATTGGCGATGGCGATTCCACGTGTCTCTGGTGGTGGTTTCTTTATGGGTTCTTCAACGATGGAGATGAATAAGGGCGATGATGGTTCCACTAGAGATCTTTCTGGTTCTAAAGATCAAACGACGGCCAAGAACAACAATAGCTTGAAACCTATTAAGAGAAAACAAGCGTCTTCTGATCAGTTTTGTGGATCGTCGTAACATATACACAGACTTGAGAACTGATGCATCAATTGTTTATCAATAGCATTCAAAGAAATCAATTATAAAACCCACAAATAAACAAAATTATTTTGTGTTATTAAATGATAAAAGAGCTTTTTGGAGCTTCTGTTATCTATAATTTTTTCCGTCAACAAGAAATTTTTGGATTTAATATTTCTTTTAAATGCTGGTAATTAAAATATGTTGTGAATTTCTGGCTAGATAATATTTTCCCAAATGCAAAGTTGTAACATGAACTTGGTTGGATCCGCTTACACCAAGATATGTAGTAGGCATGGGTTACAGGCCTGTAGCTTATGGTTAAAACAAGTGTGATGGGTTTCTAAGCCCATTTCGTTAAAGACCTTTATGGTAATTTTGTTTTGTGTTCACAAAGAAGTAAGTTGTCAACATGCTATACCTACGATATATTTCTATAAATAGCAAGAATCTTAATAGTCTATGAACTATCTTGATCTTTTTTTAAATCCTGACGTAAACTAAAGTTCAGTGTGATGAATTTAGTCTATAGTTCAAGATAAATTTTCAATGAATCTGTCCTTGTTTAATTTGATGAGACTTTTTAACCTTTTAAGAAGAAAAAAGCTTATTAGTACTAAAAAAGGAGTCTAGTAGAAAGAGGAGAACAAAAACGGGTTTAGACTTCATTAGTTACGATTGATATCTTCTAAATTTATAATGAAGATGGATTAGACAGCTCTTAACTAATTACGAAAACCAATGACTTAGGATAAGCAATAGGAAACGGACACGTGGATCACATAGGGAGACAAATGAAGTAAAAGATGTTTTAATTGAAGGACCCTTAATTGAAACTTGAAAGAGAAGAAAACGGTTTTAATGTTGGCAAAGCAAAAGAAAAGTTAGACATCATTTTGCTTTTGGGACTAATATATCAAGATTATCTATGATTATGTCTTTTCTTCCTCATGTCTTACCAATTAGATTGGGCCATATTAGAGAGAAATTCAACCATACAAGCCCTCTTTTCTCACTTTTAATCAAACTTGATATATTGTTTGCCTTCTTTTCTAAGTTTGATATTTTTCTCCACCACAAATCACAAGACACAAATCAAATGATCATTTTGGGAAAAGCAAAATGAGGCAGGCAATTAGTAAAAATATTATAACAATACACAAGCACATGGTTTAAAACTTTTGTTCGCGTATTATAATACAAAAACATTTTTACTATAAACTACAATGTTAAATAAAGGTATACTCTAAAAGTATAGTAGATCAAATGTATCATCAAAATAAATAACATCCTATGATAAGTTTTTAGTTTATATGGGAAATGAACTCAGTCCATTGTATGTAACTCATCTCAGAAGTCAGAACTCAACTAATATCAATTCATTAAATCTTCAGAAATACTAATTGGCAAAGCTGATGGATACCAAGCCAAATCATGAGTAATTAACAACATCGACCTGAAATTGAAGTCTTGAATAACTTGCAAATTAATTGAATTTTTAAATATTTATATGATAATGTAATTAAATCCAAGCTGTAATTAGCTAATGTATATTAATTATATGGTCTTTGTCTTTTCATATGGGCATAATCTATCTATTTAGTAGGAAGTATTGCTTTTTAATTAATGAAATGAGGATTTATGAGAAACTTCAATATTTTTTTTAAACAGAAAATAATAAAAAGGGTCCTTACTCAGTTACTCCTTAGTACAAGTGCATGCATGTGCTAATGTTTTCTTGATGATGGTGGGATTAATGCTAAACGGGCCAATTAAGATGGTATACAATTTAGGTCACTTCTCATTGGGCCCCCTCTCTCTATCCGTGACTTCATCCTCTTAATCTAAATGTACTATACTTTCTAACAAGTCCCTTTCTCCTTGTCTAATTAATAAAATTCTTATTACCACAAAAAAAAACCCGATATAAATCTTCCATCAACATCGTTGTAGAACGTGATTAAATATTGTGCACTTTCACAAACTTTAATGAATGCATCTTTCCGTTAGCCAATACGAAATAAAAATTATATCCTCTTATAGTGAATCTAGATTTTGGTCTAAATCTTTTAGTTATAGAAAGCTATTGTACAGAATAAACAACAATACATTGATGCAATGATGTATCATTATCATGTATGTAAATTAAGTTGGAGCCAAAAAATAAGAATAAATAGGTTTGCTATCGCCATGTACGTCACTTGATTTTTACAAAATATTTACATTTATTTTTTTGATTAAACTCACTTTCATAATTTGATTAATACACTTTAAGAATGGCTCAGATATATCAAATTTATTCAAATCTCAAAATTAATATCATTAAAAACGATGTAAGAAAGAATCATCTTAGATGACACAATTTGCTTTCAAATTCCAAATAACGCTCTTTGTCATGTAAATTATGCTGGATCAAGAGAATCAGAAATTAAAGAATGGCAATGCAATGTAGATTGGAAATTCTACTGTGCACAACACCAATAATTTTAACTGAACCAAACTTGTTAATTGTTATGCTACCTTTGGCAATATGTATTACGTACAAATTTACAATATAGTAGTAGTAAGTAACTAGTAACGCGCGCACATCGAAACCAAATAAAGCGCCGTCGAATCATTTATATTCTTTTGTTGATAAAAATGGGAACCCTACGAGCAAAATAGGGCCTAGATTTAAGGAGAGTTCTGTTTATACTATAAGAGACGTGTTAAGTGCACAGCCTCTTCTCCATTTTTTTGTCGGCGAAGATTTTATAATCCTCGTGAGTTGTGACAATGGCAAACGACAACGACCGTATGACGTAATCCTTCTTCACTTCTCTACTTAGAGAGACTTTCAAATCCACCAAAATTAGGGCAAAAACTAACGGAATTAAATGACAGCGAGGATACTTAATTAGCTTTTCTAAAAGAAAACTACTAATAAGAGGTGTGGTTGAGGGTTGCCTTGAGATTGAGGGTTGCGTTGAGAGAACAGCTCATATGTTCTCATATGTGTATCTTTGGTTTTTATGGTTAATATAACTTGGAAACACTTCCAATATATAACTACAGTGTAAAACATAGTATTCTATTGCATGAAGATCAACCGGGGTTCGTAAAATAAGAAACTACAAATTGTCATACTTTATGTTTCATGTTGATGATTTACATCGCTACTTTTTTATATATTTATTTTGACATGCGCCAGAATAAATATTCAGTATATTATATTTAAAAAAATCATATGTAAGAATTTAATTATGATGTAATAGAAATGATTAGTTGTGTAAATTGATGAAAACACTACTGAATTTTTTTTTTTAAATCAAATTATATGCATGTATGATCGTAATTGAATTCTTCGAAAAATCACAGAAATATTAAAAAGCAATTCAAACATATAGTGGTAAAAGAAAAGGCATCTTCCCGTTTAGCAGAAGATAAGTTTCTCCAAGGCCATATTATTTCAAAAGGAAGAGATTAGTCTGAAAACTTGGAAACAAACGAATAAAAAGATGCATGCTCCTAATATCAAATAAAAAATAACGCTTAAAAATCTGAAATCATATACATATGGTTTGCATATAATGGAAGGGCTGCGGCGGATATATGCATGATTGTCTTATAATCATGATGATGATGATCAAATGATGGGTCTCAAATCTCAATCATGCATGATCCTAATCGAATATATTCCATTTTTTAGGGGATAATATTATATAGTTGAAGTTAATATAATGTTTTCTTTTCCATGATATACTGCAAGAACGTGTTGATTGGTATTAGTTTATTGAGTATGAATAAAGAGAAACTCGCTGCAATTGCAAAGTCTTTCCATATATATATTATTCGCGTTTCTTTGAAATTAATCATTTGGTGAATTATATAATTCGAAGTATCTTTTGACAGCTTTGGTTCGAGATATTCTACAATAAATCCACCAAGCCATTTATTTTACTGTGTTTGATTATGAGACATTTCATGTCGGTTTTGTTTATTTTTATGAGAAGGATATTATTTAGCGAGTTTTGCTTTTGGACTCCTGCATGAACAATGGCATTGAACAAGAGATATTCCCTCGCGTTAAAGGCTTCATAAAATTGTCGACGAAACAATTTTTTTTTTGTTTGAACATTTAAATTACTTCATTAGTAGAAATCAGAAATATATAAAAGTAAGGTATATATATGAGACATACGACTTACTAGAAGCAGTGCCGGTCCAACTAAATTGGTGACCAAAAGACAAAAAAAATAAATATAATTTTTTATATTTATAATTATTAAATAATATCTGTTTGTTAAAAAAAAATAACCATATATATATATTGATATATAAAGTCTAAATTATCTTGTATTTAACTTTTTTTATATGGTTGTAACCTTATAAACACATTATTTTACAAATTTTACAACAAAAATGTGATCCAACAATTAATAAACAATTTGGTAGCTCTAATCCGTGGCTTACCCGCTTATACTCTAGGCCGGCCCTGACTAGAAGAAATAATGATTTTCGAATACTGAAATAACTAAAAATGTTTTAAAATTTAGTTTTAAAAAAAACTAAAAATGTTATAGTGGAATATATATATATATATATATTACTGTATTTTTACTTATTAGTTTTTATTTTTTTATTTTTTTTTGAATTTCTCCTTGTTAAATTTTTATGGTTAAACATGTTTATCAAAATATAATTTTAAGATATACAACCTAGTAAGGATTGGCTTTTAATATAGAGTATTTGTACTTAATAATTTCAGTCTTCTTTCTTTAAAAACAAAAAAACAATTTCAGTCTTCTTTGCTATTTATCAAATTTACTCATCATGAACCAAAAAATGTGTGGGCTATGAGCGAGACCAGTACGTAGGAGCATTACATATAATATATCTTAATGCAAGTATATAAATTTACCATATAAATATATCAAGAATCAACAACTTACAAACTTTCTATACGTCTAATCTTTTTTTCACGATATTTTTAGGATTTGGGTCCCAATAAACAAATGGATAAACGGTAAGAGTCTAACGAGAGGCGGCCATCGATCCAGATAACGTAAGAAAAGTACAAAAATTCAACATGTGAATATTTGAGGGAAAGTTTGGGTGAATGGACAAAGAATATACCCTCTCTATTATGACTGGTTTAAAGGCCAAAAAAAGGGAGAAAAATGCCAAAGAGAAGTGAGTCCATTTAAATTAAAAATTGTGTAAAGCAAACAAAAGAGAGACTTAATTATTCTCATTCATCTGCAAAAGAAACCATGTTTTTAAAGCAAAATTTCTAAATTCCGTTATGTAGACATTTAATTCCATTTAATCATTTCTGGAAACATTAACCAATGATGACAATTTCTTGCTGGTTATGAACCTTTCCCATTATTTCCTTTAATTGATGCGTTCATCTTCACAAAGATTTAGTCCACATTTAGCATTTGCTTTAATTTCATTGCAGAAGTCTTTCATGACGACAACAATCAACTATCTTCTTTCAATTTGTCCTCATTTCTTATCTATACTCCATCTCATGTGTTTGTTTTAATTGTTCCGTTCTCACTGTAAATATTTTTTTTGTATACAGTGATACAGATATTGAATAAATCGTTACAATGAGTTTGTAGCTAGTAAAAATTTCGGAAAGGACTCGGATGCATTTGGTGACATGCATAGATATCACATAAAAACTTATAAACTTTTTCTCGTCATGCATAATTCCCACTCAAAGAGTGCTACATCCTTGTCACATACCAAAAACGTTTTAGGAGCACGCATTGCTCCAAACTCTCGTCTATGTGCGATTTTGATACAATTTTGTAATTGCTATCAATTAATTATGATTTTTTTTAAAAAATAGTTTGTTTCTCAATTTATACCACTTAAAAAAAATTTCCATGAATTCTATTGAAACATATTCACTGAGATCTCGTAACAAGATTTTAAAAAAAATGTTTAGACTTAGGTGATGAATGTTTGTGTTGTTTTTAGATTTTGGTTTTTGGTTTTTGGATTTTGGTTTTTGTTTTTAGATTTTAGTTTTTAGATTTTGGTTTTTTGATAATACTTGAGAGAAAAACTCCAAAAATATAGATTTTGGTTTTTGCTTACAAATTGGAAGTTATTTTTAAAAACTAGTTTCCCTAAATTTTAGGGAATCTATTTATCAAAAAACTTGATTGGCAAATAAAATGGTTTTTGAAAAACAAAAGCCAAAAACTCTTTCAAAAACTACAAACATTCATCACCTATATTTCTACCCAAAAAAAAGTTTTTGTAAATCATGACTTACATGAATCTCCGAAATGAAAATCTTTAGAAGAGTTGTTGAGGTCACGCTGGCTTTTGGCTGCGTAGAGTGGTTCGTAACATCTTCGAGCACAAACTGAACATGAATGAGCATGTCTCCACTACTTAGAGCCACACTTGCTATCAATTTTAAAAGAGTTTTTATCAATTGATTGAAATTAATTTCGATTATACTTTTATTGTTGCATTTGAATGTATGATCATAATGGGTCCGTTTCGAGATGACGAATGTATGATGATTGGAGTGATGTAAAGGTCAAAACTACATGAACTCCATTTCTTAACCATGACTATTTTACCATTGGTGTGAGCCAATCCGATGTGGACCAATCACATTGTTTTTACAAAGCTAAAAAAGATGCATACTTTTTGCTCTTTTATCTTTAAAGAAACTCATATAGAGAGAGAGACAGAGTGAGGAATAAAAGAGAGTATAAAAAAAATTCAACAAACCCTTCTGAAGAAAGTGACTTTTCTTAGTCCTATTAATACTCTCTCTCACTCTGGAGATCTGTTATTTCATTTTCTCCACCTTTCTCTTCTTTTCTCCTCAGATTCCATTAACCTTCAAAACGTTCTTCCCTTTCATCGTTCCTTTGCTCAGCATTGCAGCTCTAATAAACCAAATGGGGAGACATTCTTGCTGTTACAAACAGAAGCTGAGAAAAGGGCTTTGGTCTCCTGAAGAAGACGAGAAGCTTCTCAATCACATCACTAATCACGGCCATGGCTGCTGGAGCTCTGTCCCTAAACTCGCTGGTAACATTTTCTTCCTTAATAATTCACCGGCAAAAAACATAAACTAAAAAAGAAGCTACCTTTTCGTAATAACAATTCACAAATCTGAGTCTACTACAGGTTTGCAGAGATGCGGAAAGAGTTGCAGACTGAGATGGATCAATTACTTGAGACCTGATTTAAAAAGAGGAGCTTTCTCTCCAGAGGAAGAAAATCTCATCGTCGAGCTCCACGCTGTCCTCGGAAACAGGTATTAATTAGATATCAACAATAACGCTGTCAAAGAAAATATCATAGAAAACAGAGGATCATGTCTGTCTCTTGAGCTTCCTCTGTTTTTGGCTCGCTCTGTTTTAACAGAGGATCATGTGTATCTGTTAACCTTCCTCTGTTTTTGATCAGATGGTCACAGATTGCGGCAAGGCTTCCGGGACGAACCGATAACGAGATCAAGAATCTTTGGAATTCAAGCATCAAGAAGAAACTGAAACAGAGAGGCATTGATCCAAACACACACAAACCCATCTCTGAAGTTGAGAGCTTTGGCGACAAAGACAAACCAACAACAAGCAACAACAAAAGAAGCAGCAACGACCACAAGTCTCCTAGTTCCTCCTCTGCAACTAACCAAGACTTCTTCCTCGAAAGGCCATCTGATTTCTCCGACTACTTCGGTTTTCAGAAGCTTAGCTTCAACTCCAACCTCGGACTCTCTGCTGCAACTGATTCTTCACTCTGCTCGATCATTCCGGCGCAGTTTAGCCCCGGAAACATGGCTGGTTCTGTCTTTCAGACTCCGGTATGCGTAAAGCCTTCAATCAGTCTTCCTCCGGACAACAGTTCGAGCACCGTCTCCGGAGGAGATCACGTGAAACTGGCTGCACCTAATTGGGAATTTCAGACAAACAACACCTCAAATTTCTTCGACAATGGCGGATTCTCATGGTCAATCCCAAATTCTTCTTCTTCGCTAGTCAAACCCAATCATAACTTCGAAGAAATGAAATGGTCAGAGTATTTGAACACACCCTTCTTCAACGGGAGCACTGTGCAAAGTCAAATCTCTCAACCGATCTACATCAAATCAGAGGCAGATTACTTAGCCAATGTTTCGAACATGACAGATCCTTGGAGCCAAACCGAGAACGAGAATTTGGGCACAAATGAAGCTACTGACGTGTTCTCCAAGGATCTTCAGAGAATGGCCGTCTCTTTTGGTCAGTCCCTTTAGCTTTTTTTTTCTTTTTCTTTCTTAATTCTAACAGATGTAGAGAACAAAAAGATATACAATACATACATACGTACAGTGGATTTTAGTGTTCTGTATATTCATGTGGTAAAAATTGAGCTGTCTTTATTTTTATTTTCAAGTGTGTTTTATACGTCAAATATTCTTCTATCTTCTGCAAACCTTTCAGTCTCATAATATATATACTCTTCTATTTTTTGTTTTGTTATAAAGACTATGATGTATAGTATTCTCGATGATTTCAGAGGTCTGTGTTTGCAATTAATCTGTTGAAGAACAATGATGAACGTAATAAATCAGTTTCTGTCCGTTTCCGAGAACGAGTTGTGATCCAGAGTCGCATCCTTCACCGTTTTTCAGACCTGTAATGAATTAAAAGACAAAAAAGAGGACAAAAAAAAAACATAAAATTAAAGCAAATCATAATAAATAAACTAAAGTGGGAATTAGCTCAGCTAATAAGAAGGGACACTTTTTTCGAAAGGAACCGAGTTTGAAACTTTTAATACGACGTTATTTATTCACAAAAGAAAAGAAAAATGATGTCCCTTTTCTGAAATTAATGACTGATCATATATTTAAGATCATTAGAAATCGAATACCTTTAATTTCTTTCTTCTGGCTATTATAAATTTTGGAAAAAAGGGTGTCTTTTCTGCTTATTGTCTTCTTCTCTGTATGTGTTTTTTGTAAGTCATATCAGAGAATTGGAATTGTCCTCATGTATGTTTTGGCCGGCGTCAGAATATTCTTTAGCCGTAGAAATTTCGAAANTTAAGAGAATGAGTCCTGCTAGACTCCAACTCCACATAAGCGCATCCATTTTCCTCTTAATGAATGGATGAAATGAATATGGAGACGTACGTAGAGTGGTCAGTATATAAGCGGCGAAGAGAAGATCCATCATCGATTCCTGGTCTTTTGTAGAAACACATTTTTTATAGGGAAACTCAACTATAAACAAAAACCAGAGAGAGTGTAGCATTAATTAACAATCAAAGGTAGGAAATACAAACAAACAATCTGCTTCGAAAGGTGGTAAGAATTTTCAGATGCTTGCAAGAGTTCAAAAGCTAGAAGACAAAGATTGCTTTGGATTGATAGTAAATGTTGAATACTGTATATTGTTTACAATATTAATTACCAGTCACAGGGGAGATTTACAATATTTTGTTTTTATAATAAGAATTTTTCTTCCTTAGGATTCTACATCATGAATCATGAACTTGCCATATAGTATAAATTACCAGCTCTAGCTTGAAGCATGTGATGGATCATGGATCATGGTCATAATAGTTTTAGAGCAAAGTTAGTTGTGTAATTGAACTTTTTACTTAAGTGGTCCAAAATTGGGTTTATGTATATCAGATTGATATCATAATCTCTTTTTTTTTTTTTTCTGTTCTTACATTTTACATACGTGTTGAATGGTGATAAAGAAAAAACGTGCTTCCTTAACATCATCTACATTGCAATAGAAAATCAAGCGTGTTCCCGAAACAGAAAACGGTGTCGTTTACCACTAAATAATCTGAACGATTTGCATTCCCATCTTTTTGAATCCACACAAGCGTCGTCTAAGATGAGGCTTATTAAACAGTAAAGCCCAAACTAAAAACTATGGATAGACCCAACCCACTAAAGACAAAACGAAACTATCGGAACAAGAAGCAAAAGCCATCAAAATCGGAGGGCATTTTTGCAAATCAAGTTTTCATTCAATCAGTTTAGATAAGACAAGCATTATCTGATAAATAACATTAGGTAATCTTAAATAATTCATTTTTAGAAATCATTAAATATCTCTGTACCGTGTAATACCAAAACAAGTGTAAGCCATTTTATTCAATAGCACAGCCCTGATCCATCCGTTTAGTATTCGTTGACCTTTGACATTTCATTTTGACAGAGGAGAGAGAGAAAAAAGAAGGCATGCATGTTCCTTGCTTTTTCTCTCAGAAAAGTCATCGCCTCTTCAATTATTCTCTCCTTTATAAACAGTAATAATTCGCAACTGTAACAGCCCCACCATTAACAACAAACCAAGAATCCCATGGCTTCACCAACTCCAACTCTCTTCCTCCTCCTCGGCCTCGCCGTCTTCTTCTTCTTCAGTACAGCCTCCGCAGATCCCGACATGCTCCAAGACCTCTGCGTTGCTGATCTCTCCTCCGGTAAGAATCTGACTTACCCTAATTAAAAAAACTCCGATCTCATCTTTTCCATTCCCCTAAAAAGCTTCAATTCTTTCTTCTCTTTTGCAGGAATCAAAGTCAATGGCTTCCCTTGCAAAGACGCAGCAAATGTCACGTCACTAGATTTCTTCTCACAAGGGTTAGCGAATCCAGGTCTCACGAACAACACATTCAAGGCCTTAGTCACAGGAGCAAACGTAATGACGATCCCAGGACTCAACACACTCGGTGTCTCCCTCTCTCGCATCGACTACGCACCAGGAGGCTTAAACCCACCTCACACGCACCCACGTGCCACCGAAGTCGTCTTCGTCCTCGAAGGAACCCTCGACGTTGGGTTTCTCACAACCGCCAATAAGCTCATCTCTCAATCCCTCAAGAAAGGAGACGTCTTTGCTTTCCCCAAAGGACTTGTGCATTTCCAGAAGAACAATGGCCATCTCCCTGCTTCTGTTATCGCTGCTTTCAATAGTCAGCTTCCCGGAACTCAATCTCTTGGTGCTACTTTGTTCGGCTCTACGCCTCCTGTCCCCGACAACATCTTGGCTCAAGCCTTTCAGACATCTCCAGGAACCGTCAAACACATCAAAACCAACTTCCAACCCAAGAAATGATCTTCTCCAAATTCCGCTTCTGTTTTCTCCTTTTTATTTATCTTGTGTAATAATCAATAACTGATCCTTGAGTCTGCATTTGAGCTCCATACTCTCATATAATGTATTATCTTCTGTATAATCATTCCCCATTTTATTTTATTTTTGGTTTAAGAGTTGACTACAAACAGGTAAGCTGATGTTGATCTAATTTGGAAAAGCTTCGAATAAAATATGAAAGCAGGTAAGCTACTTATCTGACCCTTTATACTATAAAATAATCACAATCACAACTTGAGAGACTCTTACGTATGGGACTAAAATAAAACTGATTAATTTAATTGATAAGATCAAACCTTATATACTTCCCCCATGTGCTTCTTCTTTCAAATCTAAGCGTACTTCATATGGCCAGCTAATTAGATGATCTGTTGAATTTAGAAATTTATCTACTTCTTGATGGGGCTAAGCTAAAGCACCTTTTTTTAAACTAAGGATTCTTGCAACATAGTCAGGGATCATACTTTACCTCTAAACCCTGGCATGTTGCATTATTAACCCAAGGCACAGACTCCAGCTACGGCGATTTAGCATATTAAGCAGATCCTCTGTATCTCAAGCTGTACTCACACACAAGAAGCACTCACAGACAAGAAGCAGTCAGTAGAATCTACAATATAAAACCTGAAGAAAGGAGATTATCAGACTATAGAGAGAACTCATGTGAGGAGTTTCTGTTCTTATGATCACCATACCATAGACCGTAAATTAGCTCATTTCTCATACATCAGTTTTTCAAAGATAGATACATCATGAAACAAAAACACTCGAGAGGAGATTAGATATGCATCCACATTTACAGCTTCAGAACAGAGTTAACAGAAGATGTAAATGGATGGATATTTCATCGTTATTGAAAGTTGAAAATGAAAGCAAAAGCAACAAGGAAAGTTACAAACAAACACAAACCGGTGACTGACCATAGCCATAACCCCCTTTTCTTCTGGAGACTACTTGTTTGCTGCAGCGAGTTCCGCGGTGATAATAAAACTCGATTTCCCAGCTTGTCTCAAGTACTGAACATCTCCATTCATCAGCTTCACCAGATTCCTGCTAACCATCAAGCTCAATCCTTCCTCTGACACATCTTCCTCAGTTCCAAACATTTGGTTTAGCAAAAACTCTGGTAACCCAGCTCCGGTATGCGTTATTCTGTTTTCATAAACACAAAATCATCAATGCACTTTCTTTTAACACCATACTGTGTAGTCTGATTAATGATTTTTTTACCTGATCTCTAAATAAGCAAGATGCACAGATCGCCCGAGCTGATCTTTCTTCAGGGAAGCTGTAACAGTTAGCTGACCTCCGGATGGTGTAAAGTTAACAGACATCAGCATGAAATCTGCCAAGACTTGTTGAAGCCTAATACTGTCTCCATACAAAGTATCAGACATTACTTCTTCTCCAGTATCATTTGTTATCCGAATGCTCTTTCCATTACTCTTCATCATTACTTGACTTGTGGAAGCAGTCAACACTTCGTTTAATGTGAATTCTTTCATTTCCAGATTCAAGCACCTGAACGCAGTCAAACTCCCACATAAGTTTACTACATATGAGACTGACCAAAAAAAAAAAAAAAGACTAAAGAGACTTTCATTGTTACATACCCTTCAATGATGCTTTCGAGATCGGAATCGTCAAGGATCTTGCTGAGTTGCTTTTGACATAATGCGCTAGTTTCCAAAATCCGTCTCTGCTCTGGTCCTAACTCAGTGCCCTCCATCATTTTCCTTGTAAACATAATCCCGGAAAGCGGATTCCTGATCTGTCTTTTTACGTAAGCTAGAGCCTTTAGTCTCTTCAATGCAGTTCGCTCAGCTAGATGCTGAACATGGAGTGCTTGCTGCAGTTCATGGCTGGCAAGTTGCAGGAAACAGAAGACACCGGTCACTACACCTTCCCTGTCCAGTTTCTTACTCACACACAACAAACACTCCACATACTTTCCACCTTTTGTAAAGAAAGCAAAGGACACTTTCTCTGCATCCTGACTAGTCACAGCATTGTTTAGCACAATCCCAAGGTTTACAAATGCTTCTTGATTCTTTAGACGACAACATGACTTCTGCGTCCCAAAGACTTCTCCTAACAGCATCTTGTCCATCACTTCCTCTCGCTTCAAACCGGTTAACTTTGACATTGCTGGATTCCACTCCGTGCACCACCCGAACTCGTCGGTACCAAATATGGGCGGGATCAGCGGGTTTGGATTTTGGATGATCGCCTTGTAATCACCTTCAATCCGAGTAAACTTGTCCATCACAGTCTTCTGTCCAGTAAGATCATGGGCTACAAAACACACCCCAACCACGTTTTCATGGAGATCTCTACTTGCGCATGCATTTACAACTAAACTTATTGGCCCAGCATCAGCTCCTGACAGATGCGTCTTGATCTCAAATTGGACATTCTGCTCCTCGGTTCCTACATAAATATGCAACCAAGTTTCTTAGACTAGGATACTCAATTGGAATTCAAACAGTGTCATCTATTTGAAAGATTATTAGCAAAATAAGGAAGAGACCTTCTAATGCATTCTCTAACATCCTTTTAACGACTTCCACGGAGGATTCTTCGACAAGTGTGAGGAGATGATTCCCGATTGCTTCATCAACCGAAAGACCAGTCAGCTCAGCAATTTTCGTGTTCCAACCATTAACCAATCCATCGGAATCAACCGCCAATATTGGCACCGTAGCAGTCTCAATCAAACGAACCATCTCACTGGTCACAGCTTCTNCAAACACATTAGAAGTGTGCTCGTGTATGGTGCTGCAAATGTTTCACTCATTTTCGTCTGCAACGAAGATAATATTTTTAAAATTAATAAACCATAAAAAATACTGTATACATTATGATAAATAATGGTTGAATTTTGACTAAACTATTTTAAACTTATAAATCAACGTAAAAGTGTTCAGTTTAGGCTTTGGTTCGGATTTATCAGTTTTTTTTTTGTTTTAGGTTGAAAATAATAGTAATCGAACTTATACGTGAATTATTTTGCCCCGGTTGTTATGTTTCGATTTTTTCAAATATATCATTAAAAATTTATAGAAAATTAATTTTTGGTTCGAATTTTTCCATTACATTTCAATTCAATTTTGATTTTTCAGATATATAGAAACAAATCTAGTGATTCTAACCTAATTAGAAGTTAGTTCGATTATTGAATCTGTTATTTGGTTGGTTTCAAATTGCTTTCCCCGGTTAGAAACTGATAATAATCTAATAGTTATCGACCAAATAAGTTACCTGAATAATGAACCAAAAGGCCCAAGAAACGGCAGCAGCCATGATTAGGAAAGGTCCTAAGAAGAAGTTAGAGCCGGTAGAATCGGGACCGTGGCTCGTGATGTTTTGAGCATAGGCCCAATGGATCTTGGACTCTCCAATGCCGATGGTATGACCATGGTAGAAGGAGAGAACCATGGCTCCAGCCACACATACTACTGTCCCTATCACTTTGGCTTGTCCTGATGCCTTTTTAATCCCTACGGCCTCTTGTCTGATATTTTTGTTTTGCGTTAAACACAGCATTTATTATAACCGAGTTTAGTAAGTCTTTTAACAAAACAAAATAAATAAACGAGTTTAGTCTGATGAAACTTTATTAAGAGAATTTCATATAGAACCTGAAGATTGCGGCGAGGAGGAAAGTAACAGCCGGTAAGAGATTAGTTAAGGC
Source organism: Alliaria petiolata (assembly GCA_020283515.1). Classification (NCBI taxonomy): domain Eukaryota; kingdom Viridiplantae; phylum Streptophyta; class Magnoliopsida; order Brassicales; family Brassicaceae; genus Alliaria; species Alliaria petiolata. The sequence goes on along the minus strand of JAHZTW010000001.1, from coordinate 462,112,021 downwards.
ACACGCAATGGTAGGAGATGAATTCTGAAGTCCTATGAAGTATAGCACTTGGTTTCCGGTCGCACTGCAAAATAAATCAAGATAAATCGCGTTATAAGCATTTTTTTATTATTATTCAAACAATTAATGTTTGTTCTGCTAAGAATCATCATATAGATGGGCTTGATTAAAATAAACAGTAGTAGATTATAAACTGAGATTGCAATTAGTAGGTAAAGTGTATTTCTGTAAATACCCAGTAATGGAGCAGAAGAAGACTTGGACAAGAACCCTTAGGGTGATCTTCGGTCTTGTCTTACTGCGCAAGAAACCATGTGTGAAATTTATGTTTTCATTTTTTTATTAGTCACTAATGATAAATTCATTTCACATCGAATGGGAGCATGAAAACAGAGTTTTTAATCCCAAAACCCACCCGGATCAACCACTACTCAGAAAAATAAAAGGGGTTTTTTTATTAAAAAGAAACTTTAATGGAATAAAAGAGTAAAAAAAATATGTTTCAATAGAATTAATATAGTTTCCATTTCTACAGGAAAAGAATAAAAAATTGACTCAGGGTTAAGGATTCAAGCCGAGATATAGTTAAGAAAACAATCAAATTCTCAATTCTAAGACCACAGATGAAAAATACGGAAATAGTAAACGAGAAACGTCGTCGTAACGTATAAGCACGTGTCCTGGCAATTTCAGCTGATGGCATACGACGACGACACTTAACTCTCCTGGCATCATATTTTTTGTTTGTCTGTTTGTGTTTCCGTTTAAGAAAGAAACGTGACGCATGGGTTGAGCGAGACTGCGTCACATTTCTCTCGAAAACCGTAAATAATGATGATGTAATTGCGTATAATTCGACAAACGACTATGATGAAATTGATGATTGGCGATACTAGATGACCGGAGTGACTCGAACAATAACGGTAAATGCTAATTCAAATTAAATTTAAAAAAATAAAAAAATGCTAGTGTCAACATTATTATTCCAATTCAAAAAGAAAAAGTGACTAATCGGAAAACACCTCTTTTTCTTCACAATTTCCGTAATAGTTAGTCTAGTCATCAAGAAATCTACAGCTTACCATAATATGCGTATTTATATCGTAATCTCCGGACAATAAAACGATGCCGTGCTTATATCTTCTTCTTAATTATTATTTTTACTCATTTAATTTTAATCTTCCGAATGGAAAATTGATTAGTTGCCAAAATTTTAAAACCTTTAGTATTTTAAAACTAATTAATTAAAATCCATTCAAACTAACGATAATATATAAAGATATTGACATAAATGGAAAAAAAAATATTGACCACACCAAAAAAAAAAAAACTTAAAAGTAAGCGATACTTATATGCTAATTAATTAAAAGCTTTCCTTTGGAAAGTACTTAATTCAGTTAATGCCTGAAAAGTCCAAGAGGAAAAAAAAAATCGTTCTACAACACAGTCACAAAGCCATTAGTAAATGAAATGGATTTCTTATTTGTTACGTACTATATATGTAGTTAGTTATATACACCCACTCACCCATTTTTTACGTTTTATATTGATGAACGATGTCATCGTTTAGTACTTTCTCAGTTAGACGTAAGACCAACATGAAAAAACATTTTCAGATATTAACTTCACCCAAAAACAATACTAAAAGACAAATTTTGGCAATTGAATTTGACAATGAACGAAAGCTTAATGTAACTCAAGAAACATATATGAAAACCTTAACTAATTTGAAACTCAAGAAAGTAATAGAAATATATAGAACTAAACATTTCATAGATGCAATTGCGTTAATCATATAATCATGCATGTTCAAAATCGTTAGTTGATCAAATCACATGTATGATTTTGAATAGATATGAATTATTAATATGATTTTGTACCGTTCAAGAAAAAATGCGACCGGAAAAGTGGCAATAGTGGCAAAGATCTGGCGATAAGCGACAAGAATGAGAGGCTTCATGCCGGATTCCATAGCCATCTTCGACGTAATGTTCATTCCTGCGTAACCGATTTGCACCAACACCATCGCCAAGGACGGCAACAAATCTCTCGATTTAACCATCTTTCTCTCAGTTTATCTTCCAAAATTTATATGTTTTTTTATCTTTATATATGTTTCTCTCACTATTACTAATCAATAATAATAGTTCGAGAAACCAAGTAAAAAAAAAAAAAGAGGTAGGTTCTTTATAACATTTATTAGTTTCCCCCAAATCTATCTTTCTTTCGACTCAGCCTTATATTTATAGCCGAATATATATATATATATATATATATATATATATAAACACACGCATATATATATATATAAACACACACATATATATATACATATTTATAGAGAGAGAGAGGTGTTTTTAAACAGAAAGGTGAGAAACGGTTCGAGAATGAAGCTTGCTTGTAACACTTGTGCTCTCTTTTAGGGCATATGAACACGAAACATGTATATGTATCATTTGATATTTTTGGCAATTGATTTAACTTTTCTTCCTGTTGATTACTAATGTAATCCAAATTGGCGTTTTTCATAAAATTTAACTTATGATCATTTTCGTCTTTCTAAACCCTTTTTTGGTTTCCGTTTATTCATGGGTTTGGTGGAGCATGTGAATGAATAGAAGTAGCACGCATGAATGTCTTTCTCTGTTTCAATAACAAAAATGAATTGTCTTTCTCAAGCTTCAAGCAATCAAATTGCGTTTGCTAAAACTCGTTTCTGTAATATTAATTCAAGGGTTTGGTTTAACGCTTGACTAACTATATCAAATTAATATCATCTTAAGTATTTCGAATTAATATTCATTAAATAACTCTTACATTCTTCAAAATTTATACTTCACAATTAACTCGAACTGTATGTTTAAATTTAAGACAAGTTATTGATATACTTCACAATTAGCTGGATCTTTGAGTGGTTTGATACGAATTGCTTTTCAAATTGAAGAGGAATAAATATGATTAATGCTCCATTTGCATGAGTCATACAAGCTAGCGATGGCGTTCCAATGTAAATTTGTTGGAACTTATCTTTTCGTTGTTACGTAAAAAGAGAAACTTTCCGTTGTTGGTTTTGGATATATATATGTGGATGCGTATGCATATATTTACGTAATGATTAGCATCTCAATACAAATTCGGTTCATTCTATCATGTACACACTTTGTTGTGCTAAATTTTTGAACCAGCTGCTAGTTAGTTAGTTAGTTGATACAATCTACATACAGAAGTGGATCCGGATAAAGCATGTGAAATATGATATAACCTGTTATTATTTGGTCGGAAAACAAATATTATCTCTATATATTTTTTTTAAAAATGGTGTTCTGGCTAAAATAATTTTAAATTACATAAGTTGTTTTTGTTTTGTTTTTTTTTTATATATCAAAACATCATTGTATCTAATTAAAGATAATTGATAATTCAAGCAACAAAACAAAAAAAAACAAACCCGCAGAATGTATAAATTTAATTTCATGCGAGGGATATTTAAATTTATATTTAATTAAAAACCCGTTTAGAAATTACCGTAATTGTTATTTTCAAATCAAAAAAATTATAATATTGATTTGTTTTTGTTTTCCTTTGTCTTTTGCATAGACCCACAATGGAACCCACATATTTCTTTTTCCCAACGGTGGAAATTAATTTTGAACTCGATCTCATTGTTGTTGGCCTCTGTTGATTCATGAAATTGAAACCCTAAATTAAACGTTTCTCTACAGTTTCACACCATTTACGGCAAAAGAAAGGTTCCACTATATTCAATTGGTTTTTGGTTCGTTTGTCTACGCATAGACAGGACCAGTTGGTTAACGAGAAAAGGGCATAACACAATAACAGAGCCCATAACGCAATAACAGAGCGCATTATAGAAGACAAAGTGTATCCATCAACTAAAGGAAACTAGACGGGGCATATTGAAGACAAATCCGAAAAACAGAGTAATAAAGTAAAGATAATCAAGAGGAAAAACACACAACAGAATAGTCGAGAAATTCAACATCTTGACTGGATCGAGCTTCACATTCGGATTCGGAAACAGGGGATCCGCCAACTGCAAGGGCGGGCCAATCCCAAACTCTCTGTCCAGCGTCAAGTAGAGGTCCTTTTGCAGATGGAGGCAGTGATAAGAGCACATTGAAATTCCTCCCTTTAAAAACGAATAGACACCTTACGAACTCATGTTGATCTGACTTGTCTCCTACGATGAGGAGGAGATTCCACGGTTCATCACCATGGTCAACCACCCACAACCACAATTCTTCTAGAAAACTTTTAACTCTGTTTAGAGGGTTGGTTTCAACACTGTAGTATCCTTGGTCGGGTTCAACACTGTCTCCTTGGTCGGGTTCGACACTGGATCCGGGGTTCGGTTCGACATTGTTTTGTTCGACAATGGGCGTGATTCCAGCGAGAAGAAGCTCAGCCTTGACGGGACTAGTAACTCCATATGCCATCATTGAGATCTCACCAGTAAGGCCACAATCTCGAAGAGATTTTTTAACGTTCTCCGCAACATCACCATAACTTTTCCCATCAGGTACCTTGCATTGGTCTATGTCCCAGATGACTGCTATTTTATCCTCTGCAAGGATTTAGGAATAATGCATTAAACAATTACGAACCCAAGGGAAAAAAGGGTGTTCAAACCAAAGAATACTTAATCAGATCTACAGATTATTATCATAGATGAGATGAAATTTTAAACAAGAGAATTTACGTGTTAAAACCAAAGATAGATAAACCGGTGAATACTGAGTCAGATCTAACAGAGCTTTTTTTTTATGTTGATAAAATCTAAAACAGTTTTTAATCATCAACAGATTCGAAGAGCATCTAATCCAGATCTAACGCTTCGATTGCAATTCGCTAATTCAATGGAGAGACAGAGAAAGAGAGAGATCTTACCGGCGAAAAGTTTCATGATAGCATCCATGGTTTTGAAACCCGATCGAACGAGAAAACTACAGGAAAAAGATTAGGGCAAATACGAAAAAACACTTTTACTATGGTTTAGTAAATTATAACTTCTAATCTTTTGTCTATATTTTGACAAAATTAATTTTATCCAATTAATTAAAATATTTTTAAAAATATATTTTAAATACAAAAATATACAAAACTCAAAACACCTTAATAAAAAAAATTAATTCTTAGTTTTTCTAAAAACATTAAAATAAATATTTTTGTTTTATTTTATGAATTTTAGAATATGTATTCTGCCCTTTGTACATGTCCTACGAAGTTTAGAATATATATTTTTCATTTTGTATATGTTCTACAAAGTTTATAATACGTATTCTATATTTTGTAGATGTACTACAAATTTTATTATATGCATTTTATAAACTTTAAAATTTTGTTTATCATAAATTAAAAAAAAATCCCTTCAAAACCTCTATAAGTTATAAATGGAAAAAAAATATTTTTATTATACAAAACAAAACAAAATTATTATTAATATATATATTAATTGATTTTGTTATTATAATTATTAAGTGCAAACTAGAACTAACATTAACTCAAAATGTTTAAAGCCAAATATATAGTTTTCAAATCTATAGTAAAAATATATTTTTTATAGGTGCGGCATATACTGTATATTCTTCAAGGTTAGAGTTTAGATCTATGGCCCGATGAACCCATTAAATTTACATGGGCCTAAGTTTCGACCAAAAAGTCAAACCAAATGAAATAATAACTCCATTGAACATGCTTTTAGTTGACATAAATGCAGCAATCTACATACAGAAGTGGATCCAGATGAGAGCATGTGTATAAATTTGATATAAACCTGTTATTATTTGGTCGGAAAACAAATACTATCTCTATATTTTTTTTAAATGGTGTTCTGGATAAAAAATATTAAAATTACATAAGTTGTTTTTGTTTGCTTTTTTATATATTAAAACATCATTGTATCTAAATAAAGATAATTGATAATTCAAGCAACAACAAAAAAAAACCCGCAGAATGTACAAATTTAATTTCATGTGAGGGATATTTAAATTTATATTTAATTAAAAACCGGTTTAGAAATTAGTCAATTTCTGTAATTGTTATTTTCAAATCAATTTTTTTATAATATTGATTTGTTTTTGTTTTCTTTTTTCTTCTTTTGGATAGACCCACAATATGGAACCCACATATTTCTTTTTCCCAACGGTGAAAATTAATTTTGGACTCGATCTTAAAACCAACCCCAATGCAAACACTCAATTGAGTGTCTTAAACATCTTTTAATAAAAAAAAACAAATTGACGAATCGCGTTTTGACACGTGTCATAAGACACCATAAAATCGGATCCAAAATAAGATACGAGGTCTTGCACTGTTCAATGCTATGTCATTTTTAAAAAAAAAAAATTTTGAGTTAAGACACCTTGGGGTGTCCATTGGGTTTCTCTAAGACCGTTCCCAATATAGACACCCAACTTGGGTGTCTTAAAGATTTTATAATAATAATAAAAAAATGATTATTTTTTTAAAAATAGAAAAAATTCGATTTAAAAAAAAAAAAAAATTGTGACGAATCGCGTCGTGACACATGTCATAAGACACCATTCTATGATATTTTAGTGTTTTCATGTCATTTTTTTTTTTTTGATTTAAAACACTATAGTATCTCCATTGTGATTGCTCTAAGTAGGCGGAGTTATGTGTGTCAACCACCAACCTACAATGTCTTTGGCTTTGTTTTAAATAAAATAAAGGATCACACTAAAGTTTACAAAATATAAAGAAGGCCCACACTAAGGCTTACCATTAAAGCTCTCTTCACTTCACAGTTCACAGTTCACACTATCGATCAGTCTCTTCTTCCAAATTCTAATGGCTGCTCTCTCTCTTCACTCCCATGTATTCTTCCTCCTTAGTCTCCTGCCGGTGATCCTCAATGTCCGACAACACTTGGCGGTGGCCGGAGGATGCCTATATCCGCCGGTGATCTTTAACTTCGGAGATTCTAACTCCGACACAGGTGGACTCGTCGCCGGACTCGGTTATGCCATTAGTCTCCCTAACGGCCGCTCATTTTTCCGGCGATCCACCGGCCGATTGTCCGACGGACGACTCATCATCGATTTCCTCTGTAAGTCAACTTCTCTTTCGCACTTTTTTAACTCAATTATTATACGGTTGAGATTAGAGGTAGTGGAATCAGGTCATATCCACCGTCCGATTAAACGGTTTAAATTTTAATCAACGGCTGAGAACCGCTCTCGAGAATCGATGTCGGTGATCGCGTTGCGTGATGGCACAAAACGACACAACTCGTTGAAATGATGAAATCTAAAAGACAGGTGGGTCCCATTTACATACAACATGGAAGATGTCATTGGGAAGTGGGTCCCACCCTTTAGATTCGGCGCGTGATCTCCACCCGTTAGATTGCGTGACTAAAAGAGTCAAAAGCGCCGTGCGTGATGAGTCTTTCTCTGTCCGTATTATCACATGTTTTTTTTTTCTTCTTTGAAACGGTATTACATGTTATTATATTACGAGTTAATGTTTTAATAATCTAATGCATAAATATTTTGTTTACGATAATAACGATATATGAATTTGGCTCTCGTCCTATTTAAATTTCGGTGTTTGGTGAAGTTAAAGTGCAACTTCTATATCCAACTTTAATATTTAACGAGTGTAATAATGTTACCAGAAATTTAAAATTTGCAGGCCAGAGTTTGAATACAAGTCTACTAAACCCGTACTTAGACTCAATGGTTGGATCAAAGTTCCAAAACGGCGCAAATTTCGCCATCGTTGGATCTACCACTCTTCCTAGATATGTTCCGTTCGTTCTTAACATTCAGCTCATGCAGTTCCTCCATTTCAAATCCCGAGCACTCGAGCTTGCTTCTACTTCAGGCACACGTATCCGATCCCAATTTAATCAACTCTTTATCAATCAATGTAGTGTCAAGTCCCTTACATGTAATATGCATCGTGTTTTGCAGATCCTTTGAAAGAGATGATGATAAGTGAGAGTGGGTTCAGAAAGGCATTGTACATGATCGATATCGGGCAGAATGATATCGCGGATTCATTTTCCAAAGGTCTTTCTTACTCTCGGGTCGTCAAGCTGATTCCAAACGTTATTTCCGAGATCAAAAGTGCCATAAAGGTCAGGACTTTCACATTTAGATCTCGATTGCCAAATACGATTCATTTCTCTGTTTTTGTGTCAAAGTCTCTAAAGAAGTGTGAGTTCAATTAAGTAAGAGTTGATATTGGGAGAAAGTTGAAAACTTATGTTGAAAATTCTGCAGACATTGTATGATGAAGGAGGGAGGAAATTTTGGGTTCACAACACAGGACCTTTAGGTTGTCTGCCTCAGAAACTTTCAACGGTTCGGAGCAAAGCTTTCGATAAGCACGGTTGTCTAGCGAGTTACAACTCAGCTGCAAAACTGTTCAACGAAGGATTGGATCATATGTGTCGGGAGCTGAGGACCGAGCTCAGAGATGCCCACATAGTCTATGTCGACATTTATGCCATCAAGTATGATCTCATCGCAAACTCCGCCAACTACGGTAAGATTTTAAGCTTATTACTAAACGTGATTAGGAGTTTCCAAGGAGCAATGAAACAATTGTTTTGTGCAGGCTTTGAGAAACCTTTAATGGCCTGTTGCGGATACGGAGGGCCTCCTTACAACTACAACGTGAACATAACGTGCGGGCATGGTGGCTCTAACGGCTGCAACGAAGGGTCTCGGTTTATAAGCTGGGACGGAATACATTACACCGAGACGGCTAACGCCATTGTAGCCATGAAAGTACTGTCAACGCAATACTCTACGCCACCAACTCCGTTTCATTTCTTCTGCAGCGGCTGAGATTATATATACACATGTTTTGTTTCCAAGTTTGAATACCTTTGCTTTTTTTGTTCATCAGATTGGCGGCAATTCTAATTGTAACCATATTTTTGCAATTGAACTGGAAATGGAAAGTAAAAGACCAAGTCGACCCTTTTATCAATCTGCGGTCTCGAGAAAAGGGTAATCAGTGTAACCCACGACCGGATCAGAAGAATAGAAATTTGTTCTGTCGTACTTATTCAGCGGCGCTTCGAGTTGGAATCTTCTGGGCAAATCTGGATTAGCCAAGAACAGTCTTCCGTACGCCACCAGATCTGTTCTGCCCTCCGCCACCGCCTTGTTCCCGTCTTCTCTTGTGTAGCCTCCGGCGACGATGAAGGTTCCTTGGAACGCCTTTCTCATCGGCGTAAGCGATTCCGTGCATTCGAAAACCTCACTGGCTGTTTTCATCCTGGGCTCAACCATGTGGCAGTAGAGCATCTCGAATCTATTCAGAGACTCTGCCATGTAAACCCCTAGTTTCTGGGGCTCTGAATCTCCGGACTCCATGTAATTGGCGAACGGGGAGAGCCTGATTCCGACTCGATCAGATCCGATCTCGTCCGTCACCGCCTCCACTACTTCCAGAGCGAATCTGCATCGATTCTCTAGTGATCCGCCGTATTCGTCGGTTCGATCGTTAACGCTGTCTTTCATAAACTGGTCGACCAAGTACCCGTGCGCCCCATGGATCTCTACTCCGTCGAAACCTCCGAAAAATAAAGTTGAAAACTTTTTAGAACATTGATAAGCACTGTACTCCCAATGTAAGTTCGGGTTTGATCGAATCAATCTAAATTCGGGATTTGGTTTTTACCAGCTTCGATTGCGTTTCTTGCAGCGAGACGAAAATCATTGACAACGGTGGGGATTTCGTCAATCCTTAGCCGTCTCGGAGGTGTATACTCGTTCGATGAATCGGCGGCGAGAGGCTTATCCGTAGAAGAGATCGGAGCTTCCCCATTTGGCTGACAATCTACAAATACTACTAATTCGTCACATTCACGCGAAACAAGATCCGGAATTTCGCGAAACCTATAAAGGGTTTTCTTATAGACCTCGATGAGAAACGCGGCCGGCGTGCCAGAGCTGACAGAAGAAGACGCCGCCGTTGGAGTGAACGGCGTCAACGACGGGCTTCCATGCTGCTACTTGTTCTTTCCTCCATATCCCTGGCATGTTTTGATACCTTTCAGAGATAAAAAGTCAATATCAGAACCCATAATGAAAAAAGTCAACTTTTCTGGTAATTGGTTCCAAAAAGACTTAACGCCATGGCGGTTTCGGAGATTCCGGTTGCTTCGCTGACGAGAAGACCTCCCGGCGTTGCTCTCTGAGAGTAATACAAGGCGACGTGAGGTTGTGGAATGTTACCGTATGATCTCATCCTCGCCATCGGCGCCATAACTATTCTGGAATTTGGATTCAGAGCTTTCGTAAAGACGAAAGAGAAATTAATGTGATTAGCGCTGATTCAGTGTGTGGATGAGATTCAGAGTACCTGTGAGAAAGATTGAAGTTTCTCATTGAGAATGGTGTGAGAAGGGGAACTGTCTGGTTGGTTGCTGAGAAAGTTCCGTTCTCCATCGATCTATCTCTCAAGAACTCCAGATTAGTGTTGCCTTGTGATTTTTCAGATCATGTTTTGGACTTTTTATCACTGGTAACGTGAAACAGAGGAAGTTTGAAGAGACACGGAGAGATTGGGTGTTAAGGAGTAGTCACAAGTCTAGACTCGAGTCTCTCTCATTTTACAAGATTCCATCTGAACATGTGGTTGGTATATTCTGTTTTATAAGTCCAAAAATCTGTCAAGAAGGATACAAAGTCGAAAAAATAAAATATTCTAGTTATTACTAGGTTTTGGGCAAAGTTATAGCCAATGCGTATATTCTGTTCCAGTGTCTGCCAAATTTTGACTGTGTAAATCTTTGTCCTCCAAGATTACTAACTTGAACAGTATATTCTTGGCTGAGAACTACTTCTACCTCATCGGTCTGTTGGATTGTGAGATTCCGAGAATGAAGGCACAGTTACTCCTACGTCGAACGTTTTGCTCAAGCATCACTCCCAGTCCCAGTGCAAATGCTAAAATCACTCATCTCTCCCGCATCGGCCAGATAAGAACTGAAGATTTCCTCTTAAAAAAACTAGAATCCAATGCCACATACTGTATTTTTTTTTATTTGGTTACATAGTTTCTAAAATTCTTTGTTGCTTGTACATGGATTGAAGAGCTCTGTCTATATTCATTCAAAAATAAAAAGAAGAGCTCTGTCTCTCGTCTACTACAGAGAAAGATTCAGCTCTAAACAAACGTCACTCTCAGATTCCTCTTTCTTTTGCTTAGAGCCATCCTTGTTGGATGTTGACGAGCTAGCATTAGCTGCATTTTCATTGTTGTTGGCCTCTGCTTCATTCATGAAAATGAAATCCTCTGGCTTAAAGGAAGGAAATCTATGAACCCTCGCTCTTTCTTCTTCCTGTCTCTTCTTCTCCATGGAACTGATGACGTATTTCCGCATTTCCCTTGCATTTTTAAGCAAAGTGTACAACTTCTCCATCTTCTCTTCTTCTTCTTCTTCTTCCTTCTCCATTTTCATCTTCTTTCTATCCCTATTCATTCTACGGGAAAAGGGTCTTTTTCCACCTGAACAAACTGCACGGTGCCTTTTCCTACCCAAACAAAGATTCGGTGCCTTTTCCCACCTAAACGCCTTAAAAATTCAAAAATCCAACACATACTCCGACTTTTGTGCCTAAAACAAAGTTGACCGTCACAAGGGTTAGTCAACCGTTAAGTTTGCTGACTCAGCTCGCACGCGTGGCATAAAAACGATGACATGTTATTAAAAAAAATCAAAAAAATCGAAAAAAAATTAAAATCAAAAAAATTAAAAAATATATAAAAAGGAAAATTGGCAAAAAATACTCTAATTAAGATTTGAAATTTGAAAAAGACCTTGATTTTTTGATTTTTTGGTAATTACAATTATTGATATGTAATAAGACAATTTTGATCAGATTTTAATTAGAAGATTCATAAATAAAAATAAAAATCAAAAATTATAAACATATTCTATTAAAATATATATTTTTGGCTGACATAACGCAAAAACTTACGTCTCCTACTTGTAGTTCAACCATTATTTTCTCTTCTTTTCACCGCCTTCTTTTTAGTTTCACAGCAATTGCAATGTTTCAAAGTAAATTCTGATTCATTCTTTTTAATCCCTACAATTCCTCTTTTCAATACAATCTTCTAAAGCCAATTATATTTCCTCTACACACACAATCATATACATATATTACTATTAAGTTTTATATATTTTTTGACTTAGAAACATCTTCATGTATTACTCAAAATCAGAATTTTACTGAACAATAATTCATTGAAAAACATCGATCAAAAGCCTGATTAAATGAAAAAAAAACTGAATTGAAAAAAAATTAAAGACTAGAGAGAGAATCATATGATGTTAATGTTAATGTCGACGATGTTCCAACTTTTGTATGTGTTCTCTTTATATAATATTAATAAAATTTAGAATACTAATATTTTGTTTGTATAGATAAATTCTCAAATACTAAGATTTGTCTAATTATATAAAATTTTAAATATTAAATAATTATATATCTTTATCTTCAACTAAAATCTTAATATTTATAATTTTCGATTTTTATTTTTATTTATGAATCTTCTAATT